>ML793799.1:110069-165854 GCA_009831015.1 Picea engelmannii
ATATCTACTACACATGATAAATGTAGATATTCCAAAATGCACCTTTACATGAGTGAAGAAGATAATTACATCTTGTTTTCATGTTTCAACATGGTATAAAAACTAGCATATTATTTAGTCTTGTTTACTCTAAAATGTATATCAACTTTACAACTTCAAGCTTCCCACATGAGCTTATTCTTGGCTCTCCTTTCTTAACAACAAAATTATGAAATTTATACATTAATCCCCCTTCAAGCCTATAATCATCTCAAAGACGCAAGACTTTCATATATATCCAAGTTTTGTAAGGTTTTAACTATTTGCCAAATTTTGAGCTAGATGTAGGTAATCCCTTATATTCTTCAAGTACATAAGAGTTTAACTTTAGAGCTATGGTCAAATAAAAATAAAGAGGTCTTAAAGGAAATTGACCATGTGGTTTTGTATATATTTATCATACATCTTGATTACCAAATCAAAATGTTGTAGGATACTTCAATGCCTATACTTCAAAATGTTGCAGGATACTTCAATGCCTATATTTCAATTCCTAAACGAATGTATATATTTATCATATTTATCATACTTCAATGCCTTAACTATGATGTACAATTCCTTATCTTATTTGGGGTATATTATGATTGCACCAACGAAAGTTTCAAGTGTTATGTTATCCAACTCCTTCTTTGTATCAAAGGTTCCACCATTATGTATCATGCAAAATTTTCTTTGATTTCAAATGAAATTGCAAGTTTCATTAGATTTAATATTGATGCATTACAATTCTTTCATGTCAAAGCTTCAGATACTTGGTTTTCAATTGCAATGAATTGAAAGGTTATACTTGCCTTTTCTAATGTGCATTGAAGAGACATTTCATTCCTAAATAATTTGCTAACCCCATGAATTACCTTGGTTCAATTAAATTATCTTGCATCAACCAATTTACAATGAATTTATATTTCTTAGGTCAATACAAAATTCACATCTTCTAACTACAAAATCCATACAAAGCAATACTTGTTTTCCAAGCTCATATTTCTTCATGTTGTCTTGCAATTAATTGTGGGTTAATATGGCATTACCATATTACAATGTAATATGGTAATCCCATATTACATTGTAATATGGTATACCATATTACAATGTAATATGGCATCACCATACTACATTGTAATATGGCATTACAATATTACATTGTAATATGGTATACCATATTAAAATGTAATATGGTAATACCATATCTCGTGTAATTTTTTTAAAAAAAATTAACGCCATCATCGCAATATCGATGATAGTTTGTCGGAAAAAAAAATTGCATTTTGACCACCATGGAAATAGCGACGAACTTTCATTGCAAATTGCCACAGTTTTTCGTCGCACATACAACATATTCATCGTAACTTTGGTCTTGATGAATCAATGTCATCGCTATTGCCACGGGTATTCATCACAAGTTGCCATGGTTTTTCATCACACATACAACATCTGTGTTGTAAGTTTTTGACTTGTCAAAACTTTTCGTCGCAATTGCGACGATATTTCGTCGTAATTGCCACAGTTGTTCGTTGTACTTGCAATGATGCAAAGGGTTAACTGAACTTGACTCTGGTGACACATGGAGTGATAACTTTGTCAATGTTTCCACGCACACTTGGATCGTCGATAGAGCAATGAAATTATTCCAATGAAAAAAAAACTCGGCTTTCATGGAAATTGCGACGAATATGTGGCAATATCAACAAAAAACCGTCACAAATTTGGTCATATGTACTAGTGAAAGTATTTTTATAGGCACATGGACATTATATTTTCCTATCAGTTGTTACATGATATAATAGTTCAAACAGAGAAAAGACTACAGCCAAGAACGAATTGAAGAAGAATAACAAAATAGCAATGGATTTCATCTGGGAAGGGTTACCTAATCTGGTAAGAGAAAAGGTTGGTAAATGTTCATCAACCAAAGAACTTTGGGATAAGTTACACGGCATATATTCTTCACCCATTGCAGATTCAAAAAATGCCAAAGAAGATGCAGATACATATCAAGAAGAATTATGTTCACCATGTCAAATAGATTCAGAAGATGAAGAGTACATAATCACCAAAGAATCGATTAGTTCTTTAGATGAACTAAGAGAAGAAAACAAGTCACTCAAGAAATAATTGATGAAACAAAAGGAAAGTGTTCACATTTTTAAAGAATCCCAATAGATCATCGATAACTTAAGAACTCGGCTAGAAGAAGATAGAAAGATTGAATAAAATCTTGAATATCAAAAGCAGTATTTGGAAGCCAACATAGAAGCATAGAGGGAAGAAGCGGGAATGAGAGAGAAGATATTGACAGATCATATTAAGGAAAGAACTAACGATCTAAACCATCTTGAGGCAGATTTTGGTCAAGAAGAGAAAGGACTTGAAGAAGAAATAATCACATTAAAAATTCAGCTTGAAGAAGAGAAAAGAACAAAAGAAGTCATGAAGTCTCAGATAATGAAGAAAGAAGAAGAGGTTGAAAATCTTGAAGAAGAAGTTGACACATTGAGATGTAAAATTGTCAACCTCGACAAGAACGTTAAAGAGACAGAAACATCCACATCAGTTATAGAGAATGAAGAGAAGCACTCTAGGTTGCTAGAAAGAAGAATGAAGAAAATAAAAAGAGTTATGCAGAAGTACTCAAAGAAAGGAATCATGGTCAACCAAAATATAAGAAAAATATTGAAGATACATCTTCAAGAAGACCATCCATGTTCAAGACACAAAGAAGCTTTAATCATGATCATGATCATTCAAGGAAAAAACTCAAAAGGACTATGCCACAAAGAATATCATTCACTCCCAGGTATGCAAATTTATTTTATGGTCATTGTTTTTATTGTACTAACTTTCGACATAAGGTTACAAATTGCAGGGATTATAAAAGAAATGTTCAAGCAAGAAATGCCTATGTGGCCCCACATAACATTGAATGTTACAAATGTCATTATTATGGACACATAACTAGTGATTGTAGAAGCATGATCGATACTTCCATGAAATAGAACATTGATATCAGATGTAAGAAAGTATGGATAAGAAAAAATGAAGAACATGTGAGCAAAGACCAGGTCCCATAGATCGCAAGATTGGAAATAAAACGAGATGAAGAAAATTCTACAGAGAAAAAGAAATATGTCAGATACATAAAGGTTTGGAAAATAACTGAAAGAAAAGAAGGACAGGTAAATAAGGAACAAGTTCAAGAGATTGTAATTTCAGGCATTGTAGTGAAAGATGAATCCAAAGACAGAAATAAAGAAGTTAGAGCTCATAGAGATGAGGAATCTACCAATGAAGATGATGATGAATACACATCAAAGAAAGAATTGTTCTAAGCCATCCGACTTAGATAATCACAGGTAATATGAATATTAGATAGGGGGAGTCTATGCAATAGATGTGACAGACCAAAGAACCATCCTTCGAGAAACTTGCAGATTTTGAGAAGATAGATCCAAAGTAGTCAGTTAGCAGAAGTACAGTTTGATAGATTAATCAATATTTCATGATAGTATAGTGATAAATGGGTCAGCATTATGGAAAATTACGCAAGTAGAGTCTTGGACAGTATGGACAGAGATGGATTCATAAAACTACTTATAAGGTTTGGATAGATATATGACAATGGACGAGAGCGTGGATTCATAGATTGGTTTAGAGAGTGGTTAAGAGAAAAAGGAACATTATCATAATGGATGATAATTACATAGGAAATGGCTCAAACAATGCTAATGGATTCCAAATTGACAAATATTTTTTGGACACATGAAGTGCATACAACAGTTCACATTCAAAACAGAGTAATGCTCATAATCAACAATGAAAAAAACCCCTATGAACTATGGAAAAGAAGTGTAGACAACAACCTCTACATCAAGGTAACTCAAGGAAGTATTTTATTAATTGAAATTTATGTTGATGATATTGGTTTTGGAAGTACTAATGACATGTTAAGCCAAAAATTTGCAAAGGATATGAAGAATGAATTTGAAATACCATTACTTGGAAATATATCCTTCTTTCTGGGTCTTTAGATATGTCAAAGAAACCAAGGAATTTTTATTTTTCAAACTAAGCATATCAGAGAAATGATAAAGAGGTTTAGAATGGAATATTGAAAACCAACTACCACTCCTATGCAAATTAGTTGCAAGTTGAGAAAAGATGATGATTCAAAGTCTACAGACCAGAGGAAATACATGTCAATGATTGGTAGCTTAATATATGTGACAACATCTAGACCAGATGTAATGTAGGTAGTTGGACAAGTGGCACAATTTCAAGCAGCACCAAAGGAATCACATGTCTTAGCAGTAAATAGGATTTTTAGATATCTCAAAGGAACATAAGATTTTGGATTATGGTATCCAAAAGGAAAGGATCTATCACTTATTGCCCACACATATATAGATTGTAAAGGTTACATTGATGATCGATAAAGCACCAGTGGAGCAATGTTCTACTTAGATATACATGTTGAGTATGATGAGCCCATTCTAATTTATTGTGATAATACAAGCGCCATCAGTATCTCAAAGATCCCAGTGATGCACTCCAAGAAGAAGCACATTCCAATAAAGTATCACTTTCTACGATAACAGGTTGCATAGAAGAACATATGAGTTGAATATGTGGGCACAAAAGAACAAGTGGAAGACATCTTTACAAAACTACTTCCAAGGGAAGCCTTTGAGTATTTTCGCCAGATACTCGGAGTAATTTCTACTCCAAAATGAATTATTTTGAATGTTTATCTTATATGTCTTAGATTTACATGAGGAAGCTCCATAAAGAGGAGATTTTATGTTGGGGGATCAGTTTCAGGAAGAGTTAAGTCAGGGGGAGTATCCCAAAGGATAGTTTAGTTAAGGGGAACAACCCCAGATGGAAAGATACCTTTTCCATTGATGACAAAGGGGGAGAGATTTACCAGATGTAGGATATAAATGCTTGGAGAGAGAGCATAGAGGCATGTAGATAGGTGGAGAAGGCCAAGGAGAGTTCAGTCGAGGGAAGAAACCCCAAAGAGAGTTACCCTTTTCCATTGATGTCAAAGGGTGAGAGATATAAACATTGATGAGGAGTATAAGCATGAATGTTATCGTGACTAAGTGTTTCCATCAATGTTGGTGTTGCCATCAATGCCAAGGGGGGATATTGTCAGACAATTGACTTAGGTTGATGGACATTTGGTATGGATTTTTGGTTTCCATTGATGTCAAACATTGGACAGTGATATTGTAGATTGATTTGAATCCTTAGTGATTGATGTCAACCCTTGGAGAAAGTCTGGTATCACAAAGGTTTGGGTAATGGACCCAAGGTTGTTTCATGTATAATGGTATAAGTTTTAATATATTTGAAGGTAAGATTATTCTATATGGATAGTAAATGTCATTCCATTTTTGGTGGTATGTGGAACATACATAACTCCTCATGGTTAGAGAGTTATGGCCATGAGAAGTTGGAGAACCCAGGTTTGGGTAATGGACCCAAGTTTGTTTGATGGATAATTGTATGTGTTTTGATATATTTGCAGGAAATACTATTTGATATGGATAGTACATGTCAATTCATTTCCAGTGGTATGTGGAACATCACATAACTCCTAACGGTTAGAGAGTTATGGCCATGTGAAGTTGGAGAACCCTCATGAATCATCTAGAAGCCCCAAAAGATCAAAGTAGTCAAAGTGGTTTAAGAGATTTTAGAAGGTAAATAATAAAGTGAAGTGATGAGTGTACTATAAGTCAAAGTGAATAAAAAAATAAATTATTTAAATAATAAAGTTAATGGAGAAATTAGAAGTGGGTTAACCCTAAAATAAGGAAAGTGGGTTAAGATGGTTAAAGGTAAACCCTTGAGGAAGCTACATGAAAGTATAAATAAGAGGCAATGCTCTCTCATTTTAATCACTTGAGAATATTGAATATATATAGGTGAATTAGGTAACCAAATGATATCTAAGCCGAATTTCAGAGGGAAGGTGAAGTAAAGAAGGACGAAATTCAAGGGAGAATAAATTATTTTGATGATGCTTTCTAAGGTATGTTATTTACAGGTCATCTCACCATTTTCGTAATAAATTTTTTTCTAGAATGATTCAAACCGTGAAATTGAGAAGCCATTGAGGAAACATATCCAAGTAGTTTTGTTAAAAATTTCATCTTGTGGGTCATTTTATTTTTGGAGTTACACTTCGTGGAAAATAGGGTTTGTGGCTAGTCTTGAAACTAGTCTAAAACAAGTGTTTCAGGTAAACACGTCATAACACTTTCATAACCGATCCAAATTTAGTAAGACAAAATGTATTCGTTAGATTACATTCTTTAGTATTCTGTGTACAATTTTCAGATCCATACAACACATATTCTATGGGGGGCACACTCTACAAGTTATCTCTCTAGAATAAGCCAAAATTCAACAAGGTATGTCATTTTTGCTATAAATCATTTTCTTAGAGGTTCCAAGTGGCGAAGTCTGGAGGAATTGCATAAAATACATTGAAGAACATTGTGCACCATTTTCAGATCTTTATTCATTACAAGTACATAGTTATGATTATTGCAAGTTAGGGTTGTTGACTAATCCAAAAATAGTCTTGTGAGACTAAAGTAAAGTTTGATGAAAATGTTAGTCTCTTGTTGTTAAAGTTAAGGAAGGTTTGCATGTATGTGATATTATACACTAGGTCTATTGCAGAGTTACAAATCAGATTTGGATGATGAAATTGATGAGGGATTTTGGTTGAGGTACATGTTGGGTACATGGTTGAGACAAGTAGTTGATGAGTTGGCACATACATGAGGTGCATAGTTGATGATGTTGGTACATATTGATGAGTAGTCGATACATGATTGGTACATAATTGGTACATGGTTGGAGAAACTTGTTAGTAGTATTGTTGACACATGGTTTATGGATGATGTATTATACTTGTATTGGTATATTTTTATAAGAACATATTGATCTTGGTGATGATTATGAGTTGTTGTGTTATTCTTGGTTGATGCACATATTTGAGAGTTGTCTTGGTGATTGATCTTGATGAGTAGATCTTATTTGGTTTATAAGATTGATGAGACAGGTTCTTGTGATAGGTTGTTTGGATAGGTTGTTGTAACAGGTTATTCGTACAGGTTTGGTGCATGGTTGATGCACTCGTTGATGGTACAAGTTGAGGTACAGGTTGAGGTACAAGTTGATGCATGGTTCAAGTTATTGGTACAGGTTGTTTGGTGCAGGTTGATTGGTACAGGATTACTGCAGTATATCTCACAATGATAGTGTGACAATGGTTCCATCATTCTACTTATACATCAGGGTAGTTGGATGGGGCAAGGAAAGGTGGTTGTATCCACCTTTCGGTTGTAGTCGGAGAACATAGGGGGTTGTAGCCTCCTTCTGGTTGTAGCCAGAGAATTGGGGATTTGGAGCTTCCCTCAGGTTGTAGCCTCTTTCTGGTTGTAGCCAGAGAATTGAGGAGTTGGAGCTTCCTTCAGGTTGTAGCCTGAGAAACTAGGGGGTTGGAGCCTCATTCCAGTTGCAACTGGAAAACAAAGGAAGTTGGTGCTTCCAATGAATGTGATTCTTAAAGACATATAAAAAAAATCATTCTGTGGTTTTCCCCCGCTTTGGGTTTCCACATAAAACACTGGTGTATTGTGTATGTGTGTGATTGCTCATTTTTTCATTGTTTGTTTACTCTGTAACTATTGGATGATAATGTTACATCGATATAACACTTGCATTTTATGGTGAAAAAAATAATTAAATTTCTCTATTACTAATTCACCCCCCCTCTCAATAATCCAACATGTTAATGTTAACATATGTATGGAATGTATTTATATTATTATACAAAAACACACCCCATCAACAAGATAACATGGTTGTGTTTCTTTTCATCTGTTTTACATTGTGAAAGATCATTTTTATGTTGTGACATATTATTTCTCTCTACATCTTAACTTCAAGTGTCTTCCTTGTTTTATTTTAAGCATAATGCACTACTTCCTACATCTAATAGGAAATTTAACATTACATTAGTAATAACATGTAATCTTACCATCTAAATCCATGTCAATAATTTCAAGAATCACTCAAGAAATTGTTTTTAAATGAACAACCTATAAAATGAACATAATCATAAAACACTAATATGTAAAAGATATTATCAAAAATATTGTTTGTTTAAAAATTTAATTTCAACAAACATGACATCCACACTGTTAACAAGTCTTATAACTTCTTCTATATCCAAAACATATTTCTATAAAAAAATATTTAAGACATACACATTACCAAAACCAAAATGATATCACACTTTTCAAGATACTTACAAAAATATACATTACACTCAATCAATAAAATAAACCATAAATAATCAATATTTACCACTCCATTCAAATCATATAACTTCTTGTATTTCCCAACATATTTAAGATTTACACATGCCAAAACCAAAATCATGTCATACTTTCCAAGATCTTTAGAAAAGTGTACATTACACTCCATTACTAAAACAAAACATAAATAATCAATACTTCCACTCCATTCAATAAGAACAATATTTTTTTTACTTTCAATTTCAGATGTCCCTTTAAAAAATAATATAAATAAATAAATTGTTTTTATAAATTTTCCTCTAGGCATGTTAGTTCTATCATTTTCCAATTTTAACATTTTTTTCCTTTAAATCGGTGATTGCTCAATTGCATTAAACATTTATTCAAGTGGATTTGATATTTATTTCAAATAATATTACATTCAAACGGATTTGACATTTATATCAATATCGTTGCAATGAGATTCTGCAAGATTATAACACTTGGTGTGTTTTAATATTATCAAATATATTTATTAGTCCCTGCCATGGGACTATAGCAATGAGTTTGCTTTTGATGTGACATTGATGTGACATTAATTTACCTTTTACTATGAATTTGTGTATGCAATTTAATGTTTAACATAGGAAAACAAATATATATTTTTGGATATAATAAAAATATTTGGTTTTCTCATTTCTAATTGGTTGATAGAATTGAAGTGTTATTGCTCCCTTCACGTCTTTCAATATGTATAATTAATTACCTAATCAATGAATTTCACCAATCACCACATCTAAATATAAAAAGTTGTACTATGTATTTATTACTATGCATTATTATATTTATATTATATTTATTATCTAATATATTATTTATTATTATATTTATAATATATTTATTATATTTATATTATATTTATGAATATTATAGTTCCATTCAACTTACGGTTCATTATACATTTTGAATGACAAACAACCCTCAATTATTATCTTTTGACAAAAAATATTCATTACTCGTGCATTTAGTTATATTAAGCTTCATTGTTCAACATGTATTTCCCAACTAACTCGACAGGGACTGCGTTTCCATGCAACCCTTGTTTATATGAGAAACCATTGAAAATAAAATGGTTGGTGGTTTATAATATTGTAGAATATTATTGAAGTAGACCATGGAAGAGACATGTCAATCAACGGAAGATGTGTAAATGTAGATTCATTATTAGTCCCTGCATAACTATAGCATTTGCCTCTTTGATCTTCAATTACTTTATCTTTCACTGTACATTTTTTTCAACATTTTTTTTTCTATATTATATAACTATGCTCAAGACATACATTACATCCAAAAAACCAAAACAGAGACGGAAAGTTGAAGCAAAAGTTTCAAGAAATCTCCAGTCCATACATCGTTGCTACAAAAAAAACACAACCCCAAATAATCTACCTAGAGCCATCTGCTAAGACCAATGAAAGATGCAGATAATACCAAAAAAAGAGGGATAAATTTCCCCAATAGAAAGCTAGAAGAGGTTTAAGAACAAGGCAGGGCCCTCATTTCTACCTTCCCAATGATTGTAAACTATCTTTCCTTCTTGCATTTGAAGAGCCCGCTTGAATAGCAAATCTGCCTCCTTATTATAGTCTCTGTAAATATGAGAAAAAATGATTGAGATAAAAGATTTGTTGAGGTCTCTAATTCTTTCCTTCCAACAATCTAGAGAAATAACCTATAGATTCCCTTTGTTGTTTAGCTAGTCTATGACAATTCTTGAGTCTCCAAAAACTTGTAGTTTTGTGATGTATAGCCGAGATGCCAAGGCTAGAGTTTCCCAAACACCCAAAAGTTATGCCATAGTGTTTGTACCTGGTCCATGGTTGAAATTCCATTTGTATGATGTATGATCATTAATCCTTAGCACCCCTCCAACACCACTTTGTTGACCATTTAATTGAACTTCTCCATCAAACCATCATGTTGTCATAAAGTCTTTTTGTAGGGACTTTAAGGATCTGATAGTTTGTACTTTCACCTTTTCAGTGTGACTATCGGCTCGTCCAAGAGATCTCCAGACTAGTGAATGAATAGTATGACTTCCATTGTCAAAAACAACCTTGTTGTGTTCCAACCAAACAAACTAGATGATAATTGCGAGCAGTGAAGGATACATGGAATCAAGTGGTTTATAGTCTCCTGCTTCTTTAGACACAAATGCAAGATATTGGGCCTTACCAAACTTTGCGTTGAAGATGATCCCATGTAAGAATTTTATTTTCCACAAATAACCAAATAAAAAGTTTTATTTTTAGGGCACAATCCAAGGTCCACAATTTTTTTCACCACCCACCAATAGTTTGATGCCAAAGTTTTGTGGCTAAGGCACAATAGACAATTTTAACAGTTAGTGTGCATGAATTATAACCCCTAGTCGATTTCAACTCATCCGGTCTGTCTTGTAGTTGAACATTAGAGCTGATAAGGGCCCTTTGAAATAGTTCCCATTATGTAGTTTGATCTCCCACGAGACTGAGCTCAACACTTTCAAACAAGGAAGAGAAAATTGTTCCCAAGCATATGGCTCTGCTAGCCTGATAAAGATAGTGTATGCTTCCTTGATTTAGTGAGGCTAAGAGTGCTTGTGAAAGAAAAGAGGCTTTAACCATACCCAGAATCAAATCCTTTCCTATTAAAATAGAATGTCCAAAACCAGGGCTCCAGCTTAACCAATGAACCAAAAGATGTAAAGACTTAAATAGATTTCTCCAGGTTTGAGAAGCGAGAGTCATTTTCTTTTAGTCGATCTAAGCCAGGTAGAAACCGAGCAGAAAGGGAGATATTAGTCCCTGCATAACTATAGTGTTTTCCTCCTTGATATTCAATTACTTTGTCTTTCATTGTACATATATTTTTGTGCTACTTAAAGTACATAAGAAAAATAAAATAATTTTTATTTTTTAATGATAGTTTAATTGATTTGATCAATATGGTTAATAAGTTGGAATTTTCATTTTTGAGTTCTTTTTGTCAATGTTTACATCGTCTAAATATTGAGTTTATTATATCTTTGTTGATGTTCTTTTCGAGGTCCTTAAAACAAGGCACGATGTATTTTTTCAAATCTTCTATAACCTAAGTTTATCGATGTTCACAATGCATCTATCAACTGATATCATTAAATTCATGTCTATTCGACTGCTAGACAGATCTGAAATGTAAGTAAGATTATCTCTAAAGGGTAAGTCGGTAAGTCAGATGATCTTTGTATGCAGTGAATTTTGACAATATTGTCGTCCACCGCCACTTCCATCATCAACTATAATTATGGGGTTCTCCATCGCTAGGGTTCTTCTACATTCTATTTCATATTTGTCCATATTTTTACTTATATATTTGGAATGAAATTGAGTTCCAAGACCATCATACAAACTACATACAAATTCATCATTGGTTCACTAGGTACCGTTGTTTGCTTAAACTTTGCAAGGTTCAAATCTTGCATGCACCAGCAATTGAGTTCCACCATCATTCATCGGTAAGTTTCATTCCTAGTTATTGTTTATTGTCTATTGTCAAGGATATTGCACTGAAGAAACATAAGGACAAACACACATCCGTGCACTTTTTCCTTACAAGGGGGAAAGAACGGGAAATATATTTATAGCGAAATAATTATTCCAAATTCTTATACGAATCTGTGGTGCATGTAGTACAATTGAACCTTTGAAGCCGAAGGGGATGATAATTTCATATACAGGTAAAGTTGAACATAATGCAGGTGGAACAACAATCCACTCCGAATTGTTGATTCTTTTTAACAAGTCCCAATTTCTTCCACTTAGCAAAGAAATGTTAGACACCTTGTGAATGATTTATGATGAACTACAACTTCTCTTCATAGATGAAGCCTCTTTGATTGGAAGTCGATTCTTATACGCCATTGAAAATCGACTAAGGAACATAAAACAAGTGCAAACCAAGTACTTTGGAAAAATTGATATGATATTTTGTGATAATCTTTACCACGAAAAACCCATACATGATTCTCTAATTTTTAACAACCTACGATGAACATGCAAACAATAACACATGACTTATAGAAAGACAATATAAAATGCTTCGAATTATTGACCACAATGCACCATACAAATGAAAAGTTCATTGCAATTATGAACAAAATGTCGACAAACAACCAAACAAGTGATAACTTCCCAACATTTATGTACCTATTTTACAAGAACAAGGATGTCATAATGCATAACAAGTACATGATATCACTCATGCTCGACAATGAAATTATGATCAATGCAATTGAACTAGAATAAGAGAACCACGTCAATGTGTCATACCATCAACATATAGCTATGTTGACTTCACAACGCGTCCTAAAATTTGACATGCTAGTTGAAACATATGCTTGCAATTATGATTCACAATATGGTTTGGTCAATGGTGCATATGGAATAATCAAAGCATATATGAAAAGCGATAAAATTGATGTTATGTGGATTAAGTTCCATGATATGCTTATTGGACATCAACAATCTAACAAGTTAGCTTATCTATATAATTTAGACACTCCCTGAATTCGACACCTATACTACAAATAGTAAAACCAATATCAATGACAGTAAAGACAGATCAGTGGAAGATCCGAAAGAAATTTGCAATTCAACTTGCATGTGCATGCATAATACATAGGTCACAAGTTTTAACACTTGACAATGTCGCATTTGACCCTACTGGAATACAAATACATGGATTAGAATACACGACTCTATCTCATGTAAGAAACATATAATCCTTGTATTTTCTAACTTCTCTTACAAAGGATAACTTCAAGGTCAAACAAAAATTTTATATTGAGATTCAATGCCTTTAGAGTAGTGCAAAATGGAGTCTACAATATGATTACCAGTCCATACAGTCAGAATGATCCATTTCAATTATCTCACCAAATACACGTAGCCTAAATGCAGATATTAATGATATACTCAATGATTATGACACAATGCAATCTAATTTTCTATGCTTGCAAGAAACTTCCATGGCACTATGCATGGAACATGAATAATTTTGAAACTTCAATTGCATATCAAATTGCATTAAACATGGAGTGATGATACTAGTAAAAAAAAATAGACCAATTTTGGAACATATGCATTTTGAAGAACAAAACGTTGAGGCATTGCTAGCAAAGGTAATAATTCATGAATCATAAATTGCAATAATGAATATTTATGCCACACCACATGCAACTTTGACTAACATAATGAATTCCATTTCAAAAGCAATGCACCATTTACATTTGAATGAAATCATTATCATTCTAGGAGACTTCAATATTGACATGTTACAAAGCATTGACAAAACAAGAAAAATAGAAAACTACATGTGAAATTACAATCTCCAGCTCCTATTGGATAAGATAAATCATGTATAAAAAAAACTTATTGACCATGTATGGTAAAATTTGCCAATGGAAAATCCAAACTCTTTATGTTAGACACATATTGGAATGACCATGATACAATTTGTCTTCTACTTGAATTATGAAATACATATAAAACACATTACACAATTGCATATTCCCATGTGTCAAAGCATACTTTCCTATCTTTTTTAAATATATACAAATCCCCCTTCTCTTTCCAATGGATTAGAAAACTTCAACATGGATGCCGAAAGGTTTGTATAGTACATAAGTAACTAGTCAATGAAGAAAAAATACATCACATATTTGCATTGCATCTTAATGGAATTTATTCATATATCTCGATACTTTGTAACATAAAAGAAAATCATTCAAACGGTATCAACTGTCTCTCTGGATTTGCTTCTGCATATTAGACAAATTATGCATTTTCATAAAATAAATGGTATCATCAAGCTTTTGAAAACAATGTGGTTTGTAATAGATTTTAGAAAAAGTAAACTCTATATAAACACAAACATGGAATGGAAAATAAAAAGGTACATGCTTCTAGCTTTGTCTTTTACTCTATCACTTTGCACCTCTTTTATTGTATGTCAATATTTCATATTGTTCTTACAAAATAAACTATTTTCATGTCCATTGTATTATATATATTTCTAACATTGAAACAAATAGAACAATTGAACAAGAGGAAAAATTCCTAAGTGGTGTAGGGGAGGAAATTTAAAAACAAGGTTCCAAAAGGTATGTCAATAATGATTATGAATCCCATACAATGCACATGCTTTTTTCGACATTGTTTAGTGACACTAGGTACTTTTTGGTCTCTTCTCCCCCAAAGATGTTCTCATGTTTTAGTATCATGATATGTTATATCTCTATCATATACACCAATGTTTAAATATTATTTCCTTCCTACAAAAAAATGTGGACATCAAAGATGTGAAAGTATCATATAATATATTGTAAATGATTGTTTTTTACATAGTCAATGTACAAATGTTTATGTTAGGAAAATTTGGATAAATGAGGGAAGAATGAGCAATCAATCATCACAAACATCAAAACAAAGACATGCACACACATAAATATATATATATATATTATGTCTCTATTACATTTAGGAAAGATATATTCTCACTTAATTATTTTTTCTATGCCATGGTAAATAAGATAATGTCACATACAACCATGATTTCTAGTTCAAAGGAAATATCAACATGTACAAGTGGAGCACCCGACATAGTGCAACATGCACAACTTAAAAGGTGTGTTTATTAAGCTCTAATGAAGAAAATTCATTCAAATTATGAAGCTAATTGTGATACTATGAAAAACAAATGTATGCAAAATGTCCTTCATATCACTTCTTATGTTCAAACATTGTCAACAGGCCCAGAACAACATCAATAAATATAGTATTGGTAGAAGACTTGAACAATCGTCAGACTGGCCATGTATTCATCAGAGACATAATGGTCGCATACAAAACCTATTTTGACAAAGAGAATATGATATGTCACATTCTACATGATGATATGATTGACAACAAAGGATTGATGACAATCACATTGACTATCCATGCACACCTTGTTTAAAAACATGAGGAAAATATTCTTCCTGGTAATGGAATATCCAATACAGACTTTAAAATACTGCCAAAAACTACATATGATCACGCTGACTATGATCGTATTATATTGCTCGATTACTAAAGTTTTGTAGAAACAGTGCCCACAACTTGCATAGATTACAATTTCATACTGAACACAACAATAAGACAATTTGCAAAAAATAAATACTTATACCCAATTGAAACTATTGGCACCACCGTCACATTTTCCAAAAAAGTCAGGTTGCAACACATTCTGCATATAAAGGATGGAAACTCAAAGGATGAAAATGCAATGGTACTGATTTCTATGTTCATTTTGTTTCTTACTTTCACATGATAATATATCCCCAATCATATTACATAACTATTATACTATCCTGTGTTGCATCTTCAACTATTCAACACATATGCACATTTTTTTCTTCGATGGAACAACAATTGAAAAAAGGGGAACTTCCTCTGATGCTTTTTAAAAATATAACCAAGAAGAGAGATGTTAGAGAGAGGGTCTTCCACACAACATCGTCAACATTTATAATAGATTTGAGAATATACACAATGCAAGATATGAAGGAACTAATTAGCTCTACAACTGTTGTAAGTATACATATACAACTCCATCCTACAATTGGTCTATATGTATTCTAAGTTAATACACAATCAACAAGTTGTTGGGCCCCAACAACTCCCCCCTAAATTTTTACAAAATTTAAAGGGCCCCCGTTAGAATCTTGATAATTATAATGAGCTACAGAATCAACCTTTTCAAATAGTTTCATACCTTGGATTTCTTTGAGACAAACTTAAGACATTCACTATAGTATGAGACATTCATTACAAGAGTATATGTCAAAATTTAGAAACGAGCATAAAAATCTCAATTTAAACAAAAACGTTAATTTATATCAAATGTTTACTTTCGTTTAAATTATGATTATGTGTTCATTCTTTTGCTCATTAGCAAGTTTGACTATTTTGAATAATATCTTCAATACTTCATCAAATTTTATCTTGGTTGGTTTCTCATTTTCATAAAATCATTTGGTGATATTAATTAATTAAATTATTTTTTTCATTTTGCATCTCATAATAATAATATAAAATAAAAAGAGTTATCTATCATTTGTTTTCTTTTGTAAAAAACCAAAATTAATATTTTTCTCTTCTCCATTAACTTGAAGCTTCTAGATTTTTAGGATAATTATAAACAATGTTTGTTTAGAACTTATAGTTAGTTTAAATTCATTTTTTATTTTTGTAGATTTTGTTTTATTCTCAATTTTTAGGTTATTAATTTAGGTTTCTTTTTGTTTCACAGGTTTCTATTATCAAATATTTGATACGGATATGATCATGACTTGATTTTATTATCCAAATAAGTTCAAGATGATTGATCCAAAAATACTATTGGATTGCTACAAATAATTTTATGAGCAACAACAGATAAAATTTGGAAAGGTGTCAAGATCAAAAACACGATTTTGCAGGACTAATTGCAGCCAAACCGGGAGGAATTTGGAGAAACGGTTGAAAACCCAGAACCAAAATGAACCCATTTACCTTCCATTTAGAGAGTTTCCCAAACAAATTCATGATTTGAGAGATATTGATGTCTTTTTACAAGGAAAATTTCAGGTGCGGAAATTATTAGTGACGCCCAGACTGTTCATCCATTTTATAAATATATGAGAAAGATCAGAGCCATGGGGATCCAAGAATTGGAGAGGAGGATTTTAATCCTTTCTCTTTTTTATATTATTTCTTTTGTAAACTTTTTATTTCTTTTCAAATGGAATAATGGATGGCTAGAGGTTTTGGGAGAATGGATGAGTATTTTTAAAGAAGAATATGGAATTCCAGGTTGCTTAATGGCTTTTGTCCTATGAGTAAAATGGTTTTATTTTCATATAATATATTCATATTCTTTGAATAATATATTATGCATTGATTTAAATAGGTTTAGTCTTTTTTATCAATACATGGTTAATTATTATCATTTATATATTAATTTTTCCAATCTTTAAGAGTCTATTATCCAAAACAATTCTTCTAGGACTACAATATGGGCATGTGATTTTGAGAAAAAATATGGGAAAGTAATTTATCTTTGGCTTTAGACCTGTGTGATACTTATTCCATTTCATTCTTTCATTATTGTTGTATTATGAAAATGTTATAATGGTTGGTTTTAGCTTTAGCTTGTCAATCATATGGTGTTTTCGTACTGTTAAATGTTATATGCTGCCCATAATTTCTTATTCCATTTTTTATGTGTGATCAATCGATCATTTGATTATTATGGAATTTATTTATAATGTTAAATGATGGATAATATCAATACCCAGAGTTGATTTTTCTTTCGTTCTTAAATATTGATTATCGTAAGATCACACGATTTTTAATTAGTTGTCTTCCTGTTGTTATTAATTTACTCCAATATAAAATACTTCTTTGAATGTATTTTGGAAGTGTAGTATTTTTCTGCTATAGGTTTCCCTTAACAACAGTACATGCAGGAGATCATACAACACAGAAAGATAAATACTAGTTTTGTTGATTAGCGACAGGTTATTATGTGTGTTATTTAGTAAGTTGTTTATGAATGAAACAATGAATGTATGGTTCAACTTTGACTATCCACATGTTCATGTTTCATTAAATTTTTTGCAAGATTCTTTAAATTTATAAAAGAAAAACAATAAATATTTTTATGTGCTTTCTTTATCTGCTTCCTAGAAGCAATCATTTTTCCATTGATTTTCGTAAGTTTCGATTAAAACTTGCAGCTTGTAAATCATGTAAATAAATGAGACTTGTATATCTTCTGCTTAAATACAACTACTACAGTTACATTAGATCATATGTACATATATATAGTGTTTATTAATTAGTTAGTTATTTCTCTATTTTATTTGTTTCTTTTGGGATTCTTAGATTGGCTAACGGAGCCATTAAACCCATCAGAATGAGTTACACCAAACGACTTGTGTTATTTAGACAACCCCGGACTGGACTCGCTCTTCCAGTTGACGGATGGTCAATTTCGCCCATCAACACGAGTCCATACAGTTTTGAAACTTATTGACCCAGTTTAAAACTTGTCTATATCCAACATGTTTTAGGCATTGTCTTGTACATTACTATTTTCTAATTGTCTACACTATCTTCAAGTAATTTGACACTTGTTTGGAACTTTTCATGTAACTAAGAAGCTATAAAAGAAAGAAAAAGATGGACAAGATAGAGTGGAAGCAGATATATGAGCAAAAAAATAAGCATAAACTATCAACAAGGCAATCACACAATGGTTTTCTTGCTATCTGCAACACTCTTCTTGTTGGAATTTCTTTAGAAATTGCTCTCGATGTTGAAAATATCACTATAGACCCTTACTACTACTGTAGGAATTGTCAACTATTATAGAAAGTGTGAGGAGAGAAAGAAATGTTTTTTCTTCCCCTGTGTCTCTATTTGGAAATAGGGAACTTTGAGGAACTAAAATATGTCACATGCCTAATATTGTAAATACATTGAATGTCTTGTTTTGATGTTTTTATCATATTGGTTATATATTTGTTTCATCCATGTATTTACTGTATTAAATTGAGCATATTAGATATTTTTTTGGAAAGAAAAACATAGGTCTCTACGGCGTAAAGTTTCTATCATCAGGCATGAAAAAGGCATCTCAACAGGGACATCATCACTGCAGTGGCACTTATTTATACATAAATTTTACATCATTGTGATAAACAATTCAGATCTTTTTATAAACTGTATCTATGCATCTAATCCATAGGAGTGTATGGCGTATTATGTCTATACTACATACAATGCCCTATATGTGAAATTGTGTATACATTGGTGTTCTATTGATGCCATTTATAAGGATTCTATTAATTCATGGACAAATCCAAATTTTCCATAAATGTTTATTGCATCGATAGAGACAACCTTGGATGGAAAACAAATGATAAAGTTTATAGTTTTATTTGTTTTATTTTTTAATCTTTTAATAAAAGATTAATTTAAAGTAATTTTGAGTTCATTTATTTTTTAACTTAATTTTTTGTAATAAGTTTTTCAAAATAATTTTTATTACATTGTAAGGTGTTTTTTGGTGAATTTTATTTATTTTGATGGGATGATTGTGTTGCTCAGTCCATCCACTTTATTAGATGTCTATTAAGAACCTGAATAGATTTACAAATATAATCACCACAAATACTGAATACACAATAGATCCACAAAGCAAGATAGAAGAAACCACTCTTTATTATTACCAAACCCTTGAGGTAGGGAAACACCATACAATGGATCCTATAATGGAAGGGATCCTCTCCTGTTCACTTGCCTCTTCGAGGGGGAATCCTCCTATTGAGCTACAACTCACAATACAATATTTCTCTTCATGTCCCATTACATTGCTTGAACCCCTTTATATAGTGCTACCATCACCTAAGAACATTCTAGAGGAAGAATATTCTTGAAGTAGAACCTTCTAAGAATTCCTCTTACATTTATTATATCTAACTACCCATTTATTATATCCAACTACCATAGTGGGCCTTATTTAATAATATAGTGGACCTAGTCCACCTTACATTGAATTGCCTCCACTATTATCACTATGGGCCCTCTGGGCCTCCGCACTACCTCTCTAGCTACCTTACAATGACTATCGAAGGCCTATCCATGATCCATTCATCTCAACACTATTATGAGACCCTTATTACCATATATTCTTTGACTACGTTGATCTATTTAGTATATTTTATGAATAACAAACCCTCCATAGGTTTTCAGCATTAGGTTTGCTAGCTTGTGCCCTTGGTTTTCTTCCTTCTAGGATCTACTCTAGGAATTAGGGTAGAGTAAATACCCTTTCATCATTGTTGCATCATGCTCAACCTCTCTTCTCAGTGTTTGTTTAAGATCAACTACAACATTTATTAACCCTATAGTTGTCCAGACTCTACATCATCTCGACTCATCTACCTTCTTTATTGTTCCTTTTTGTTGTTGATTTCTTCACCCATATACTTATTCTACATGTTTACCATATTTAATTCCTGCTAATTCAATCCTCGATGTCTACACCTGTTGGTCACCCCTATACTCAGTCTCCATATATATTTGTGCTACCCTAGTGGTTCCCCTTCTATATATTACATTGCATTCATGTTTATTTACTTACCATCTATTTTTGCTACCTCTTTAGTCATTTTCATTTGATTTTTCCTCCATAGTGATTGCATGGAATTGTAGTTCATATAAGTATTCATATTGGCCTCGATGGTATTGTATTAGGTAGGTACTCTCTATTTTTCCCATTTTTATAGCTTTTTTACATTTTCCCTCTCTTCATTTGTTACAAATAAGTATATGTGTAGATGTCATCCTGTGAGGTTTTGAATGAGGTTGGGTTGGTTTGTAATTGTTAAGTTTTAGATTTAGTTTCAAAGTCGGGGTGAAATATTGTTTTGAAGTTATTGACAAACATAAAAAATAGTAGAGATTTTATTAGGAGCCAATTTATGCACTAAGATGATTTTCCATGTGTTCTTTATTGATATGTTTAATGCCACTTCAAATCAGTATATGTGTTGGGCCCTTCATTTTTGGATAAGGAATTGCACAAGTTTTGACTGAGAACGAGTTGTGCAAGCTTCAACAGAAGCTGGAAAACAGAGCAAGAAAGAGCAACAAAAAGCAGTTGTGAAAGACAGCGCAACACCAGCTAAGAAACAACGGTTGCAACAGAACAAGGAAGTGCACAATCTGAAATAGAAGACACAACCCAGCTATATATAGGGTTAAACATAAGTGTAAAAGGGTTGTTTCCGTTTTTGTGGTGGTTGGTCAGTTGGTTACGAGTTGATTGTTGGGAGTTGAGTCAAGTCAAGTCTTGAGTTTGTAATGAAATTAATCTATTAGTTTGAGACTTGGAGCTCTGCGATATGAGTCCAGAGTCAAGAGTCTGCACAACACACTACTCTATAATTCTGAGTCTGTAATTACAAAAATATTCCGAAGATAATGTGAAGAAGGACCTAAATTTTCAAATATGATGTGTCTTTGTGTGTTTACTTATGAATTACAGTATTTCTTTATGGCATATACGTTCTATTTGATGGTTCTATGTTTAAATGCTCGTTCGCAACGTAAGTAGGTTCGAGTCTTGCACATGTATGTTTAAGATCTATTCATGTCTCTTGCGTAAGATCAAGAATGCTTCTTGAAGGCTCTATGGATACTCTTAATTCGTTTCCCTACCCTTCCCTATCTATTTGTCTTAGCAGTGCTTCGGGTGAGATTTATTCTCTTCAAAGGAGATGAAAATGCCAGTGCTCTAGACTACACGGTACCAATTGTTGGTAACCTGAGAAGGACCCTGGTCTAATCAAAGTTGCGCCAACAAAATGGTTCCATTTATGGGACCTGTGTTAAAAGGGAACCTGTAGGGAGAATGATTCTGCAGATCCATAGATCTAGTATTGATCAATGGTGGGAAAGAAACTGTGACACCTTCATATGGAAAGAAGTGGAACTGAGGAGAAAATCGGTGGAAAACACTCGCGAAGCAATCTTTTACTTAGAAAGATTGAGCGACCAATACAATATTTTCTGGGTTAAATTCCCGTAATAATTTTTCCACTTGATAAAGAGGCTCCAAGAAGCTCCAGAGTTCCAAGGACAAGTCAAGAGGATCTACGCACGGGACACCAAAAATCTAGCAGCACTCTAGAGGTTGGATTGTCCAGTCACGCGAGCAGTTGATTTTTGGGTTAGCACCACACTAGAAGGATATATCATTGAATTTTCAGCTAAGAACCACCAATCTTTCTCATGAGCATAGGCAATTTTCAATAAAGACGCAAGGGGAAGGCTGCTGAGAGAAATCCCCCTGTGGATTAAGGTTTTCATGATGGAGGAGGGGATGTTGACTATGTCCCCAAATGAGATGGCAGAGTAAACACCCTCGCTTGGGGTAGGGCGAGGCAGGGTGAGAGTCATGGCATAAGAGAGGGGAAGGGTTCTTTGAAAATTGGGGGGGGAGCAACAAGAAATGGACTCAAGAGATGAGCGAGCCTTGAGGAGAGATGCCATAGTTGAGAAGTGGTGGTGAGGCAAGATCAAGAAAGCAACAAGACAGTCTCAGAAGTTGAGGAAAAAATGTGGATGAGGTGAAGTAGAGGAAAGACATAGGGAAGAACTGAAAAATATGAGAATATAGGAAAGACTGGTCAGTCAAAGATTAAATCAGATAGACGCGCAGAAAAAAATAAGTCCCCAGGAGGTGGGACAATAAGGAGAAGGTGCAGACGTAAGAGAAGAAGAAGTCAACATGAATCTTGGAGAAGAAGGAGAAGATTCAGCCCCAATAATAGGAGAGATTGGGAATCTGGCCGAAGAGATCATCCCAGTGTAAGAAAATGAGACCCCCCAGATCAAAGAAAAATGCCCTGAAGCCAGTAGTTCCAACCCTAAATCACCCATACCCCAAGTGTTTTCTATACAAGCAGTACGTTCAATACTACCTTCTCGTGCTAGTCTTGTTCCAGTACAGTTAATTAGTCAGTCACAACCAGGAAGTGCGAGTACAAGGAGGATATTTGGATCCCCTGTTAGATTGCAAGAAGGACCGTTATGATTTATATTAATAGGAACAACAAGATCAACAATGGTTGGCCATGCAGGAGGTTCGATTTCTCGATACCCAGAATTTTGGGGTAAGGGACATGAATACGTTGAGCAGCATTGGTTCTTGTGTGAAGCAATCTGGAGATCCAGAGGGACTTCGAATGTGAATAAGTTGGTTGAGTTCTAGACTACCTTGAGAGGTCACGGTCTCAAGTGGTACATGAAGATCATTGAGCAGGGAGTTCCAGGAACACAAGGTCAAGCATTCACACTTGGCGAGGTACGGACAAGGTTCATAGCAGAGTTCAAACTACCTCAGTCAGAACAATAGGCTCTATATAAGTTGTGTGAGATCCAACAATGGGAAGGTGAATCAGCCTAGGAATACAACCAAAAGTTTAAAGATGTCATAGGGAGAATGGCTCATCCAATCCATGAAAAACATCAAAGGGAGTGGTACATTTAGGGGTTGCTGCCTCTAACTTGGATTTCTCTAACGCAACAAGGGATAGCCGCATTATCAGACGCCTTGGAACAATCGATGAAGATTGAAGCCATGGCGGGATACCTCGGGAGTCTAAGAATGACCAGAACCCCAGTAGATGTGAATCTGGCACAACTACAAGGACATATATCGAAACTTACACAAAATAATCAAGAGCTGGCGATACCCAGACCAGGACGACCACAGGTTTGGTGTACCGGATGTTATACGGAAGGTCATCTAGTGAATGAATGTTTGCGAATAAGGGGAATGGGATCTCCTCAGAATCTGATGGTACCCCCACCAGGACTCGTGGGAGGAGTTACGTAAGTGTCGACGAACTTACCATTCCATAACCCCACCCTGTATCATGCTTTCCCAGGAGGCCAAGCAGCACCAGCAACTGAATTTGTGAAATTTGTTGAATCCATGGGCATGGGCCAAGATAGTGCCCCATTATGCAGAAATACTCAATAGTGCCAAACACAGTACAGTGTGAGTTATGCACGTATACCATGCATACTACCAATCAATTTAGAGAGTTGGATGTACTTGCAAATAGGTTAGACCGAACAACATTCAGGGTGAATGAAAACCCTCATGGACCAAGAAGAGGTCGAGGAGGTGGAGCCGGAGGAGACTTTAGAGGAGGAAGAACTAGGGGAAGAGGGCCAAGAAGATGTTATAACTATTATGAACAAGCTCACTTGGCTAGAGACTATCCTCATCCAAGATGACCATGGTGCTCTCATTGTAGAACCAATGAGCACGCAAATGAAGACTACCCAGAGTTAATTGCAAAATGGGAGGATAGAGTACGACAAAGAGGAACTAACCTTATCAGTTCAGAAATCAAGAGGGTTACTAAGGGACAATTTCCCAACCTTAATATCGTTACTCAAGGAGGAGCGAAGACATGAGATGATGTTGATACTCTACCTCAAATCCATAAATCAACACTTAAAGAAGACATGTCACAGGTACGACCCTCTGAAACATAAGTTGTTCTTTAAAGATGCCATAGAATTATTTCATAATATTCATATCTTGAAGATGCAAGAGAAACCCCCACAGCTTATTGTTTATCCTAAGATGGTGCAAGTTCCTGCTTCACCCCCTGCACCCAGATACCCTATAGCCATGCCGAGACAACCTGAGCAACCTCAAAATGTAGTTGACCTTTGGTTTCAATTATTCTCTAACATTCTGGGGAATTATCAACTAATAGAAAAGTTGTGCAATGTGCTATACCTAGTTTTAGGAAACAAAGAACCCCTAGAGGCAAGAATAAGGGATAATCTTCCTGAGAAGAGTACTCAGAGAGCACAACGAAGAAAAGTATGAACTAGAAAATAATTTAGACTAGTAGCCTAGTTAGATGAATTTGATATTAAGGACGTCATGTTGGATCTGGGAACCGATGTGAACATTCAGCCTAAGAAGACCTAGGAAGCCTTAGGAAAACCTAGGATGACATATTCCCCAATTCATTTAAGAATGGAAAACCAATATTTTATCTTCCCCATAGGAAGACTAGAGAATGTGGAAATAAATGTTGCAGGAGTCAAGATAGTGTCTAACTTTGAAGTCATTGAGCTCATGGGAGATAATGACCCTTACCCTGCACTACTTGGCATTGATTGGGCCTATGAAAACTATGCAGTAATCGACTTAAAGAAAGACACCATGACCTTTGAGGCTGAGGGAATCAAGGTAGTTCAACCTTTGGAACCATATGTAGGATCCAGTTATACAGAACCGACAGACAATAATATGGAGGGAGAAGACTTGGACCAGTTGTACACCGTAAAAGTTGGAACAAGAAATGATTATATAAATCCTACTGCTAATGGATCAGTAAGTTGGAGAAGCATATAGTCAATAGATGAAGATTCAGAATTGGATTGTGACTGTTGGCAACAAGGTTCACATGAAAGATTCTCAAGAATATGCACAATTGTCAGAGCGACCAGATGGGTTGGGACCAAAGTTAGAGAACACCCAATATATGATAGCACATCAGATATAGAGATTTTTCTGCACAACATGGAAGAAAATGTAAGAGAATATCAAAGAATATCGATACTAGATGTAGATTTTCAGAACACCCCTTCTAGATGGTGGGCTAATCATAAAGTTGTACTCGGAAATTGGGACGAGGTGAAGCACGCTATCAAGTACAGGTTCTAGAATAAGGAGCAGACAGAATCAAATATGCAGACAGATCTCTATGTTGTGAAACTGTTCAACAAAGAATCATATCTTAGAATACATATTGAACAGTGTGCGACACAGTGGCAAGCTATGGGAATACCCTCTCACTTCTGGGTTCAGGTATTTCCCCACTCCCTAGGTCCAATCTAGAAATCTTGGTTTATACATGAGGAAACCAGAAGACAGACCAACGAATAGCAAACACTAGAAGCTCATTTTTGCAAGGACTTCTCATTTACAAGTAAGTACCCTGAGCTTGAAGTAGTCTTGCAAAAGATTAAAGAATTTCTTTTTAGAGATAATGGTAATCAGAAATCAAACTTAGTGGTATGTGCCAAACATAAAAAATAAATTCAGACTAATATCCACTTGCCTTCAACTAAGAAACTTATAAAATGCTATGAGATTAGCAGAGATTCAGAAAGCCTAGATTACTTAGGGGAATTGAGGAACCTAGACATAAATGAGATAGAGGGGAGCAGATAAATTCAAAACACCATACCCAGTCAGAATGATAGTTCCTACAATCACCCATTAAAATTGCGCAAAATCAATATAGGGACCATAGGGAAACCCAAGATAGCTATGGTGGGAGACTACTGGGATGAGCAAACCAGTCAATAAATACAGATTTTGTTGTGGGAATATGAGGATTTTTTCCCAAGGACTTTTTTAGAGTTAAAGGGAATCAAAGGAGTTATGGGAGAAATGAATATTGAATTGAAACTAGGATCCAAGCCTGTCAGAAATAGACCATACTGTCTTAACCTTAGAATAAAAGAGAAGGTTAAGAAGGAGATGGATAAGATGTTGGAAGCATGACTCATTTTTGCAGTAGAAGAAGCAGAGTGGGTTATCTCGATAGTTATTCAAAGCAAGAAAGGCACAGAGGATATTAGAGTCTATGTAGAATGCAAAAGTATCAACTCTGCATGTTGATGTAGGATCATCGCTCCAAGCCAGATACGCGCCAACCATCCATCACATCAAAGCGCACATTCAGTGGAGGAGAGAAGTGCAGCCTTCTCGTTTTTCAAATTTTGAAATTGTATTAAATGTTGTAAGGTTGATAGAGCCAAAATTCATGCATGTGTGCAGGCTTTAGATAAAGGTTTCCTTAAATGGTTGTAAGTCTAAGATCTAGATCTGATTGGACTAGACAACCATTCAATGTAATTGAATGTAAATTAATGAGAGTTGGTGAGATGGAGGGAAGAGATCAAAGAGCCCCCTCATGTAAAATATCTTGGCAACTTATTTTGAAAAAAAAGAGTCTGTAAGAGTCAGTCAGGTTAGTAGAGAAGGTAGAGTAGAAGTAGAGAGATTTTTGTGAGAGATTAGAATGGAGAATAGGTTAGAGAAGAGAGAGCCAAGACTCTGTTGCAGTCTGAGCTCGAACACATTGTAAAGGGGCATTTCATATTAATACAATCAGAGTAGTTTTTCCTGCATGTTATTCTATGTATGTTGATGAATTTCTTTATGTATTGATGATATGTTGTAGATGTATGTTAGTTTTCATTTGCAGGTTAATTGATGATATGTTGTATATGTATGTTAGTTTTCATTTGCAGGTTACAGACAAAAGTCATTGTCTGTTGGGTTCTTTGATTCCAGGTCTGGTTCTTTATGAATTCATGCAAGACGTTGCATGACATAACACTACGGGTTCTGTAAGCCAATGCATAGAGTGCACTTCTGAATTTTGCAGAAGTTGGACAGAGTTGTGCTAGGAGGGCGCACCCAAGGAAGTATTAGACCCAGGGATAAGCCTCAAGGTTGTTGAACACCTTGGAGGTAATACTGTGCAGAAGAAGGCATAGAGAAAACAGAATCACTGAGAATTCTGTGAGAGTCTACCAAGAGGGAATTGAGCAAATGCACAGGATGCATTGAGGAGAACTCTATTTTGAGTTCAGTGAGAAGACAGAGTCACTGAGGATTCTGGAGAACTCTACCAGGAGGGAATTGAGTTGGTGCAAGTGTGCACATAAGGAACTCTTTTGAGTTCTGAGGAAGGAGAAGTGTCAAGGAGAAAGACACTCACAGAGTTGTTGAATACTTTGTTTGTTCAACAAGAAGTTCTTGAGTAGGAGGTTGCCAAGAGGGAACCAAATTCCCCTTTGAAGGGAGAGAAAAGGGTTGAATCCCTTAGAGGTTCAAGTTCTGAAGCTTAGGAAGGATAGTGTTGTTGTGCATAGAGTAACAACAAAGAGGAGAAGGAGGTCGAGAAACCCTTTGAGGTTTCATAGTTGACAAAGCTCAGGAGGGACAACGTTCCTAGAACACAGGCGAGATCCAAAGGCATTGAGCTCGCAGGGGAAGAAAAGGCCGGGGCCTTTTGGAGCAATAAATATTCCAAGGGAAAGAAAGAAGGGCATGCTCAACATAGAGCACAACTATTGTTAGACCAGCTAGAGAGGCGAGATCTGGATCGTTGAAGTCTACGTCCAGACGCATGCAGGAAAGTGCACAAGGGGGGACATATATGAACCGTCAGATCTTGTGCGAAGAAACGATAGTCAGCGGATCCGGAGGAAGGCGCACATAGTTTAACCTCTGGGAGGTTGCGGAGGATAGCAGCTGAAACAAATGGTGGAGACACTTCATGGAGGAAGTACCGAAGTTGCGAGAGTCATTGGATCTTACAGAATTGTAAGGTGGTTTGGGTCAAGTGTCGTGGATTCCTAGATCGGTGAAATCCCAAAAAGATCTGAGCCGTTGGATCGAGGTAGGCTCACAACCGTCGATCTCGTAAAAGGTGAAATTCAAAATTCGAAGGTTCACAAGGGGAGAGCACAAGAGTTTGGTTCTCCAACTCACGAAGTCGGAAAGTGCCGAGTACCGAGGTCTCGTGCGAATATGTGGCACATACATTAGGTGGGGACCGTGTGGTTGACAGGTGGTGTAACAAAAGGTGCCCAGAGAAAGGTGGAAGCAGGTGAGAGGTGGTGGACACGCGTCACTTTGGAAGCAGTCAACTCATTGTTGAACTTTCATGTTTTGGGGATTCACAAAGGAGGAGCACAAAGTTCGACACTCCAACTTGCAAAGTCACGAGTTGTGAGTAGTGCTAGCGCTTAGCCCTAGCCAGTGGTTATGTGTGGAAGGTGCTAACAAGGAGGGAGCCTACTCATATCGCATCTCCGGTATCAGCCTATGGAGAGAGAGGAGTCGAGGGTCTTCGACTCACGAACTTGCGAGATCGTGAGTCGCGAAAAGTGCTTGCACTAAGGCAAGGTCGTGGTCGCTTGGAGGAGGTGAAGCTCGGGCCTTGTGCATGTTCGCACAGGTGGGGTTTCTAAAGGACTTGTGGATCGAATTCGTCAAAGGTTCCAATAGGGATTCGAGGGAGCTGCTCTGGCTCGAGGAGAATTTAGAATGAACCTGTGCAGATCTTGGCCTAAGGGTCAGGGGTCTGCGTCAGCATTTTGGTATCAAAGCCTGATTTTGTCTTTATACTACAGGCAACTTACAGACGGAGGCAGAAGAAAACAAAGTGTTGAAACTCTGTGGTGATTGTTCGTAGATATGCATCAATCAATAGATAGTCAAGTCGACTGTAAGGAGAGGTTGGAAGCACTCACGGTTGCAAAGTGACAACAACAAGTTTTCCAAGAGGGCAGATAGGAACAGGAAGATGGCTACTGAAGTCCATGGACATGGTGGAAAGAAGAACCATCAGCAGCAGAGAAAAGATGAGATGGATAAAGAGCTCATTGAAGTGAGAGCGAGAATGGAAGAGATTTCACTGTGGGTGTAGCAGAATGCAAGAACACGATGGGTATATGAATGGCCCATGAAAATGAAATCAAAGTGGCCAATCAAGGAGTTGTTGGCCAAAAGACAGCAAAGGTTGTTGAAAATATGGTTGAGGTATGATTAAAGCCTCAGAGACATAAAGGAAGTGGTTCATGTGTGTGAACCAGAAGCTGGGAGAAATCTCAGTGATGATGAGGAGAAGAGATCACTAGAAGATCTCGTGAACTTCCAGGAAGGTAGTGAAGAAAGTTCATATTTTCATATGGGAAATGTGATGTGATCACTGGAGGATCTCATAGACTGCCAAGTGGGCAACAAAAAATTCCCAATTTTCCAGGTGGGCAAGGAGAAGGAGATGAGACTATCTGAAAGTCTCAGGAGCTCAGAAGTGAGTTCATGTCAACAAGGAGTGCTGAGGGAGATGGGATCGATTGGTCTCATAAACTACCAGGTGGGCAGCAGAAAAATCCCATACTGTCAGGTGGGTAAGGGAGAGCATACGAACTCATAGGTGGGTTCATATCAGCGTGGAGAGCTGATGGAGAAGGAGGATAAGAAATGTCTTCTGGTCATTGGAGGAATTGAGATATTCCTTCCACTTAGCCCAGTTGAGGTGAGATCTTGTGTTGTAGATACAACAACAGCAGGAGAAGAACAGCCAACAGTGACTGCCATAGAGGAAGAATAGGTGGATCTAGTGCGGAAATCTACCCCAACAAAAGAAGAACATGGGGATAAGATACTCACTCCATGGGAGTTGGAGTTAGAAATGCTGGAGGATTGGTTAAGCCATCCAGAGCCAATAAAATACTGCCATGAGTAGACATTCATGTAGATGTTAGCAGAGGAGCATTCTAAGGAATCACTTAGAAATTTCAGCCAGGGAGCTGAATAGATGATGATGACTTCAATGTCAAGGCATGCAACAATAGATGAAGGATAATTCCAGTTTGAGGAGCAGCTGGAGGAAGCTAGAGATATGCCAGCAGTAGAGCTGACAGTTAAGATGTCAGAAGAGGAAGATGAGAAGAGACTCAGTGATGAAACTACATAAGAGGAGTCTACAACAGAGTGGCCAGCTAGTGCCACAGAAGAGGAAAACAAAATGGGGGATCATGATGATCTACCCACCGATAAGGAGGAAGTGCACCTGAGGAGACTGCATAAATGGAGCCAACCACTTCAGCAGTTGGATGATATAATTGAGGAGATTAGAAGGCTGATGATTAGATCAGTAGAAGCGGTCAGAAAATGGAAGCTGAACAACAAGGGACCTGCAATAGCAGTAGTAGCAACAAAGCGATGGAGTGAATGGACAACTCCAAAGAACTGTTTGGGATCCAGGTGGATTTCAATAGTGATATTGGGAAGCTCATGAGAAGGAGCTCATGAATTTTTCACAGTAGAGGAGTATGATGTAGGAGCATCACTCCAAGACAGCTATGTGCCAACCAGCCAGCACATCAAAGCACACATTCAGTGGAGGAGAGAGGTGCAACCTTCTCGTTTTTCAAATTTTCAAATTGTATTAAATGTTGTAAGGCTGATAGAGACAAAAGTCATGCATGTGCACAGGCTTTAAATAAAGGTTGCCTTAAATGGTTGTAAGGTTAAGATATAGATCTGATTGGACTAGACAACCATTCAATGTAATTGAATGTAAATTAATGAGAGTTGGTGAGATGGAGGGAAGAGCTCAAAGAGCCCTCTCATGTAAAATATCTTGGCATCTTATTTTGAAAAAAAAGAGTTTGTAAGAGTTAGTCGAGTCAGTAGAGAAGGCAGAGTAGAAGCAGAGAGAGTTCTGCGAGAGAGTAGAACAGAGAATAGGTTAGAGAAGAGAGAGCCGAGACTCTGTTGTAGTCCGAGCTCGAACACATTGTAAAGAGGCATTTCATATTAATACAATCAGAGCAGTTTTTCCTGCATGTTATTCTGCGTATGTTGATGAATGTCTTTATGTGTTGATGAAATGTTGTAGATGTATGTTAGTTTTCATTTGTAGGTTACATATAGAAGTCATTGTATGTTGGGTTATTTGATTCCAGGTCTGGTTCTTTGTGGCTTCATGAAACAGGTTGCATGACAGAACACTGCGGGTTCTGTAAGCTAGTGCACTTCTGAATTCTGTGGAATTTGGATAGAGTTGTGCCAGGAGGGCGCACCAGAGGAAGTATTAGACCCAAGGAGAAGCCTCAAGGTTTCTTAACACATTGGAGGTAAGACTATGCAGAAGAAGGCACAGAGAAAATAGAATCACTAAGAATTTTGTGAGACTCTGCCAAGAGGGCATTGAGCAAATGCATAGGATGCATTAAGGAGAACTCTATTTTGAGTTCAGTGAGAAGATAGAGTCATTGAGGATTCTGGAGAACTCTTCCAGGAGGGCATTGAGTTGGTGCAAGTGTGCACAGAAGGAACTCTTTTGAGTTCTGAGGAAGGAGAAGTGTCAAGGAGGAAGACACTCACAGAGTTGTTGAATACTATGTTTGTTCAGCAAGGAGTGCTTGAGTAGGAGGTTTCCAAGAGGGCACCAAATTCCCCTTTGAAGGGAGAGAAAAGGGTCGAATCCCTTAGAGGTTCAAGTTCTGAAGTTGAGGAAGGATAGTTTTGTTGTGCACAGAGTAACAACAAAGAGGAGAAGGAGGTTAAGAAACCCTTTGAGGTTTCACATTCGACAAAGATCAGGAGGGACAATGTTCCTAGAACAAAGGTGAGATCCAAAGGATTTGAGCTCGCAGGGGAAGAAAAGGCCAAGGCCTTTTGGAGCAATAAATCTTCCAAGGGAAAGGAAGAAGGGCATGCTTAACATATAGCACAACTGCCATTAGACCAGCCTCAAAGGCGAGATTTGGATTGTTGAAGTCTATGTCCAGATGCACGCAAGAAAGCGCACAAGAGGGGACATATCTAAACCATCAGATCTTGTGCAAAGAATCGATAGTCATCGGATATGGAGGAAGGTGCACGGAGTTTAACCTCTGGGAGGTCGTGCAGGATAGCAGCTAAAATGGACGGTAGAGACACTTCGTGGAGGAAGTGCCGAAGTTGCAAGAGCCATTGGATCTTGTAGAATTGGAAGGTGGTTTGGTTCAAGTGTCGTGGATTCTCGGATTAGCGAAATCTCGAAAATATCTGAGCCACTGGATCGAGGTAGGCTCACATTTGTCGATCTCGTAAAAGGCAAAATTTGGAATTTGGAGGTTCATAAGGGGAGAGCACAAGAGTTTGGTGCTCCAACTCACAAATTCGTGAAGTGCTAAGTACTGAGGGCTCGTGTGAATACATGGCACATTCATTAGGTGGGGACCACGTGGTTGACAGGTGGCATAACAACAAGTGCCCAAAGAAAGGTGGACACACGTCACTTTGGAAGAAGTCAACTCATTGTTGACCTTTCACATTTCGGGGATTCACAAAGGAGGACCACGAGGGTTTGACACTCCAACTCATGAAGTCACAAGTTGTGATTAGTGCTAGCGCTTAGCCCTAGCCGGTGGTTATGTGTGGAAGGCGCTAACAAGGAAGGAGCCTACCCGTATTGCATCTCGGGTATTGGCATTTGGAGAGAGAGGAGTCGAGGGTCTTCGACTCACGAACTTGTGATATCACAAGTTGTGAAAGACACTTGCGCTTAGGCAAGGTCGTGGTCACTTGGAGGAGGTAAATCTCGCGCCTTGTGCATGTTCACACAGGTGGGGTTTCTAAAGGACCTGTGGATCAAATTCGTTGAAGGTTCCAATAGGTATCTGAGGGAGCAACTCCGACTTGAGGAGAATTTAGAATGATCCTAAGCAGATCTCAAGCCGAGGGTAGGGGGTCTACGTCACATGTGTGCATGACCCTTTCCCAACACCCTTTACAGACGAGGTGCTATAACAGGTTGTGGGGAAGGAAGCATACTCATTCACAGATGGATTTTCAGGATACCGCCAAGTCAAGATCACTAAAGAGGACAAAAGAAAACCACTTTCTTAATAGAATGGGGATCCTTCGCATATAATGTGATGCCATTTGTCTTAAAGAATGCCCCTGTAGTTTTCTCAAGGATTGTGATAGAAACTTTTAGAGAGTTGATTCACAAATTTATAGAAGTCTATATGGTTGATTGGACAATGTATAGCCTTCTCAATGAGCATGTAGCATTGTTGCAGGTAATGTTTGACATATCCAGAGAGTTGTTGATCTCACTGAATCTCAGAAAGTGTATCTTTTGTGTACCACATGGGATTTTTTGGGGCCACATAGTCTGTCGAGAAGGAGTATTGGTAGACCCAGCCAATTTGCGGTCATTGTGAATATGCATCCACCCTCGAGTGCCAAACAGTTCCTCTCCACACTGGGACACACAGGTTACTATCGCAGGTTCATCCAAAGATATGCCAACATTACTACACCTCTGGAAAACCTACTGAAAAAGGATGAAGCGTTTCAATGGACCCCAGAATGTGATAAAGCATCAGAGATACTTAAGGAGAAACTCATCATAGCACCCATATTGATATTCCCAAACTGGGAGAAAGAATTTCATGTCCATGTAGATGCTTCAAGAATTGCCTTGGGAACTATCTTAACGCAACATGGTGATGGAGCTATGGATCACCCTATCTAATTTGTGAGTAGGAAGTTGTCACGAGTAGAGCACAACTACATAACGAAAGAAAGGGAGGGTTTAGCCATGTTTTATGCTTTGCAGAAATTTAGACATTATTTGTTAGGGTCTCATTTCAAATTCTTTACTGATCATTCCGCATTGAAATATCTAATTGACAAACCTGTGTTGGAGGGAAGAATTTGTAGATGGCTGCTGTTATTTCAGGAATTTTCCTTTGAATTTATCATCAAGTCAAGAAGATCCAATGTAGGACCTGATCACCTGTCCAGGTTAGAGTCAAGGGAAAGTGGCGGAGTATTTGATGATCAACTCCCAGATGCATACTTGTTCAAGATTGAGGCCATATCGGAGTACCTGGAGGACATAGCAGTCTTCCTAAGTACAGGGACCTGTCTAGAAACATATTCCACAACCTAGAAACTCCACATGGTTTTTAGAGAAACAGATTACCAGTTGATCACCAGACAATTGTATAAACTAGGACTACACAACATCCTCAGATGATGTGTCCTAGATCATGAAAGACAAGACATACTCTTGGAATTCCATAGTGGTGTCACAGGAGGCCACGTAGGAGGAAAGGCCACTGCACAGAAAGTTCTCCAGGCAAGACTTTGGTGGGAAAAACTCTTCAAGAATGCAAAAGTATATGCTAGATCATGTTATGTTTATCAACAAGTGGGTAAGTTGTCATGCCAAGAAAAATTACCACTACAGCCAATTAGATCTCTACAAGCATTTGAGAAATGGGCAGTTGACTTCATTGGACCAATCAACCCTATTGCCAAGCATTCAAAGGGTAGCTACATGATTACCACAACTGACTACCTTACCCATTGGGTAGAAGCAGTAGTTGTACACGACTGTTCGATAGATACTGCTGCCAGGTTCATTTTCGAGAATATCATCACTCGATTTGGATGTCCCAGGAGCCTAACCAACGATCATGGAACTCATTTCATTAGTAGCATTATAGAAACACTTACAACAAAATTCATGATTCAACATCACAAGAGTAGTCCCTACCACCCACAGGCCAATGGAACAATCGAAGCCTTCAACAAGATTCTGGAAAGGGGTTTGACAAAGGTCTGTTGTGCAAAACGGGAGGAGTGGGACGACAAAGTTCTAGCTATACTATGGGCTTACATGACAACCACAAAGAAACTCCACAGGTACACATCATTCCAACTAGTTTATGGGAGAGAGGTAGTGGTGCCTGCATAATTCATCACTCCAAGTCTGTATATTGCACAAGTCACATGTATGTCAAAAGAGGAATCCATTGCGTAGAGACTTATGGAGTTACAAGAACTCGAGGAGACCATATTTCTAGAAGACCTCCATCAGTCATTTGAAAAATCAAGACAAAAATATTGGCATGACAGGAACATTAAGACCAAGGTATTCACGCAAGGAGGCAAGGTGCTACTCTACAATAGTCGGTACCAGAAGCATCCTGGCAAGCTGTGCATGCACTGGTTGGGACCATTCATAATTTTGGAGATCCGACCCTCATGAAAAGTCAGACTCATGCAACTAGATGGTGTGTTGTGGCCAGGATGGGTGAATGGAACTCGCCTGAAGCCCTACCCATCCCAAAACTAAGAAAGAGGGATTGTGTCTCTAGTTCGAAGGAGCTTGTACAATAGTTAGATTTGAGTTTTCTAAAATTTTTGTAAATAAATTCGATGTGCGTAGTGTTGTTCCATGACATGTAGTTCATTTTCTGTTTAAGTGTTGTTTGATACAGAACTAATGAATCATCAGTGTAGCATCCACAACATAAGAGAACCCATTAATGACAGGCATTAATGTGACAGGAACAACCTTTGTGGTTGGAGGGAGGATGAATCTGAATACGATCTGAGTCCATGTGCCACACGAACCCAGTCTAGTCATACTCTTCATTTCCATTTTGGTACCATGTCCGAGGTTAGTTATGCCATAAATTTGTGTTATGCAAATATGCCATCAAAATTCATGTCAAGATACCCACCTATCAAACGGAAAGGTCTGAAATTGACCATGTCCCTATCCCACTCACGTAAATAAGTAAATGTCAGAATCACCCAATAGGATTTACCCTATTAAACCATCCCTTCAGACAACTCAGATCCAGTTGCATCCATACGGTCATGACGAACATTAGTTACTACTAAACTTTCCCATTAAGCCAAGTGTAAGGCCCTGATAACTCACCCGAGAATGCATCGTTTCCAAAAGAACATAGCCATTTCCAAATTCAGTAGAGAGAACCATCTTGTACCTTTGTGAAACCTATAGTCATAACCCTAGTCCTTAGCTTGCCATAGAAGTGGGAATGCCGAGAGCCACAACAAGTCGAAGTGCCATGTCTAAAGAAGCGGTACCAGATGAGCTCTACAACCCCCGAGTCGATGTCACAGACAATCTCAAAGGGAAGGTGGAACATGTTAAGCTCCTCGATCTTGACCTCACAGATTTAGTCTTGTTTCCTTAGATGAACAAAAACATATTTTGGGAGATGGCTCTAGATGGATTCATAGGCATGCAATTTGTGTCAAAATCAGACTTCATCAATTTATTCAATTCGACCATCATGAACCTAAGAGACCTACTAGTGTTTGGTACCACTGGTGAGGTTGCGCGGTGCACGAAATTTATGATAAGAAGGGTGCATGATAGAAGTATGTGGTTGGATAAGAAGTTTTCAATCCATGCTAAAGAAATCCAACAACTTACTGGACTATCCTTCGAAGGAGAGGATGTGTCGAAAGGATTCCAGGGTCCTGGTAAGCATGGCAAAAAGAAAGGAGAGCTTAGCCCGTATGAGAAATTCAACACAAAGAGGGGGGGACGCACAAAAGTAATTGAGCCCATACTACCCCAGACAGTCCATACTGGCTGTTACACCATAGACAGCAAGGTTATGAGATCATAATACAAGGGTGAATGCACATTAGATGCATTATCATTAGTAGACTTTTTCACCAATGACGTTGTGTTCAATTGGTGTAGTTACCTGTTGGAGGTAGTACTAGTGGTATGTGAGGAAGCGAAGGAGAAGGGAGGAACCTTCACTTATGGATATCTACTCGTGGCATTCCCAATGTTCAAATGGAGGCAACCTATGGGAAGACAGTCGATGATACCAGACAAGGGGTGCATGGCAAAGATGTTCGAGCCATGGCAATCCAAGCCAGATTCGGAGAATACAACCTTCAACACCACAAAATTTGCTAAGTGGTAAAATGGTTTGATAGACACAACACAAAGGTTGTGTATCCCATAGGATGTCCTCAACTATAATACGATAAATATTGCCTTCAACATGAACCGATAGCATACATTTGTCTGGTTGAGACATGTTAGCAGGGAATATTTCCACACAAGGATGTTGTCATTCTATTTGGATGAAGAGGCCTTTGACAAGGAAGTCATGTCATGGCCAAGAGTCAAACACAGTCAACGCAAGTTAGTAATGCATTATATCCTACCCATGAAGCTACTGAAGAAGACAGACAAAGAAGCAGGAGCCGGGCCAAGCTTAGGTCCAGAGTCACAGAAGCCAGACGCTCCAGCACAATCAGACTCTGAGGAGGAAGAAGAGATGCAGCAGTTAGAGTGGAAGAAAATACCGACCCTCCATCAGATGCCAACCGATGCCATGTTGTCAGGGGAGGATGTTAACCAGATCCTGAGCATTGTGTTCGGGACCAAACCAGTGGTGAAGAGGCCCAAAAATGGGGTCTCACCGAACAAACCTCTGAGACCACAACCCTAGAGCCGATTCATCTCGATCATCTAGAGCAAGTGGAGCGAGGACTCCTAGAAATAACCCAAGAGCCACCCAAGCCAAGATAAGAAGTTTTTGGTCGAGACCCCAAAGCACCAGAGCAGAGCATGAAGCTGAATGGTCTGAACCCAGACATCCAAGAACAACAGCCCGAGCCTTCAACGCAACGAAAAATATGCCCAAATTGAATAGGAGTTGCACGTGAAAATCAAACAAAAAATCCCCTCATTGGCCAAGGGTGAGGTTGTACAAGAAACCACAATGTAGGAAGTAGAAGTAACAAAAGAGCAGGAGCTACCAGAGCCTTAGAGGGAACTAGCATCAACACTTGGGAAGAGCGCGACATCCATGCATGAACAAATGGATCAGGTTCTCCAGGATCCTCGATAATGCACAGAACTGATGCAACTTTTCATATCCAGAACAGAGGTTCTGACTCTTTTTCCGCAGCGCTAAGGTCGAGGATCACACCAGGACCGACAATAGAGGAGGAGGTAGAGACCCGCTCGGAGCATTCAACAACCAATTGACTTCCACTGCAGATGTGAGCACCCAGAGACACAGCTCCTTCATCCACTGATCTCATACAGTGGCCAGTGATGCAATTATTTGGACCGATCAGAGAATTAACTGATCAATTAGAGAAAAGGCTCCAGGAGGTCGAGAGATCTGCCGAGGTTGCAAGGAGGGAAGAGTTTTTCACGCAAACATGTAGGATGCAAGAAGCGCATGACAAAATCCAAGTTCAACGTAAATTGGAAACAGTGCAGGAAAGACTTGCCGAAGCTTGGCCGGAGATTCATAAGGTTATGCCCGAACTACCTGAAGTCGGTGATGCAGGCAATCTAGAACACTATATTGAGTTGCTACAAGGAGCATGGACACAACTCACCACTCAAGATGAGAAGATGAAAGAAAAGTTACAACAGACCCAACAAGAGGCAGATCAACAACCTCATAAGCTGCAAGAGCAGATTCAGGTGATCGTACTTTCAGGTAATAATTCTCGAGCATCACTACAAAAGAACATAGTGGAATGCACAAAGATTTTCAGGGAAGTCAGTGATTGGATGGGCATCATCGCTTGGCAAAACCAAGTCTTGGAGGAGGTGCATATGAAGATCTAGGTGTTGAATGAGGAAGTTGCATCCACGATGGATTCGATGGAGAAAAAACAGAAGTTCGACCTAATCCAACAGGCGGATAATGAGTTGAACACCCTCTTTGAGGCACAGTCCGTAGCAAAGAAAGAGTTGTGTGACTTTCGACCTGTCATTCAGACAGTGTATATGAAAATGCATCAAGTTTACGCAACAATAGATTCCAAGTGGAACTTGTTAGTCGCATCCAAACCAAAGGCGGATAGTAAAGAAGCAACCCAACTATTTGTTGTGGAGGCATTAATCCTTGCCAGGAAATGGCAGGATAAAGTGGGAAACATTCAAGGCGTGAAACAATGAGCCTTAGAGTTGGTACCATAGTTGGGTCCTTCGTTTGAAGAGGTAAAATAAGAGAGAGCACAAACATAAGAGCAGAAGTAAGGAGAAAAGAAGGAAAAAGGAAAACAACAGATGCTCTTGGAAAATGCAAAAGAACCAAGCACTTGACTCGAGGGCGAGTCAAGGATTGTGGTCGGAGCCTGTTGGTCCCTTCGTTTTTGGATAAGGAATTGCACAATTTTTGACTGAGCATGAGTTGTGCAAGCTTCAACAGAAGTTGGACAACAGAGCAATAAAGAGCAACAAAAAGTAGCTGTGAAAGGAAACGCAATGCCATCTAAGCAACAAACGGTTGCAATAGAACAAGGAAGCACGCAATCCAAAATAGAAGACACAACCCAACTATATATTGGGTTGAACATAAGTGTAAAATGGTTGTTTCCATTGTTGTGGTGGTTGGTCAATTGGTTACGAGTTTATTGTTGGTAGTTGAGTCAAGTTGAGTCTTGAGTTTGTAATGAAATTGATCTATCAGTTTGAGACTTGGAGCTTTACGATATGAGTCCAGAGTCAAGAGTCTGCACAATGCACTACTGTATAATTCTGAGTCTGTAATCACAGAAAAATTCCAAAGATAATGTGAAGAAGGACCTAAATTTTCAAATATGATGTGTCTCTGTTGTTTACTTATGCATTACAGTATTTATTTATGGCATATAAGTTCTATTTGATGGTTCTACGTTTAAATGCTTTTTCACAATGAAAGTAGGTTCGATTCTTGCACATGTATGTTTCAGATTTGTTCATGTCTCTTGCGCAAGATCATGAATTATTCTTAAAGACTCTATGGATCCTCTTAATTCTTTTCCCTACCCTTCCCTATCTATCTGTCTCAGCAACGCTTTGGGTGAGACTTCTTCTCTTTGGAGGAGATGAAAATTCCAACACTCTAGACTACATGTTACCTTTTGTTGGTAACTTGAGGAGGACCCTAGTCTGATCAAACATGCACCAACAAGATGAATCAAGAAAAAAATAATTATACATAAATATATTATTCCCCCACCCCGTTTATTTCTCATCTAACAATAAAATTTAAGCAATTTCGCAACAAAGATTTCAATAATTTGTAGATGTTGTGTGGTTGTTTCCACTCGAGAGTCTAGGCCATGATAGAGCATAGATCAATGATGTTCCATTTCTGTCTGTTCACATATTTTTTTTTTAAATGAAAATATTGCTTAATTTTGGACAATGGACTATCGAGACATGGAACATATGACTTTATGGAATTTGTTTATGATTTGAGGATAACTAAATACATGTCTTGAATGACATCTTATAGAAGGGAAAAACATTTTTTATAAATGGTAGAAGGAAATATTGTTCAGTTTTGAGCTATTGAGACAAATAACATAGAGATTTATGTGAAGTTATTGACAAATATAAAAAATAGTGAAGAGTGTATCAAGAACCTATTTATGTACTGAGATGACTTTTTGTGTGCTACTGCTAGATTTAGAGCCACTTTTGAACTAGTAGAAAAATACAAAGATAAATTCAATTTTAAATAAATATCTTAATTTCACCCTTTTTTTTTTCTTATCTCAAACTAAATTTAAAACAATTTTGATCAAAGATTGCAAAAAACTATAGATACAGTGTGGATGATGCCACTCTAGAGTCTAGGCCATAACGTAGCCTTAGTTGATGTACAAAATATATAGTTAGAAATAGAACGTGCCATGAAATTTATTTCTATTTTTCTAGTGTGCAAATAGAAATAAATTCAAGACCTATTTTGTTATGATCCAATGCCTTAAAGAATGATAAAAACTCAATGAATACAGTCTACTTCGAGGGGGAAACATCCGTTTACAATATATCCAATACAAAATACAATATGAGATGAGATAAGGTGATCCTATGAGTAGGTATCCTTGGTGTGTATATATATATATATATATATATATATATATATATGAGAAAGTGTACATTTATAATGAAAGGGTACAATTAAGGGTTCTAGCCGACCTACTACTATAACATTAAAAATGTAATAATTCAATATATAGGGGCTTAATAAGGGGTTTTATACATAACATGGGTATTTTTCTATGGCTTAACATGCCCCTCCCTTTCAAACAAGTGTTGTCCTCAACACTTGACTAACCACGTGTGTTTCTACATGAAGAATGCATCTCCCATGTTGCCTCTCCCACTGGTAGGTTCTTCCATTTGACGAGATACTCAGTAATTTCTTGATTTCATAGGTACTTAATCCTTGTTTCAAGGATTGTTTTTGGTTCTAGTATGATTTTCCCTTCTTCATTAATCTCTATCAAAATAGTTTGGACTTGTATCTTGTCACTAATTACCTTGTTTAAGAAAGAAACACATAAGATTGGATGTATACATGAACATGCAGACAACTCCAGTTTGTAAGCCATACTTCAAATCCTTTGTAATACCTTATAGGGGAAATAATATTTGGGTGCTAATTTATTGTCCTTCTTTTGTTGCTTGAGGGATATTTTTTTATATGGTTGTAGCCTTTAAAATACCCAATCACCCACTTCAAATTCCATTTCATTGTGATATTGATATTCTTGTTGTTTCATCCTATTTTGTGCCATAACCAAGTTGTCCTTCAATAGTTTTAGAACCTCTTTTTGGTGCCCTATGTGTTCCTCCACTACCTGAACCTTTGCAGTCCCTTTCAAGGGAGATGTGATGGATGGAGGATGATATCCATAAAGTTCTGAAAATGAGGACATTTTTAATGAAGTATGGAAGGATGTGTTGTACCACCATTATGCCAAGGGAAACCACTTGAACCATTGTGTTTGTTTATCATATGCAAAGCAATGAAGATATCCTAGTTCTAGAAATTTATTCACAATCTCATTTTTCCCATCGGATTGAGGATGGTTAGATGATATATGATCCAATTGAGTACCCAAACAAGAAAATGATTCAGTCTAAAAATTTCTTGTGAAAAATGGATCTTTGTCACCCACAACAATCTTGGGGACTCTATGTAGCTTTTGAATTTTTTCCATGAATGTTGCATCTATTGTATTTTATTTAAAAGGATGAGAGAGAGAGAGAGAGAGAGAGAGAGAGAGAGAGAGAGAGAGAGAGAGAGATGGGCATACTTAGTCAACCTATCCACTACTACCATGATGATAATCTTTCCTTTAGATTTGGGTAAACCTGTAATAAAATCCATCGAAACTTCTTCACATCATTGACAACAAAGTTACCGACTTAATGATGAATGTGACCTCAAAACAAGAACTCTAGCCCAAAAAACCCATATTTTTGCATAAAAAACATCAAAATCAACCCCCAAATCAAAAAGTGGTGCTACTGGTAGCATAATGTTTTTAAACGGGGTCAAAATTACAACATTTTTCAAACATGGCCTTCAAAACTCAGACAGTAGCTCAGTAAAACCTTTAAATCAACACTTAAAAAAAAGATGTTTTTTTTTTTCTTTCAAAAACGTTAAAAGTTTAGATAATTTGAAATCGTATTTTTAGCAGTTGGTACCATTAAAACCAAAATCTCAAAATAAACCATCAAATTGAAAAGTACTGCTACCGGTAGCACCCATTCTAAAATTGGGGTATGAAAATGACACATTTTTATAAAGTGGTAAAAGAACTCATCATTATTGTAAACAAAATCATAAAATCAACCCTTAAATGCTTACTTTAAAAATCTTACTATCACTCAAAGTACAAGGTAATACATAATGCCATGAAAATGTCACAATATAATTTAAAAATTCAACGTCACTTTTTAATATTTTTTTTACTTTTAATAATAAAAAAGTAAATACAAGTTACATTGAATGAAACATAAATTATTTCTTAAAAGTATTGTTATATTGTCCATATTCAAAACATATGAGCTAAGAAATTTTATTATATTATCAATAATCAAAACATGTAATTCATAAAACATAAAAAAAGATTCATAACTTCCATGTAAGATCATATGTAAGTTCAATGCTCATTTATAGTTACCATACAAACATCATATGGATCAAAAATACATAAAATGTTTCATACACTTATTCAAATTGACTCATGGTTTGTGAAATACCATCATAGTCTACATTGTCTTCAGATGATGATTGGATGAAGATGTATATGATCCATACTCTTCTCTATTGTTGATGAATTCACCATCTCAGTCTACGTGCATGCCCAACATTTCAGATGTCAAATGCCTTTTATATCTACGACTAGTGATGCAGACCAATGACCCTCAGGCCAAGATCCGCTCAGGATCGTTCTAAATTTCCCCTCGAGCCGAAGCGACTCCCTTGATTCCCTACTGTAACCTTCAACGAATCCACAGGTCCTTTGTAAAAACCTGCCCTATGTAACCTGACACCATGCACGAGATTTTACCTCTCCAAGCAATCACGACCTTGCCTTAGCGCAAGCACCTCTCGCAACTCGTGACCTCGCGAGTTGGAGTGTCGAACCTTGGCACTCTCCCTTTGGGAAACTCTGAGACGCGATAAATCAGCAATGGCTTGACTCCTTCAATGCGACGAGTACATGCCACTTGTCACCGCTTACACCTTTCCCTGGGCATTTGTTGTTTGCACCACCTGTCAACCATGCGGTCCCCACCTAACGGATGTGCCACGTGTTCTACGAGCCCTCGACGCTCGACACTTCATGACCTCGCAAGTAAAAAATAAATTCTTTCAAACCTCGACCCCCATTACGTGATAGTTCGCGGGGTTCTAGTCCAACAGTTTTCCTGTGACTTGGATCCAACATTTTGGATCTCCTTCCATGCTCCTCGCAACTCGGAAGTTTGCAAAACCAAGAATTTTGGTCTGCCCTCCGAACTCACGAACCCCAAATTTGAAAAATGATCCAACGACTCAAACTGACCATGATCAATGGTCCTCATTGATTCTTGACACCAGGGTGGTGGGTTCATCCAACTCCTAACCACCTTGCATCTCCACTGGATCCTACGGTCCTCGCAACTTCGCAAGCTCTCCACGGAGAATTCTGACCACCCGCTTCACTTCACAAGAATCACTAGCCCAAACTGACTTGTCATCCTTCCACTGGAACTTAACTTCCGCGAGATAAATTCGATCCCCATCTCCCTTTGAACACTTGAAAGGTGTTGTCCCTCTTGATCTTTCACTTACAAACTCAACTCTCCAAGAGGAATCATGCTTGCACTCCTTGCGGCAAACCTTCAAATAACTCCTGGTTATTTGAGTCCTCAACTCTGTGCACTCTCTGCAACAATAGTCCTTCAACCTTCCTTTAGTTAACAAGTTATAAGGCTTCAACTAGCCTGTGCACACCTTGCACGGCTATGTGCTTCACCTACACTTCTACTGGTATGAGAACAATGGTATCTCTCCTGATTTGTCTGAGATAAACTTAGAACCTTGTTAACGCAAACCTTGCAGACGTTTCACTGCACTCCTTGCAGGATCTCAGGAAGAGAAACAATTGAAACTCATTCTTCTCCTCTCTCAAACTTCAAATATTCAACATGAAATCATACACAGACATCATAGCATTGAAATAAATGCATGGCAGAGAGAATAAACCAATTGTAAACATACCATTCAACAAATGCAAACAGTAAGCATCATAACACCATGAAAATTGAGTCAAAGTTTCATATATTAACTCAAGTGCTCCTGTACATGGTTTCTTCTCTACAACTCTCTACTACAGATCAACATCTTATGAATTCTCTTCTCTTCTCTCTGTCTGTTCTTGTTACAATGGTACAAGGGCGAGGGTGTCTATATCTGTTTTCCCTCCTACGCTTATAAAATTGTGTAATCTCTTAAATCGAATCTACCTACTTTCATTTATCAGACTTAAATGCCCATTACATTAGACAGATGAGATAAAATCGCTCAAGATCTATTTACAACATTTATATATAAATGCAAGTACGCCTCCCCTTAGCCATTACATTAATATCCTCTCATTTAAACTTTTCAAAATATCTCAAAATGCGTGTTGGCGCTTTTCCAATTGTCCTCCGCCTTCATGCTTGCTTGGCTGCTTACGATGCTCCTGCATCATACTCCCTTACTTGAAAATTTTCATGAACTCCTGTTCATGATCTCTTGCACGGTCTATCCATGCTTATGAATTTCTACTTCATCCTCCCAACTAGAATCTTCAAGTGGGTGTCCCTTCCATTTGACCAAGTATTCAAAATACTCTTTCCTCCTGGTCTTTTTGTTGATCCTCTTATCAATTATACTTTCCATCTGTGGCTTTTTAGCTATAGGCATTTGTTTTGTCCATTGAAACTCTTTCTGTTCCTCCTCTGCTCCTGCTTCTTCAGTTCTGTAAGGGTACAAATCCACAACATTGAATATCGGTGAGATTTCAATCCCATCGGGCAATTCAATCTCATATGCATTTGCCCCAAATTTCTTTATGACTTTCCACAGTCCAATATTTTTCATCTTCATCTTATTATATGTTCCCCTTGGGAACCTCTCCTTCCTCAGATGTGAAAGAATCAGATCACCAACTTCAAATTGAAGTTCTTTCCTGTGTTGATCTTCTCTCTTCTTGTATTCTTTACTTAAACTCTGCAATCACTCCTTAACTCGGCTATGAAGCTCCTTCATTCCTTCTGCAAAGTCCTCTGCACTAACACTTATGACTTCATCTTGTTCTGAATCTTTCAATTCAGAAACTCCCCTTGGCTGCATTCCATATACAATCTGGAATGGACTCTGCCCTATGCTTCTGTTGGTTGAATCATTGTAAGCAAATTCTGCCTATGGTAGAATGTGATCCCATCGATTGTGGTGTTCAGTCACTAAGCTCCTCGACAAATCTCCCAAGCTCCTATTTACGACCTCTGTCTATCCATTCATCTGAGGATGATGCGTTGAGCTAAAAGACAAGTTTTTCCCCAGCTTCTTCCATAAGGTCCTCCATAAATGTCCCACGAACTTGGTATCTTGATCAAAATTGATACTCTTTGGTAAGCTGTGAAGTCTGACGACTTCCTTGAAAAACAAGTTCGCGATATGAGTTGGGTCGCTGGTTTTCTGGCATGGTATGAAATGTGCCATCTTTGAAAATTTGTCTACCACCACAAATATTGAATCATATCCCCTTTGTGTCCTTGGCAGTCCTAATATGAAATCCATGCTCACTGCATCCCACAACCTTTCAAGTGTGGGTAATGGTTGATATAACCCTGTGTTTTTCCTTTTCCCTTTTGTGTGCTAACAAATTCTGCATCTGTCCACAAATTTCTTAACATATTTCCTCATCCCTGGCCAAAAATATGAGTCATTCAATTTTCAGAACATCTTATCATGACCGAAATGTCCGACCAATCCTCCACTGTGTTTTTCCTTCAGTAGATTCTCCCTCATGGAGAATTTTGGAATACATAGTTGATTTCCCCTAAATAATAATCCATCCTGGATCATATACTCAGTCCATTGGCCTCTGTCCCTGAGAATTGGATTCTCATATGCCTCATATGCCTCCTTAAAATCTGGGACATTCTTATACATTTCCTTAAGGTTATCAAAACCCAAAGTCTTGACTCTGAATTTCTGCATAAGCAAACCTTTCCTACTCAAAGCATCAGCAACTTTGTTAGCAGTTCCAGAAATATGCTTAATCAAAAAAGTAAAATTTTGCATGTATTCAACCCATTTAGCATGTTTTTGGTTCAACTTCTCTTGTTGAGTCACGAATTGTAAAGCATGATTATCATTGTACAAAACAAACTCCTTGGGAACCAAATAATGTCTCCATTTCTTCAGTGCTTGTATGACTGCATAGAATTCTTTGTTATATGTGGAGTACTTAATTTTTGCTTCATTCAATTTGTCACTGAAATATGCGATCGGTCTATCCTCTTAGCTCAAGACTTCTCCAATTGCAAATCCACTCGCGTCACACCTGACCTAGAATGTCTTGCTGAAATCTGGCAAAACCAGAATTGGTTGTTCAATGCTGTTCTTCTTTAGTAGATTGAAACTCTTCTATGCTTCATCTGTCCAATGAAAAGATTTATGTCTTTTCTTCACTGTATCCATCATTGGTGTGCTAATTCCACTAAAATTTTGGATGAATTTCCTATAGAAGCTAGCCAAACCATGGAAGTTTCGAACTTCAAATACGCTCTTCGACGATGGCCAATTCTTAATCGCATTTACCTTTTCCGGATCCATCTTCAACTCATTTGCAGAGATAACAAAATCCAAATAAATGAGTTTTGTCCTCATAAATGACTATTTCTTCACATTAATCAACAATTTGTCTTGTTCTAATCTCCTCATTACTGCGGCTAAATGCTTTAAGTGTTCAGCTTCTGTTTTGCTAAAAACTAATATATCATCAAGATATACTATGATGAATTTCCCAATGAAATCCTTTAGGACTTCCTTCATCAATCTCATGAAATTACTAGGTGCATTCGTTAAGCCAAATGGCATGACAAGCCATTCATATAGCCCTTCATTCGTCTTGAATGTTGTCTTCCATTCATCACCTTATCTCATTCGAATTTGATGATATCCTCTTTTCAAATCAATCTTTGAAAAAATATTTTCCCCACTTAAGAAATCCATCAAGTCGTCCATCCTTGGCAATGGAAATCTGTAACGGATGGTAATCTTATTGATTTCCCTTGAGTCTGTACACATCCTCCAGCCTCCATCTTTCTTTGGGTTGAGCACTGTCGGAACAACGCATGGACTCAAGCTTTCTCGAATCAATCCTTTGTCCATTAAGTCCTGGACCTATCTCTTAACTTTTTCATTTTCCTATGGCATCAATATGTACGTCGCTTTGTTTGGTAAACTGGCTCCAAGTATAAGATCAATATGATGGCTTATACTCCTGATAGGTGGCAATGAACAAGGTAGTTCATCCACTACTATATCAGCAAGCTCTCCCAACAACTTATGGATTTCTTCTGGTAAATCATCTATTCTCATACTGGTCAAAACAATTTTGGGCTTCCTGACCATAATAAATTGGGTGTCTTCCTTATTCTTAACCTCATTAAGAAGTTCCTTCCCACTCATGAGAAGTATAGTGTTTCTCATCTTTGTTTTCACTTCTTTATCCTTAATCAGCAACAACATGTGTGTCCTACCATTTTTCTCCAGGGTGTATGTGTTCTTTCTCCCATCATGAAACATGTTTATGTCATATTGCCATGGTCTACCCAACAATAGATGACAAACATCGATGGGAATGACATCACATACTATTTCATCTTTATATCCTCCTATTTTAAATTCAACTAAAAATTGTTTAGTGACATTTACTTGATGTCCTTTTTGTAGCCACTAAACTCTGTATGGGCTTGGATGTACAACATTCTCCAGCTCCATGTTTTCTACCATATCTGTAGATACAAGGTTATATGTGCTACCGTTTTCCACTATGACCTTGCATACTCTATCCTTAGTTTTGCAAGCAGTCCAAAACAAACTGTTTCTTTGGGATGGGTTCTCTGCCTCCTTCTGCAGCTTCAAGAGAACTTTCCTCACCATCAAATATCTTCCACCCTCAGTGTCTTCTGCCTCAACATTCCGTCCTTGAGCTTCAGTAATGTGAGTTTCACCACCATCTTTCTTCTTATCTGGACACTCATAGGATTTATGTTTGATTTTTCCACAGACAAATCATTTCACTTCACCTCCTCTACCTCTTCCTCTTCCTCTGGCTTGAGGAAAAGTGTTTTTGTCAGCATACTGCCTTCCTTGTGAGCTTCCTCCCCTCTCAGGTTGAGTTTGAGGTTTCTTCCCCTCTTCTCTAGGTTTCTGAGTTCTGTCTTGGGAAATTGTTTTGCCTCTGGCTTGAATTCTACCTCGGCCTCTTTGACCTTGCTTCTGGCTCAACTTCTCTTCAGCTTTCAGAGCTATCTGATAAGCATCTTCCACATTTCGAATGGTCATCGTGCTCATCTCATCTTGAATGTCATATCCCAGGCCATTCATGTCCCTGGAAACTTTTTCATCATTACTTTCCCGATGACCTGCTCTGATGTTTATCCTGTAGAATTCTTCAATGTATTCTTTCACTGACACCAGCTTCTGTCTCAAATTCTTCATCCTCTAAACAGAGTGATTTGATAATCCCTCAGTGTAAATTTGGCTTTCATCTTTACAACCATTCTATCCCAACTCTTGATTTTCTACTTACCCTTGCAGCCTCTGTCAGCCTGCAGTTCATCCCGCCATAGTGTTGCATGCCCTTTAAGTCTAGTAACGACATGTTTGAATTTCTTGTCTTCCTCGACATCCTCGTAGTCAAATTATTTGTTTAGAGCTCTAATCTAGTCTAGAATTTACTCAACATCCAAGTTTCCCTCATACATGGGAATGTCCATTTTTTCTCTGGCACCTATCCTTACAACAGCCCTGAATAGGCGTTCTTCAGTAGCATCTTCGACTGCAACTTCTTCTCCTTCGTCTCCAGCTTCATTTTCACTTTTAGCTTCGCTAATATCCCCATCATCAACTGTGCACCTCTGTGTTGTCTCCATGGCATCAATCCTGGAATGTAATTCGTGCATTTCCCTTTCCACGGCTGGATCAGGTAATTGCCTATCTCTTCTTCTCGGTGGCATGGCTATAAAATCTTCTCTCTTTTCTATCCTACAAAAAGCAAAGAATTTTTTCTAATCTCTGATACCACAATGATGCAGACCCCCGACCCTAGGGCCAAGATCCACTCAGGATCATTCTAAATTTCCCCTCGAGCTGAAGCGGCTCCCTTGATTCCCTGCTGGAACCATCAACGAATCCACAGGTCCTTTGTAAAAACCCGCCCTATGTAACTTGACACCAGGTGTGAGATTTTCCCTCTCTAAGAGATCGTGACCTTTCCTTAGCGCAAGCACCTCTCGCAACTCGTGACCTCATGAGTTGGAGTGTCGAACCTTGGCACTCTCCCTTTGGGAAACTCTAAGATGTGATAAATCAACGATGGGTTGACTCCTTCAATGCGACGAGTACACACCACTTGTCACCACTTACACCTTTCCCTTGGTGTTTGTTGTTTGTGCCACCAGTCAACCATGTGGTCCCCACCTAATGGATGTGTCATGTGTTCTACGACCCCCCAACGCTCGGCACTTCGCGACCTCGCAAGTCAAAAATAAATTCTTTCAAACCCCAAGCCCCGATATGCGATAGTTCACGGGGTTCTAATCCAACGTTTTTCCGATGACTTGGATCCAACAGTTTGGATCTCCTTCCTTGCTCCTCGCAACTTGGAATTTCACGAAACCAATAATTTTGGTCTTCCCTCCGAACTCACGAACCCCGAATTTGAAAAATGATCCAACGGCTCAAACTGACCATGATCAATGGTCCTTGTTGATTATTGACATCAGGGTGGTGGGTTCATCCAACTTCTAACAACCTTGTAGCTCCATTGGATCCTACAATCCTCGCAACTTTGCGAGCTCTCCATGGAGAATTCTGACCACCCACTTCACTTCGCAAGAATCTCTGGCCCAAATTGACTCGGCGTCCTTCCACTAGAAATTGACTTCTGCGAGATAACTTTGATCCCCGTCTCCCTTTGAACACTTCAAAGGTGTTGTCCCTCCTGATATTTCACTTGAAAACTCAACTCTCCAAGAGGAATCCTGCTGACACTCCTTGCGGCAAACCTTCAAATAACTCCTGGTTATTTGAGTACTCGACTGTATGCACTCTTTGCAACAATAGTCCTTCAACATTCCTTTAGTTAACAAGTTATAAGGCTTCAAATAGCCTGCGCACACCTTGCATGGCTCTGTGCTTCACCTGCACTTCTGCTGGTATGAGAACAACGATATCTCTCCTGAGCTGTCTGAGATAAACTCAGAACCTTGTCAACGCACACCTTACAGACGTTTCACTGCACTCCTTACAGGATCTCAGGAAGAGAAACAATTGAAACTCATTCTTCTCCTCTCTCAAACTTCAAATGCTCAACATGAAATCATACACACACAACATAACATTGAAATAAATGCATGGCAGAGAGAATAAACCAACTGTAAACATACCATTCAACAAATGCAAACAGTAAGCATCATAACACCATGAAAATTGAGTCAAAGCTTCATATATTAACTCAAGTGCTCCTGTACATGGTTTCTTCTCTACAACTCTCTACTACAATTCAACAGCTTATGAATTCTCTTCTCTTCTCTCTGTCTGTTCTTGTTACAATGATCTAAGGGCGAGGGTGTCTATATCTGTTTTCCCTCCTACACTTCTAAAACTGTCTAATCTCTTAAATCAAATCTACTTACTTTCATTTATCAGACTTAAATGCCCATTACATTAGACAGATGAGAGCAAATTGCTCAAGATTTGTTTACAACATTTAGATATAAATGCAAGTATGCCTCCCCTTAGCCATTACATTAATGTCCACTCATTTAAACTTTTCAAAATATCTCAAAATGTGTGTTGGCACTTTTTCAGTTGTCCTCCACCTTCATGCTTGCTTGGCTGCTTACGATTATCCTGCATCAACTAGGTTCAATAGACTCCCATATTGCATTTATTTTTTGTGGAAACAACCTCTTTATAATGTTTGTTGTTTTGGAGAGAAGAGTTCCTTTCTTTGTCAAATTGAAGTTATAAACAAGTATGTCAACATCATTTAATTTTAAGAGGTCAGTATGACGACGAGTTGTATTTTGACCCTTTCTTTTTCTCTTTCTATTGACATGTTCCTGAACGACCATATTTGGCTTGTACACACCATTGAATGGGTGTGTACTTATTTCATACCAATGCACTTCAATTGCAATAACATCATTATTTTATTTCTCAATCTTTATAACCTTTTCAATCCAGAATGGATAACCATGTTGATCTCCAATCGCTAAAACTGCAATCATGGTACACTCCTTAATATCTTGTATTGAACCCTTCGAAAGGTCTCCCATGGCGTCACGTTGTGCATGTGACCTTCGCGAACCAATATACAGTTCTCTTTCCTCTGCTTTTGTAAACTCAATAACACCTTGATATTCTTGTTGAACTTCAACAATGTTTGTTTCTTCATATTCATTTAGTATAATTTGTGTCCAATGAAATGGAGTCTTCAACAATGTATCTTCATTCGTTGAGCTTTAAATTATGTCACTTTGACTATTGAAAAAAGACTCCCACCAAACAAAAGAAGAAACATCAAAGTACTCATGTGCATCCTTAATGGAGTTTTTTATTTCTTCTAGGCATTCATAATAATCTACATCTCGATTACACCTCTGTGCATTATGGATTTCAGCAACTGATAGTGAAATTAATAAATTTTATGCAAATATTGGATGATCTAAAATGAACTTCAAAAATTCTAAACCTGATGAAGGCCCCCATTCTGTAGTAGTTGAATACTGCTTTCCCCATATAAGTGTTTTCCCATCAATTTTTTTTAAAACAAAATTGATGTTGGAAGCTAATGTCATTAAGCTTCTCAATACATTTTTCTTCACGATGTGATCCCTGAATAAATCTTCACATGTAAATAGTTTCTTCTAATATATGAAAAACGAGCTCTGGAATGTATGCTTTCTTAATACATTCAATCAATGATGGTAGGCTTCCAACAATTTTCATCTTCAATGTTACTAAAAAATGACTAAATATTTGATCAATATGATCATGAGTGTGTCAAAAAATAAGGAAACCAACTTTCACCTTTTGAAACATTCCCATTTCAACAAGCATGCTTAGATATCCAAACACAATTTGATTTTTATTTTCATGACTAGTGTTGTCCAACTGTAGATAGAGAAATTGAGGAATATTTCTAGACCAGTGAGTGAGAACATGATGAATTATGATGATGGTCATATTTGCATCATTAGGAATATTTGGAGTTGTGAAGTAAACCCTTGGACACATTTTTCCATTGAAAACCATACAACCAACCAAGTGAAACTAAATGAAATTCTCTTCCTGTAAATTTTTGGGTGTACGGACAAGAATGTGGCAGAAGTGTTTTCTTCTGGTTCATGCCATCAATTATCATACCTAAATATTTGTTTGGAGCATCATAGCACTTATTCCAATGTTTGTACAACTTTTTTCTTTCACTTGATTGTTGATTCCGATGTTCTTGAAGTACTTTGACTATGGAATCTGCACATGACATAAAATGAAAATATTGATCATATGTTTTCATAGTTGATAACTATTCAATTAAAAAAAAAATATAGTAAATACATACCACTTTCTGCCCCTTCAGATTTATCTCTTCTTGATTTAAGAGTAGCACATATACTGCAAATATACATCCTTGACTTCTTAGGAATATGAACATTGTTGAATTGTTTCTTCCATATTCTTGTAAAATATGCATATGTAACAAAATTACCATTTCCTTCAACACCTTTAGCATATCCTTTGTACAAGTTGTATATTTCCCTCCTTGAGAAATTATCTGGAATATGTATTGTGTCTCTATCTGATGTACACTCTCCATGTTTGGAAAAAAAATCATGCATCCATGACAATGTAGTGTTTGTCAATGGCCCACTCTCTCGTCCATGATGTACCTTTGAATAAAATGAAGGATATTTTTCCAACCTTGTCTAGATTCTTGATAGATGAAGATTACAAATTGAGTGAATTTGTTTGAAAGCCTTTCTGCAAAGTAAAATATTTTCAATGCGATAATCATATCTTGTATTGGTGGATATCATACACCCCATCAAATATGAATTTTGCATGCTCTTATTCATTGAAAAATATGTATTCCTTTCATTCGAGGCATACATGTAGTCCATGATTTTCAAACAATTATTTTGACAACATTCACTTGAAATCAATTCACTTATGGAAATTGATTTAGTGGGAAATTATTTCCTAGACCTTGTATAACTAGAATGATTTGGATTGATATAAAAAGGTTTAGTCCTGGTCCTAGACACAATGTTTCTTTGCAAAGTCTCTACTATTTCATCATCCTCACTAGAAGGATTTTCCTTATCACCAGAAGGAATATCAAGCAAAACATTGTTAGGAGACTGAACCAGAGAATGTCAATCACCTTGATTTGTTGCAGCTGAATGATTGAGACATCATCTTCATTTGTAGGTCCATCATTTTCATGATTATCACCCTTACCACTATCATTGGATAGTCCATGAAAATATTCACTTGAAGGAAAATCATCATCACCCATAAGACTGTCAATGTCATTAAGATTCTCACATCGAGAATTTTTTTCAGCATCGTCATCAGTACCTTGAAAATCCTCATTTGGAGGAAAATCATCATCAACATTGTGTCCACCATTGACATAAGTATATTCACTACTTTCAAAATCCCCACTTGAGTGAAACTTTTCACCATCTTGCTTAGTGCCTTGAAAATATTCATCAATAGCTTGAAAATCCTCACTTTGAGGAAAATTAACATCATCAACATTGTTTCCTTTTAATTTATCACTCGGGAAAGAGTGTCCACCAATGGCGTAATCATCTTCACTACTTTGAAAATCCCCACTTGAGGGATATTCTTCATCATCCTCATTATTGGCTTGAAAATCCTCACTTGGAGGGAAATCTTCATTATCCTCATCAGTACCTTGAAAATCCTCACTTGGAGGAAAATCATCATCACCAACATTGCTTCCTTTAAATTCCTCATTCGGGAAAGACTATCCAATATTGCCATAATCGTCATCATTACTTTTAAAATCCCTACTTGGGGGAAATCCTTCATCAACCTCATTCATGCCTTGGAAATCCTCACTTGGAGGAAAATATTCATCAATACCTTCAAAATATTCACTTGCAGGAAATCCATCATCACCAATATTGTTGTCTTTAAATTTCCCACTCGAAAAAGAGTGTTCACCATTTTCATAGTCATCTTCACTGCTTTTAAAATTTTCACTTGAGGGAAATTCTTCATCATATTCATTGGTGCCTTGGAAATATTCATCGATACCTTCAAACTCCTCACCTGGAAGAAAATTTCCATCCCAATCATTTAAACATTGATCATAGTCTCCACATCGACCTACATTTTGGTTTTTTGCATTACTATTAAACTATTGAATAGATTTATCACCCTCATATTCCTCCTCTTCATCATCAGTGCCTTCAAAGTCCTCTGATTTAGGACTTTCATGAGAAACATGCTGAATAAAATTGCTTGCACTATGATCAAACTTCTAACTAGCTGAAAAATACGACGCCTCATTTGCCTTACAAGCATTCCTATTGCATTTCCTAGTCCCAACAGAAGAGGTATGCGAACAATTTGTTGATGTCTCAAAAATAAAATCTTATTTATCTAACAAAGTCATCCCTTCTCTCTAAGAACATAGAATGATAGAAATTCTCACCCTCCCAATGAAATTCTTATAACTTGCAGAATGATCTTTTCCCTCTAAATCCCCTCCCCCCCCA
>ML793799.1:165878-185934 GCA_009831015.1 Picea engelmannii
CTCCAAAATTTGCCCCCCAAAATATTCCCTCCAAAATTTCCCCCAATTTTTTCCCTTAAAAATTAAAAACAACTTTTACTCTTTTATTTCGTTATTTACATGTTAATTACAATATCTCTCATGTTTACTTATTTATCCCACATTCATTAAACATAGCGATGATCCATATAATTTTAGGTATATATGTAGACAATATACCTAATTTTTAGTTATCCCACATTAGTTATACTAACAATAATTTATATCATATGTGTTATATATATGCAGTCTTGTTTTGTCTCTTTACATTGTGTGATATCTTGGGAAGTATTCGTTAAAGGATTTGGAGCAAGCTACAAGGGATAAACATCAAGAAGACATCCAAGGAGAATCTAGCATTTCAAAGGTTAGTTTTTTTTTAAATTCTTACCATTTACCAAAACAACAATTATAAGATCATCTTTGTATCACATAATAATTTTTTATGCGAAAATTTAAAAATCATAATTTTTTTAGATGTTTTCTAATTTTTTCTAAAGAAATCCCAAATTTTTAAAAAATTGAGACTTTTTTCAAAAACATTTAACAAAATCCTTAAGATTTTTTGAAAAAAGAAAAAGAAAAAAAAGGTCAAATTTAGGTATAGTTTTGTAAAAACATTTAGCTTTTTTATTGTTTGTTACTTAAATGTTTTTAGTTTTGGCCCATGGTGGTTACTAGGAAATTCCCAAGGCTTTGTCTTGGGGGAAAGGGCGATGTTGGGCATCGCTCCAACCCCCCCGCAGCTAAGGCATGGTCTCGTGGGACCGTGCCTTAGTTGCAGAGGAATGGGGCCCACGACCAAGCCCCGAGCATGCCCAAGGCTTGGTCGTGGGGGCAGGGATGATGTCGGGAATCACCTCAGCCCCCCCATAGTTAAGGCATGGTCTCGGGATAGGGTGATAGGATTGTGCCTTAGCCACGGGGGGATGAGGCAATGCCCAACATCTCCCTAGCCCAACCAACCCTGTGGGCACACCCACAGGGCTGGCCCCATGCAACCAAGTTACGGTCTCAGGACCATGACTTTTCTATGGGGGGATAGTGTCATGGCCAAGCCATGGGCATGCCCACGAGGATATTTGGGCTTGGGCGATGCCAAGCATCGCCCCAGTCCCCCATGTCTAAGGCATGGTCTTGTGCCTTAACTGCAGGGGGGATGAGATGTGTTGGATATGTGTTATATTATTTGCATGATCAGTAGTTTCTATGGTGCGTCGGGCACACAGGGGGGTTTTAGGGGGGGTATAGGGGGGTGACAGCCCCCCACGTGGGGGTTCAAAGGAAGCGCCCCCAAAAAAAAAAAAAATCCTTGGAAAACGAGTCACATTTTTTTCTCTTTTTTTGTGTTGCCTCGATTTTCTTGTCCAATGTTGGGTGGTTTTTCGGCACATGGTTTTTTGCCTATGGTTTTCTATTTCCGGTTAAGGAATTAGGGTTTTTGACTAATATAGGTCATTGGGTTAGGGTTTTGGATGTCGTTGGCTCCTATATGTATATTGTATTGTAAACAATGTCTCACAATGAATGAATATAGAATATGCTGGTTTTCCCGGTTTGGCTTTCCAGGGGAAAATTCTCTGTGTAATGTGTTTATTTTCCATTGTATCTTTTTTGTTCTTTTACTAAAAATTTGTTTGTAGTAGATATTGTACAAGGTTAAAATATACATTTGGTATCATAGATTTTTTGGCTTCAAGGGGACACCTTTAAGGTCAATGGTTTGGCTCGGGACTATGATAATCCTTGTTACAGTGGGAGATCTGTGGTATTGATTTTCCAGGTGAAAAGAAATGGCAAGAAAATCAAAAATCAAGATTGAGAAGTTTAATGGGAAATTTTTTGAGTTGTGGAAGCTCAAGATGGAAGATCTGTTGGTGGATAGTGATCAGTAGATCATAGTAGATCCAAGTACTGCGCCTATAGGATGTTTAGCAGATGACTAGAAAAATTTGGATCGGAAGGCGAAGAGCACAATCCGACTATGTCTCTCAAATTCAATACTAAATGTGTCAAAGGAAGCTACAACCAAGGATTTATGGGATAAGTTGGGGAAGTTTTATCAGTCAAATTCCCTAGTAAATAAACTATTCTTGAGAAATAAGTTGTATAACCTAAGGATGAGAGATGGAGACTCGGTAGCAGAGCATTTGAACGCCTTCAATACTGTGGTAAGTCAGTTAGTATTTGTTGAGATTAAGATTTTAAATGAAGATAAGTGTATCAGTTTACTATGTTCTTTACCAAACTCGTGGGATAGTCTAGTTGTGGCCATAGGTAGTAATACAACTGCCTTGAAGTTTGATGAAGTGGTCTCATACTTGTTGTCGGAGGAGCTAAGATGGAAGAATATGGAAAGATAGAGCATAGACACATTATTTGAAAGAGGATGTTCCCAGGAAAGAAATAGATCTAAGCTCTCAAGTGGGAAATCTAGGTCTAAGGGTAGATCTAAATCTCCCAGAAAGTTTGTAAAGGTATGTTGGAGATGTGGAAAAGAAGGGCACTACACAAAGATGTAGATCCAAAGTTGAGAAAAAGAAGGGATCTGAAGAATCTCCTTCTATAGAAGAAAATACATCCAAGGAAGAAGGAGGGGATGTGTACTTGGCTTCTTCAAGAAAACATGTAGATCATGAGGCATGGTTGGTTGAATCAGGTGCATCCTTTCATATGACTCCCCACAGGGACTGGTTCTGTGAATATGAAAGGTATGATGGAGGTAATGTTTTCCTAGGTGATGATTCGACAACCAAAATCATAGGATGAGGAAAAGTCAATTTGAGGATTATAGATGGAAGGATTAAAACACTGCATGGTGTTTTGCACATCCCAGGTTTGGCCAGAAATTTGATTTCTATAAGCAAAATGGACGATGCAGGGGTAAAAAAAATATTTGAAAAGGAAACCTGCATGATGGTTCGAGGAGAATTGGTGTTGTTGAAGGGAGTTCGATTTGGAAGCCTGCATAAGCTGCAAGGAAGCACTATTAGTGATGGGTGTAATAGTTCCATTGTTCCTTATATTGGAGTTGAAGAAGAAAGAACTCCTACAGTCTCTGGAGAAAAGGTCATGTTGTGGCATCAAAGACTAGGGAATATTAGAGAGAAGGTTCTTCGACTACAACACGGTGAAGGTATGGTTGAAGGTATGTCTAACTACTCTTTGGATGTTGATTTCTGTGAACATTGTTTATATGGGAAGAAAAATCGGGTAAGATTCCCCTCTGGTGCAATGAGGGAAGAAGGATTTTTACAACTAGTTCATAGTGATGTTTTTGGACCTGTGTCGGTCCCATCATTGGGAAAATCTGTGTACAATGTCTCATTTATAGATGACTTCTCGATGAATACTTGGATATATTTCCTCGAGAAGAAATCTTAAGTCTTTGACAGGTTTAAAGAGTTTAAGGCTCTTGTTGAGAATCAAATAGAGAAAAGAATTAAGTTGTTGAGGACAGATAATGGTGGAGAGTTATGCGGGAATGAATTTAAAGAATTATGTAAGAAGTGCAGTATAGCAAGGTAGAAGACTACTCCATATAAACCTCAACGGAATGGATTGCAGAAAGGATGAACAAGACATTGATGGAAAAAGCAAGGTGCATGCTCAGTGGTGATGGGTTAGGGAAATAATTATGGTCAAAGGAAGTGGGTACTACATGTTACCCGGTTAACATATCACCCTCATCAGCGCTAGATGACAAGACTCGACAAGAGGTATGAAATTGTAAGAAACCTTCTCTCACACATATCAAGGTATTTGGTTGTGATGCATATTTTCATGTTCCAAAGGAAAACAGGAGTAAGCTAGATATGAAAGTTGAAAAGTGTAACTTATTGGATATAAATATGGTCTCAAAGGTTATAATCTTTGGAACCCAGAAACTAAGAAGGTAGTGTATAATCGAGATGTGGTATTTAGAAAAATGAAGGATGTTGTTAAACGGGAAGTCCTACCAAGTAAGGAAGAACCAGAGAAAATAGAGTTTGATTTAAAGGATGATGAATCCGACTCTATAGAAGAACAAGAATTAGAAGAAGAAGATCCTCATACTCCAATATTGAGGAGATTGGTTCAAGAAAGAGGCTACCGGAAATGAATACTCCATATGATTTTCGTTCAAATTTTGCTTTGCCTATTAATGATGATGATCCTAGAATTGTCAGGGAGGCAGTGGATTCAGATGATGGAAATCTATGGGAAAATTCCATGGATGAATAAATGGCAGCCTTGGATAAGAATGAGGCTTGGGATATAGTGGAGTTTTCAATTGGAAGAAATCCCATTGGTAGAAAATGGGTATTTAAAAATAATTTGAATGCAAAAGGAAAGTGGAGAAATACAAAGATCGGTTAGTAGCAAAGGGTTATTCCCAGGTTGAGGGAATTGATTTTGGTGAGATTTTTTCTCTTGTTGCCAAGTTAACCTCTATAATATTTTTGTTATCTATTGTTGCTGCATTTTATTTTGAAGTAGAACATATGGATGTGAATACAACATTCTTAGATGGGGATCTAGAAGAAGAAATCTATATGAAGAAGCCAGTAGGATTTGATGTGAAAGGAAAGAAGGAGTTGGTATGCAAGCTAAAAAAATCCCTATATGGTTTAAAAAAATCACCAAGGATGTGGTATAAAAAAATTGATACTTATATGTTGGGACTTGGTTTCACAAGAAGAAAAGAGGATCATTGTGTGTATTTTAAATTAATTGGTGATCATTTGATTTATTTGGTCTTGTATGTGGATGAAATGTTGTTGATAGGAAACAACAAGGAGATTATCCCGGATGTGAAAACTCAGTTGTCCTCTAAATTTTACATGAAGGATCTTGGTGCTTCAAATTTCATTTTGGGCATGGAAATGAAAAGAGATCGGAAAAAGAGGAAACTCTGGTTAAATCAGAGAAAATATGTTGAGACAATATTGCAAAGGTTTAATGTGCAAGAATGTAAACCAGCCAAGGTTCCTATTCATGTTGGTGTAAAGTTATATGTGGATCGGTGTCCCAAGACATAGGAAGAGGAGGAAGACATGTCTCGTGTTCCATATGCGAGTGTAGTTGGCAGTTTGATGTATGCAATGGTTTGTACCAGACTGTACATTGCACACGTAGTGGGAGTTTTGAGTAGGTATATGTCAAAACCAGGGGAGGAGCATTGGACAATAGTAAAAAGGGTTTTCAGGTATTTGCATGGAACTTCTAGCTATGGATTGTGCTACCAAGGAATATCGGGATTGGACAGAGTGTTGGATATACATGGCTTTGTGGATGTTGACTGGGCTGGAGATCTAGATCATAGGACATATACAAGTGGGTATGTGTTTAACTTGTTTGGAGGAGAAATAAGTTGGATGAGAAAAAGAAAGGTTGTAGTGGCACTTTCATCTACAAAATATGAATACATGGCAGACACTCATGCAAGTAAGGAAGCAATATGGTTGCAAATGTTGTGTTCAGGTATTGGGTTGGTACAACAAGCTGTAAGGATAGATTGTGACAGTCATAGTGTAATTCTTCTTGCGAAGAACTTGGCTTATCAATCAAAGAAAAAACATATTGATATTCAACATCACTTTGTGAGAGATGGTTGAAGAAAATAAAGTGTTTTTGATGAAGGTGGACACTTTGAATAATGTTGCAGATTCATTAACAAAATTTGTGAGCACTGAGAAGTTCTCTTGGTGTAGAGGATCCATGAACATTGTTGCCCTGGATTGTTGATTATGTAACCATGTAATCCCCTGTATGAAAAGAAAAGAACAAGTGGGAGAATGTTGGGTATGTGTTATATTCTTTGCACGAGCAGTAGTGTCACATTTTTTTCCTCCAGAAACATGTCAAATTTTTTCCTCGTTTTTCGTGTTGCCTCAATTTTCATGTCCATTGTTGGGCGGTTTTTTGGTACATGGTTTTTTATTTCCAGTTAAGGAATTAAGGTTGTTGACTAATCCATTTCATTGGGTTAGGGTTTTGGTAGTCACTAGCTCTTATATGTATATTGTATTGTAAATAATGTTTCACAATGAATGAATATAGAATATGTTGGTTTTCCTGGTTTGGGTTTCCAGGGGGAAAATCTTTGTGTAATGTGTGTATTTTCCATTGTATATTTTTTGTTCTTTTACTGAAAATTTGTTTGCAGTAAATATTGTACAAGGTGATTCCTGACATCACCCCAGTCCCCACGACCAAGTTATGGGGCTTGTTCATGTGGGTTGGGGAAATGTTGTTAGACAACTGAGAGGGGGGGGGGTGAATTAGTTGTTACTATGATTAAACATCTATGCCCATTTTAAACTCATTACAGAACACTTAATGATGATCACAATAATTTAGGGAAGTAAGAAATAGAGTATTCAACATCAATCACACACATGAAGTATATAAAGACAGATATTCTTGAGGAACCCATAAAGGGAGAAAACCTCTTCTTCTTAATATGATAAGTAGTCTTTATATTCTATACATTATCATTCTTATTAGCACCCACTCTTTTTGAGGCTACCACCTTTGTTTTACAAGCTACAACTTCCTGAGAGAACCAACTCTCTAGTTTCTCTAGCACCCACTAGAAGGAAGCAACAACTCCCTGAGTGTTCCAGCACCAACTATATGGAAGCACCAACTTCCAGTCACACATGCACCAACCTGTGTAATAGAGAACAATCGTTCTCTCTTGCACCACCCTACTACCCTAGTTTTTTTGGCTGCAACCAGATGGAAGCTACAACTCCCTGTGTTCAAGCACCCACTTGTAACTTTGAGGACAAAAGTCCTCCCTAACACCTCCCTACCACCCTTATATATAATGATTTGTTACTAAAATTCATTACAATGATATAGTATTAAACAATGGTTTACCAGTATCATCATTTTTCTGCTACACTACTCTTCTCTGCCTACATACGTGTATTCCTTTTGGCATCTTCTTGTGCTTTCTTTTCTTCTTCTTTGTCTCTGCTTTCACACCTCAGATTTTTCTTCCACTCTCAGATCATGCTTTACTGTTCTATTTCTTTTTGTTCATGTTTTATTCTCCATTACATACAGTTCAACTTGTTTTTCACAAAAACAACAACCTCTCTCTGTCATGGCATTATTATTTTATTCATGATCCCATCCACCGTTACACTCTCATATCCAAAGCTCAATTCGACCATCTTAGAAAAATCATTTCGGGAATCTTAGAACACTCATTTCGGGAAACTCAGAATGCTCAAGAGCCATGATTCCAAAGCTCAGGAATGAATGATTCAGCCTCTCAAGAACAATGATTCAGTTAGTGTAATTGAATCCTAACTGATCAAGAAATCACAAGATGAAACAATAACCCTTCGATCAAATTCGGTTTGATCAATGTCGTCGGATTATATCTTATTCAAATCTCTTATCTCACATGACCAAGGGTGGTGACCATATGCTAGGCTTAATGAGTGCTTGAGCAGTTATCAATTCAACGGTCATGATTCAATCTCCTAAAATGGACAACTATCGTAACTTCATCATTTCACCCTTCAGAACTTTTGGGTTTGAAACCTTTCAAAACTTCCGAATCAAATTTCCCAAAGAGATTGGACGGTTTACGTTTATTTCGCGAAAACGGATCAATCGTTAGATTTGATTCTTACAAGGCTTAATCTAACAGACATGACTTAATCAACCATTGAGATGGATGGCCACCTTTTACTCCAGGTCTTCGGTTATTATACTTACACTATCTTCCACTATATCTTGATCAATGGTTGAGAGTGAACCCGACATCATGTCAACGGTCAAGATCTCCTTTGGGTATTCAGACTTCGGAGATTTGAACTTATTCCATCCTTCCACTAGAGTAGATCAACGGATGAGAATACACCCAAAGTGATCTTTCAAATCGGACAACTCGTATCCTTTTTGACGTGGTCTGCTGACGTGGTCTGCCACATATGTCCTTTTCTGACGTGGTCTGCCACATGTCCTTTGTCGACGTGGTATGCCACATGTCCTTGTAGATGAGGTTTTCTGATGTACTATGCTGACATAGATCTCCCTGATCTGATGGTCATCATATGTTCTCCATATATGATGGTCCTTATTCATTTCAGATTTTTGTCTCTCTGGCCTTACGGTTTTTCAAATATCAAACTAAAAAATCTGAGGTGAGATTTTTCTGGAGCTTAACCTCCTCACATATTTAGATCTGAAGTGAATGATGTTCGTCGATCATGTTCTTAGATCGATGGCTCGATCTATCTACGGTGAAACTTTTCTAGCTTATCCTGTCCATCCACTTGAAAATGATCTGACGACTGACATAAATTCACATTTCAGGAATTTCAAATCTCAAAATTTCTAGAGCGTAACCTCCTCGCCTATTTATATCCGAAGTGAATGATGTTCATCAATCATGTTCTTAGATCGATAACTCGATCTATATACAGTGCAGATTTTCTATCTTATCATTTCCTTACATTTTAAATGATCCGACGGCTGATGGGTATTTGAATAATCAAAATCTCGGCCCTTTTACCTTATCTTGTCCTTCCACTAAAATGTGATCCAATGGTCATGAAGACACTCGAAACATATCAACGATCAAGGATCATTATGGAACCATAACCTACGAGTAATTTAACTCATCACCAAAACTCTACAATTTGAAGTTGTGTGTCATTGGTGAGTCAACCACAATCATCAATATTCGAGGCTATAAGATCTGATGGTCCTGAGTAATTGTGGGATTGGAAATAGCACGATATTTAATTCTCCTTTAGTTCTTCACAATCTATCCCTACTGTTGATCTAGCGATTGTGCATCCGACGGTCACAACTCAATCCGACTTAATCTGATCACTTGTTGGATCAAACACAGTCGTCGATATCCTAGTCTACAATATCTAACAATATAGACCAATTGCGGGATTGGAACTAGCAAGACGTTTAATTCTCCTTTCGATCTCTGCAATCTATCCCTGTCGTTGATCTAGCGATTGTACATTCGGCTACCACGACTTGATATGACTTAAACTGATTGTTTTTTGGATCAACCACAATCGTCGATATTCGAGTCTATGAGATCTAGCGATCCAGACCGATTGTGGGATTAGAACTAGCGAGTTGTTTAATTGTCATTTCGCTCCCCGCAATTCATCCTTGTTGTTGATATGGCTTGCATATCTGACGGTCACGATCCTTAAGCCCATGGTCACTCATATGACTGACATCCATAAAATGAGGTGATCAACATAGTCAATTTCTTGATCGAACGACTGTTGAGGCTTCTCACCCTGAGCTTATGATTTTCCTTGTGAGCTTTGATCTTTGCGTATTGTTTTCTCCCCCTCCTAAGCTTATGATTTTTCTTGTTTTCCATCATCATTGTTGTTATTTCCATCAATGAAAATCACACTCTTCCTGTAAAATATTCCAACAATCTCCCCCTTTGGCATTGATGGCAACCCTGAAAGGCTGCACTATTCTTCTTAGACCTCCAACTCTAGAATCTAGACCAGACCCTTTTTTCCCCCTTTGACATCAATGTCAAAGAAAACATGCTCCCCCTGAGCTATTGCAGTACTTTTCAGAGGTATCAAATATTCAACCAACACATACTCCCACTTACAGGATGGACTCTCTTAGGTGAGAGAAGGGATGACACCCAACTTCTGACGGAGATATTCAAATGGTGTCTTGGTGTTTAGTAAATATGTATGCAATTTGTTATGTGGTTGGAATGTAATGAACTTGAACAATCTGATTGGGGACCTACTCTCTCAAAAAATGGTATTTTATGGGGATGTGTGTGGTCTTGGAGTGGAATACCGGATTCTTTGACATGTTAATTGCACTAGTATTATCACAATAAATTGTGATCGATGCAATATACTTTACCTCCAAGTCTACAAGTGTCTGAATCAGCCACAATACTTGGGTACAACAAGTGGCAACTGCTATGTATTCATCTTTAGTAGTCGATAAGGAAATGGAACCTTGCTTCTTTCTCAACCATGCTACAAGAGAATCTCCTAAGAAGAATGCACCTCCACTCGTGCTTTTCCTTTCACCCATGCAGTTAGCCCAATCAACATCTGAATAGACTGATAATTGAAAATTTTGATTTCTAGGATACCATAGCTCATAGTTCATTATTTCTTTCAAATATCTGAATATTCTTTTGACAGCTAGAAAATGACTTTGTTTAGGTGCACACTGATACCTTCCTACCATTCCAACAACATGCATTATGTATGGACGAGATGTTTTGATGTACAACATGACACCTATCATAACCTATATGAACTTTGATCAACATTAGGTGAGTCATCATCCTTGCTTAACTTGCATCCAGTGACCATAAGTGTTCTCACAGGTTTAGAATATTCCATTTGAAACCTTTTCAATATTTCTCTTAGATATTTTTCCTGAGAAAGAAATATTCCTTCGGACCTCTGAGTAATTTGCAAACCAAGAAAAAATGACAGTTCCCCTATCATAGACATTTCAAATTCAGACTGCATGGTACAATAAAACCATTGTACCAATGAAGCATTATTACTTTCAAAGATGATGTCATCTACCTAGACCAACACAATGAGCAAATTATTACCCTCTGTTTTGATATATAGATTGTTGACAATTGTTCCGCTCTTGAACCCTTTGTCTTGAATATACCTATCCAGTCTATGATACCAGGCATGAGGAGCTTGTTTCAACCCATATGAGGCTTTCTTCAGCTTGCAGACAAAGTTAGGATTATCTGTCAGTGAAAATCCTTCAGGTTGTTCCATATATACTTCTTCTTCTAGATCTCCATCTGATATACTTTAAAGTTCATATGACATGCATACGAAAGAAACATTCTAATGGCTTCCAATCTTTCCACTGGTGCAAAGGTTTCATCAAAATTTTGTCCTTCAAAATGTGCATAGCCCTTACAAACCAATCTTTCTTTGTTCCTGAAAACTTGTCCCTACTCATTCAATTTATTCTTAAAGATACATTTGGAACCTATGACATTTTTACCTTTAGGTCTAGGAACCATCTCCCAAGTATTGTTTTTCTCAATTTGGTCAATTTCATCATTCATGGATTTAACCCAATGGTCATGTTCGTTAGCTGCATTAAAGTCTTTAGGTTCAAGAAAAGACAGAAGGGAAATCTGAGATTGTTCTGAGACATTATTCAACTACTTTATTGTCTGAACTCCTTAGTTTAGATGACCAACTATCTGATGTTTAGGATGATTCTTCCTAATAAATCTAGAGGGTGTCTTTGTCTTGATCTCCTGGTTTGAGTCTTGCAGAGTATTTGTATCTAACTCAGAGTCTTCTCCTTTTGATTCTTGGACCTGTTCATCTTCAGCTTCAGTTGTGTCCTCTGTAGCAGACTCAATATTTCTCACCTCTCTTACTAGGACTCCTTCATCAACCTTTAAATCAATGCAATCAACTAATTTATGAAATATTTTATTAAAGCATATATATCCTTTACTATTGGTATCATATCCTAAGAATATGCCTTAATCAGCCCTGTCATCATACTTTCCAAGGTTTTCATTATTATTCTTTATGTATCACTTACTCCCAAACACTTTGAAGTGTTTGATTGAAGCAAGTCTTCCATACCACAATTCATAAGGTGTATTGTCACTGTGTGGTCTGAGGTGGGATTTGTTAATAATATGGATTGTTGTGTGTATTTCTTCTACCCTATAGGTTTGAACAATGTTCTTCTCATTCATCATTGACCTGGCCATTTGTTGTATTGTTCTTTTTTGCCTCTCAACTACTCCATTTTGCTGTGGAGTTCCTGGGATTGTGTATTCTTTCTTGATCCCATGTTTATCACAAAATTCCTTGAAATAAATTGACATTAATTCTCCTCCTTTGTATGATATTAATACCTTTAGCCTGTTGCCTAATTGATTCTCAGTTAAAGCCTTAAATATTTTAAATTTCTGAAATGCTTCAACTTTTTCTTTGAGAAAAGAAACCCAAGTGAGTCTGGAGTAATCATCAATTATCAACATGAAGTAGTTTTCCTTCCCCGTGCCTTCTTGTCTTGATGGTCCACATAAGTCATATGAACTAATTGGAGTGGTTTCTCTGTTGAAGTAGAGCTCTTGGATTTAAACCGAGTCCTGGTTAGCTTTCCTACTTGGTAGGGTTTACACACAAAATCTTGTGGCTTTGATATTCTTGGAAGATCTTTTACTACCTCAAGATTTTTGAGCTTGATTAAGTGGTCAAAGTTTAGATGTCCAAGTCTCCTATGCCATAACCAAATTTCATCATGTTTTCTTAGATAACACTCTTCTCTATCTTCCTTTTACACATATACATTATTATTTGTCCTTATGCCTTTAGCCACCACTTGTCCTGAGTTTACAGACTTTATCTTACAATCTTTGGAAGTGAACACCACTTCACATCCTCTGTCACACATTTGACTTACACTGAGAAAATTATGTTTCAGCCCATCTACAAGTAGAACATCCTAGTATTTTCCTCTACCATTACTCAAACTCACCATCCCTTTACCTTTGATTTTACCTGGTTCATCATTTTCAAAGGTCACATTTCATGTTTTACTTTTACTTATAGACAGAAAATTATCCTTGTTTCCAGTCATGTTCTTGGAACATCCACTATCTGTATACCATGGGTCTTTTTGTTTTTGAGCTGAAAGTACTTACCCACATTTTTCACCATCTTTCTTTTTCTCTGTGCTGGCATTTCTAGCTAAGGGTTTTATTCTTGGATTTGCTTTGTAATCCTTTAGATGACAGTTTTCATCTTTATGGTCGAAGTTATGACAGTTATAGAATTCGAGCTCATTGTTCAATAGGTCAAAGTGATTGGTGCAACTTTGTCTACTCATTGGTTGTTTGGTTCTATGTTGCAAAGATTGTTTATTTCTTGATCTCCTCAATTGCATGTCTCTAAACTTAATTTGACAATTTGCAATCTTATGACCAAAATTAGAGCAATAAAACCAATAACCATGGAAGAAATTTTGGTACCTAAAGGATGGCCTTCTTCTTGGCATTTATTGCTCCATATTTTGATATATTTGTTCTTGATAAGGGATCATCTTGTCTTTATTATCTTCTGGTGGAAGAGTACTCGCATGGTCTGATTGTTTGTTGACTTGGAACTTGATCATATTTACTAGATCTTTGCTTTCTGGTTGTTTATTGCTCGAACCACTTACATAACCTAAAACAGTGTTCAACAAAGGAGATCTTTGTTTGCTCATAATGTCGTTTAGTTCTGCTAAGGCTTTAATGCTTGGAATATTTTGGAGATACAAGGCTTTAAACTTCTCCATCTCTTTTTTGGTTTTTACTACCTCTTCTTCCAAGGCTTCACATCTTGCCTTCTTCTCTGATAACTATTTTTTTAGAATGTCCTCTATTTTATTTGCCTCTTCTAATTCCACTTTTAGCAAGGTGAAGTCTTCATCGGGTTTTTTACTGTCTTTCTTGAACTGTATCAGCAATTGTTTTTTCTTTCTCTTATTAAGTCTGAGTCTGTCAATCTCTTCCAAATCACTGATTAACACTCCTTTCAAGTCAACCAAAACTTCTTTATTATTAACATCACTTCATGTGCTTTTATTATCATAATCCTCTTTGGCCATAAGCATAAATTCATTAACCTTATCTTCACAAGAAGAATCACTGTCTGTGTCTCCTGAAGAGCCATCATTGTTTACACATAAACTTTTATTTTTACCAAATCTCTTGAATCACCTTCAGAGTTCTGGTCCTTATTCTTGTGTGGACACTTACATGCAAAGTGACCTATCTTTCCACAGTTAAAACATTTGAAGGGAAACTTGCCTTGGTACTTTCTTGATCCTTTCTTTAGTTTTCTCACAAATTTTTCTTCAATTTCATCAGGTTTAGAATCCTCATTCTCGTCTACTTTAAATGATGCTTCTCTAGAGGTGGGTTTATCTTTACCTATCCTCATTTCATATGCAGTAAACGTTCCTAGAAGTTTATCAAAAGGAAGAGTTTTTAGATCATTAAGTTCTTCTATTGCAGAGACCTTTGGGTTGAACCTATCTGGCAGAGATCTCAAAATTTTCTGAACTAAAGAGGCTTCCACAATTTTTTCACCAAGTTCTTTCATTTCATTTACTAGTTCTTGAACTCTCATAAATTACTTCCCATTAGTTTAATCCTCTTTCATCTTTAGCTATTCAAATTGTAGTTTGTAGGTTTGAATCTTGTCATCCTTTACCTTCTCATTACCTTCGTAAATGCTAATGATTTTGTCCCACATTTCTTTGGTAGATTCTAAGTGCATAACTTTTACAAATTCTTCTTCTGCAAGCCCACTCAGAATATCATTCATAGCCTTAGTGTTGAAGCTGAATTCTATCTTGTCATCCTTAGAAGTTAGTACAACTGTCTTTACATAACCAGTCTCTACCACATCCCAGACATCTGCACCTAAATCCATTATGTAGGTTCTCATCCTAACTTTCTAGAAGGTAAAGTTTGTTCCATTGAATAGGGGGCCTTATTGGTTGAAGTTCCTTCATGGCTAGTCATGTTTAAGCTCTAGGATCTACCCTTAGATGAAAGGAACCCACTCTGATACCAATTGTTAGACAACTGAGAGGGGGGGTGAATTAGTTGTTACTGTGCTTAAACAATTATTCCCATTTTAAACTCATTATAGAACACTTAATGATGATCACAATAATTCAGGGAAGTAAGCAATAGAGTATTCAACATCAATCACACACATGAAGTATAAAGAGATAGATATTCCTGAGAAAATACATAAAGGGAGAAAGCCTCTTCTTCTTAATATGATAAGTAATCTTTATATTATGTACATTATCATTCTTATGAGCACCCACTCTTTGTGAGGCTACCACCTCTGTTTTACAAGCTGCAACTTGCTGAGAGCACCGACTCTTTGGTTTATCTAGCACCCACTAGATGGAAGCAACAACTCCCTGAGTGTTCTAGCACCAACTAGATGGAAGCACCAACTTCCAATCACAGAAGAAACAACCTATGTAACATAGAACAATCGTTCCCCCTTGCACCACCCTACTACCCTGGTTTTTCTGGTTGCAACCAGATGGAAGCTACAACTCCGAGTGTTCAATCACCCACTTGTAACTTTAAGGACAACAGTCCTCCCTAGCACCTCCCTACCACCCTTAGATATAAATATTTGTTACTGAAATTCATTACAGTGATATAGTATTAAACAATGGCTTACCAGTCTCATCACTATTCTACTACACTGCTCTTCTCTACCTGCATTAGTGTCTTCCTTCTGGCATCTTCTTGCACTTTTTATTCTTCTACTCTATCTCTTCTTGCGCACCTAAGATTTGTCTTCCTCTCTCAGATCATGCTTCATTGTTATATTTCTTTTTGTTTATGATGTATTCTCCATTACATATAGTTCAACTTGTTTTTCACAGAAACAACAACCTCTCTCTATCATGGCATTAATATTTTATCCATTCTCTCATCCACCATTACACTCCCATATCCAACGCTCAAGTCGGCCATTTGATAACACTCATTTCAGGAATCTGAGAACACTCATTTAGGGAAACTAAGAATGCTCAAGAGCCATGATTCCAATGCTCATGAACTAATGATCCAACCTCTTAGGAATGAGTATTCAGTTAGTGTAACTGAATCCTAACTGATCAAGAAATCACAAGATGAAATAGTAACCCTTCGATAAAATTTAGTTTGATCAGCACCGTCAGATTGTATCTTATTTAAATCTCTTATCTCACATGACCAATTGCAGTGACCAGACGCTAGGCTTAACGAGCACTTGAGAACTTATCAATTCAACGGTCACGCTTCAATCTCCCGAAATGGACGAATGTCATAACTTTGACATTTCTCCCTTTGGAACTTTTGGGTTTGAAACCTTTCAAAACTTCTGAATCAGATTTCCCGAAGAGATCGGGCGGTTTACATTTATATCGCGGAAACGGATCAATCTTCAAATTTGATTCTTACAAGGCTTAATCTGACGGCCATGACTTAATCAACCATTGAGATGGATGGCCACCTTTTACTCCAGGTCTTCAGCTATTATACTTATGCTATCCTTCCACTGTATCTTGATCAATGGTTGAGAGTGCACCCGACATCGTATCGACGGTCGAGATCTCCTTTGGGTCTTCAGACTTCGGAGATTTCAACTTATGTTATCCTTCCACTGGATTAGATCAACGGATGAGAATACACTCGAAGTGATATTTAAGATTGGATGACTCATGTCCATGCTAACGTGTTCTGGCACATATGTCCTTTGTTGATATGGTCTGCTACATGTCCTTTGTCGATGTGGTCTGCCACATATCCTTGCGGATGAGGTTTGGTGACATACTCTACTGACGTATATATCCCTGATGGAATGGTCATCGTATGTTCTCCAGATTTGATGGTCCTTATTCATTTCAAATTTTCGTCTCTCCGGCCTTCGTGTTTTTCAAATATCAAACTGAAAAATCTGAAGTGATATTTTTTCGGAGCTTAACCTCCTCTCATCTTTAGATCCAAAGTGAATGATGTTCATCGATCCTGTTCTTACATCAATGGATCGATCTATCTACAGTGCAATTTTTCTAGCTTATCTTGTCCTTCCACTTGAAAATGATAAGACAGATCGCGGAAATTCACATTTTGGGAATTTCAAATCTCAAACTTTCTAAAGCATAACCTCCTCGCCCCTTTATATCTGAAGTGAATGATGTTCATTAATCATTTTCTTAGATTGATTGCTCGATCTCTATATGGTGCAACTTTTCTATATTATTTTGTCCTTCTACTTGAAATGATCTGACGGTTGACAGGTATTCGGATAATCAAACTCTCATCCCTTTTACCTTATCCTGTCCTTCCACTAAAATGTGATCCAATGGTCGTGAGACACTCGAAGAAGATCAACGATCAAGGATGATTGTGAAACCATAACCTGTGAGTAATTTAACTCGTCACCAAAACTCCGCAATTTGAAGTTGTGCATTTTTGGTGAGTCAACCACAATCGTCGAGGCTATAATATCTGACGGTTCTGAGTAATTGTAGGATTGGAAATAGCACGATATTTAATTCTCCTTTCGTTCTCTGTAATCTATCCCTGTCGTTGATCTGGTGATTGCGCATCCGACGGTCACAACTCAATCTGAATTAATCTGATCACTTGTTGGATCAACCACAGTCATCGATATCCTAGTCTACAAGATCTGACAATCTAGACCAATTGTGGGACTAGAACTAGCGAGTCGTTTAATTCTCCTTCCGATCTCTGCAATCTATCCCTGTCGTTGATCTGGCGATTGCGCATCCGAAGGTCACAACTTGATATGAATTAAACTGATCATTTTTTGGATCAACCACAGTCTTTGATATTCAAGTCTATGAGATCTGATGATCTAGACCGATTGTGGGATTAGAACTAGCGAGTCGTTTAATTTTCCTTTCGCTCCCTGCAATTCATCCTTGTCGTTGATCTAGTTTTCAGATCCGACGGTTAAGCCCACGGTCACTCATATGACCGACGTCCGTAAAATGAGATGATCAACACGGTCGATTTCTTGATCAGATAGATATTGAGGCTTCTCACCCCAAGCTTACGCTTTTCCTTCCGAGCTTTGATCTATGCGTACTGTTCGCTTCTCCTCTTGAGCTTATGCTTTTCCTATTTGCCATCATTGCTTTTTTTCTTTCCATCAATGACAAGCACACTCTTCCTATAAAATATGCCAATAGATGCCCAGCCCCCCATGACCAAGGCATGGTCTCAACATAAGCCTAATAACTCCATGGTAAAAAAAAATTAATATGGGTCAAAAATATATTTTTTTTTTTTAAATTAGTTCTTATATTCAATGTTTTTTTTTTAGTTCATTATAATGTAAAAGGCCTAATTTTATTTTTTTAACTTATAGGAAAAATGACAAGAAAGAGATTATCTATGAATATATCTAGATCATGACCTGCAATAATGGCATCCAAAATTGCAACTGGAACCTCCATGAATTCTAGGCAACAAAATGATAGCGTAACACCTGAGTTATCAAAGGCAATGAAGAATGTTAGAGAGTGGAAATTTGTGGAAGGTAAAAGCAAAGTGGAATATTCTTGGTTTTTTAAAGACAAACAAGGCAATAATGGAGATCATATATATTTGTATTGTACTGAATTAGGACATGTGCAAGGAAATTATCAGGCACTTGGCTTGTTATGAGATATATGTTTGGTGACATCCATATATATTGTTTATGCACTTGTCAAACAAGGAAGAACTTATATCAAGTTTAGATATTGTTTCAAATTGAGCAATTATAACAAGAATGAATGTTTTCCAGAATTATGTGCATCCATCATTGATGACATTGAGAAAGACAATGTAAGTTTTTTATTTTATTTTTTTTGTCGTTTATTATTTTTAGTATCATGGTAATGTTTTAATTTTATTTAACATGAAAATGTTATATTTTATTTTTACAAGATTTTGTTGAACGAATTTCACATATGTTAGTGGGGATTTACTCTACAAAGAATAATACCATGGATGCCATCAACACTTTTCATATTGAAAAGACACAAGAAGGAAGGAAAAAGAAACAGAAAGTAACGAAGGTTGAACCTGCAAGAGTAGACAGAGAAGAAAATGAAAGAAGAAACAAAAATCCCCATTCTATAAATCCTAAAAGGGTTACATTTGAAAATGAAGAAACTCCAATTGAAGATTTTTTTGAGATAAATGCAAAATAACGATGGTTGATGATGAGTCCATTCCTATTGATAAATGGTTATCACTCCTTCTCACAAAAATAATAAACAAGATAAATGAAAAATAGTGATGGTTGATGATGAGTCCATTCCTATTGATTATGAAGAAATCATTGATTTAGATGAAACACATTTAAATCATAAGAGGAAGAAAAAAAATTGATGATGTTCAAGAATCCATCATTATCTCGGAGTATCATAGTGAAAGTTCTAAAGGTAGCAGAGAAATAATAACACCAGGTGTTGATCTATAGGATGGTATTACGAAAACAACACAAAATGCCATTTGAAATAGAATGAGGATGATGAACTTAGTTGATGATGGACACACGTTTCAATTGAATGTGAAACAAATTTATAAACCCACAAAATGGAAAGAAAAATATCAAATTAGAAAACCGCATCACTTGCATATTCACAATTTGAAAGCATTGATTAGGTACAATCCATATGGACATGTGGTTGAATACCTAGTTCTTGTTGACCCAATGGAAGTTCCTACGAGGGAAGAATTTGATAGATCAAAATGTTTTGAATACAAATATTATGTGATTGGAGGAAATCATTCTGCAAGGGCTAGAAGAGAATTGATGCAAGAATATCCCAATAATCCTCTTTTTGAGACAATCAAATGCATAATTTATGTCAGTTTAATAGATTCAAAAGAAAAGTTATTGGCATGGGATCATAACACAGACATTGAGTACAAAATGTCCATGAATTTCATTCAAAGGATGAGATTTATCCATAATGTTTTTTTTGAAATATGTTGTGGGGAGAGATCAAATGTTGATGCCAATTTTCAGAAGCAATGTTGTATGGAAATAACATTCCCACTTGATGATGAAAATACAAAAGAAAAAAATTGCAAAGTGATATATTTAGAGTTGTGGATAATTATTTTAAATTGGGATTTAGAACTGGACAGGTATGAAATTTGATAGAAGAGCTCTTCACCCTATGGGAAAATATTAGTATAAAAGAGTTAAGAAGGCTAAACCATTGATATGTGGCAAAAGTAAGACAGGTCCTGACATAAAACATATTCTAGATGATATGACTATAAGACCTTGGAGATGAATACAAGGAGTGAAGGATGATAAACTTATCATAACTATATTATCATGTGTTAGGTCGGGAGAATTGTCAATTGAAGAATTGTGTGATGAATTTAAAAAGTAAGTTTGTTGAGTTATTTTTATTTATGTTAGGACAATAAAATTATTTTTTTCCAGTTTAACATATCAATGTT
>ML793799.1:185943-220745 GCA_009831015.1 Picea engelmannii
TATATATATATATATATATATATATATATATATATATATATATATATATATATATATCATTATAACATTTTTATTTATTTATTTAGTCACAAGGTGTATATGAGAATACAATAGGAAATGGTCAAGATGTTGAATGAAGAAAGTTGGGATGATGTTAAACTCAACTATCCAGATTCAAGCTCTACAACAGTATTTAAACATTTTTTTGTTGCATTCAAAAATGTATGTTTATTTATTACAATCATATTATTCGTTTGTAAGTTAATTTATTTCTATTTTAATAGTTATAGATGTATAACTATATGTTTGTTTGTTTCATTAAATATGCCAAAGAAGAATGTATATGGAGTACCTGAAACTTTCAAAAGTTTTATTCAAAAAGCCAAGTTTGAAAGAGAAAGAAGGAGATGTGTTCAAAATGTTCAACTTGATGACACCCTTGATCACTACATTTGGAATGGGCATGACACTGTTTAATATAAAGTGATATTAGGTGATTGTGAACAACTTGAAAATATTGTTCCTAAAAAGGAATACTCCCTAGTTATTGTGGATATCCCTCATGGTTATAATATCCAAAACATTGGATATGACACCGAGCCTTATACTTACCAAGCTTTCAATAAAGTGGTTATGGGATTAATGGAAGTTACAACATCACCATTTTGGATATTTCTAGTATTCCATTTAGACACACAACAAGGATTAGTACAATCAAGCTTCAAGGGGAAAGAAAAGACAAGGATGCGGTTTATTTGGTAAGATATTGAAAGTGTAGTTTTAGCAATTAAGATTAGAAAACAATTTTAATAATTCACAAATTAATTGAATTTTCACTTATTTATGTTACAGGCACAAGCCTAATATTCATAGCTCCAATAGAGAATCATTCAAATGTGATTTTGAGAGTATACATCTTGCCACCTGGACAAAAGGTGATTCTTATAATTCTATTATTGTCAATGCAAAAGATGGAGAGGCTCCTAGTAGTATATTGGTATACAGTGTTGTCATTAGAAAGTTAGCATATGAGGAAAAGGATTTGAAAGGAGAGATGGTTAACATTTATAAAAAACCACAAGCATTAATTAATTATATTATAGATACATTTTCAAATGAAGGAGATTGGGTTTTGGATTTGTTCTCGATTTTAGGTAAGATTTCAGGTTAATTAATTAAGAATATTTATGAAATTATACTTCAATATTGTATTATTTTTAACTTATGTCTTTTTACGATATCTAACTTCATTATTTATTTTTAATTTGGTGATTAGGTACAACATTAGTGTGTTTCTTACAGAAACGAAGGAATTGCATAGCCATTGAAAGTGACCCAATGCAGTGTAGTTTTATTAAACAAAGAATTAATGTTATTCCAGCTCTTCCACATGAAATGCAAGAAGTTGACTTGAGGAAAGGAGATTTTAGTGAATCAAAGGTGCAAAAAATTTCAAAGGAACCTCAAGTACCATTAGGAGGAATGTTTGGAAAGGATCACTTTAGAGAATTTGTGGATATCAAAGAGCCAATGGAAGAACAAAATGACACAATGGAAGCACAAAATGACGTCAAAGAAGATGATAATGTGTCTGTTGAGAATGATGAATCTAGGATATATGATATTGTTGACTAGTTTTAAGATTCCGTTGAAGACGATGCTCAATTTTGTAAATTTTTTATGAGCTATAATTGTGATGTTTTGACTTTTAGATTTTAAAATAAGAATAAAGATGTATCTATTGTTGATTTTTGATGAATCTTTTTATTGTTTTCTTTTTCATTTTATTTGTATGTGAATAACTATACATTGGAAAATTTTATTAAATGTTGTCATTTTTTACTTCAAATGTATAAAAATATGAAAAAGATGATAAATTTTTTATAAAATTTTGACTTTTTTGTTCAATTATGTCCATAAAAATGCGCCCAAAGGGGTTGGATCCGATGGTGGAAAGAAAGGATTTTTTCACCATTGGGAAAGGCTCAATTCCCGTGAGGGCCTAACCTGAAGCCATGGGGGCACCTTGAGTTACTGGTCAAATGTGTGGTTGCACCCAGAGATATTATACTAAAATGATATCGTGACCCGTGCACACATAAGTGGATCAAAGCCCACCCCCATGTCCTTCAATTTTTTTTTTTTGTCCTCGTGGTGTAGAGCAGTCGGTGAGGGAGTGTCTTGTTAAGGCACTTTGTAAGTGAAGTCATCAATTCGAAACCTCGGGGACACCTCAAATCCAACCATGTTAAGGGTTGGTGCATTCCAGGTCGGGTGAGATCCCCGGGTGATTTTGACAGTTTAGATACCCCTGGTTCGTGACATCTCGACCATAGGCCAATCCTGCAAATCAAGGATATTTAGCTAAATAAAAAAAGGTCTATAAAAATGCTTTATTTGACATGCTGTTTTAAGGAATAGGTATAAAAATGTATAGATTTTTTATTATATATGGCTATAAAATGTGTATTGTTTTCTAAATATTAAAAAAAAAAGTGTTATTTAACTACAATTGTTTTCTATGTATTGAAGTAAAGGTAAAGAATGTGTTAAAAATGATGTTTTCCACTATATTTAAAAAGTATGAAACAATAAATTAATTAAGGAGACAAAATTATATGAAAAATCATAACTTCAAAAAAGTAAATGGTAAAAAATATTTTTAAGATTGAAATAAGCATGAAAAAATGACTAAAAACACCGTTGAATCAAACAAAAATAGAAAATTTTGAAAATAGATGAAAAAAATCATTTAAAAAAATAATGTGGAAACATTGTGGATCGAAAAAATTAAAATATTGAAAAACCACCTAAAAACGGAGGGGGGGTGCTACCAGTAGCACCATTTTTAAAAACGGGGTAAAAAATTGGACCCCCAAAAAACTGAGAACTTTGCAGATTTCTCGTTAAGTTGGTAACCATGTTTGACTTGGTATATCTAATGGTTGTAGGAGACCTGGAATATTGATTTTCTCTCCCTTATTCTATTGGCATACCACACATTCAGACACAAACATTTGAACATAAATTTTAAGACCTTCCCAAAAAAAAATCTTCTTGATCCCATGGTAAGTTTTCAAGAACCCTGAATGTCCTCCTATAGGATAAGTGTGGAATTATAGAATGACCTTTTGTTTGAGTTGGGAATTCTTACATAAATATAGGTGATCATGATACCATATAAAATCATTCTTTCATACAGATTTATCTAATGCAATGGGGTCCTCTTGTAGTTGTTGAATGATCATACATACCTCTTGATCTTTCTTCCATTATATATTTGCTTATTCCACCCAATCAGATTGTGGAATAGAAATAGCACATAGTGAACCCTTTGTTTCTTCTTCTTTCTTGAAAGTGTGTCTACCACAATACTATGTTTTCCTTTTTTGTAGATAATTTCAAATTCATAAACTAGCATCTTTGTAACCCATTTGTGTTGTTCTTATAAAGGTAATCGTTGCTCCAAGATGTACTTCAAACTATCATGATCTATTTTTACTTTGAAGTGTCTTCCTATTAAGTAAGGGTGTTATTTCTCAATTGCATATAGTATGGCCAAAATTTATTTTTCATAAATTGGTTTGAGTAAGTTTTTTCCTTTAAGTTGATTGCTTTCAAAGGCAAGGGGCCTTCCTTATTTTATTAAAATTGCACCAATGCCATGGCTTGAGGCATCTCACTCCACAATAAATATTTTTGTGAAGTCAGGTGTGGCTAGGACAAGAGTTGTATGCATAGCCTCCTTAATTTCTTCGAAATATTTGGTTTCTTCTTGAGTCCAAGAAAATGCTTCCTTCTTTAATAATGTTGTTAGAGGCGTTGTTATTTTACCATAGTTATTGACAAACTTGTGGTAATATCTTGACAATCCTAAGAATCCTCTAAGTTTCTTCAAGGTTTTGGGAATTGGTCATTCCCTCATAGCTTTAATTTTGTCAGGGTCAACTTTTACACCTTCATGAGATACAATATGACCCACATATTCCACTTCTTGAACCCCGAAAGCACACTTGGAAATATTTGCTTAAATTTGTTACTTTTCCAAAAGTTGTAATACTCTATCAACATGTTGTACATGTTCTTCCCACAATTTGTTGTATATTAGTATGTCATCAAAAAATATTAACACAATTTTTCTAAGGAAGGGTTTGAAAATTTAATTCATCAAGCTTTGAAATGTTGAAGGTTCATTAGTAAGTCCACATGGCATAACTAAAAACTCATAATTACCTTCATGTGTTCTAAAGGATGTTTTGGGAATGTCTTCCTACCTCATTATGATTTGATGATATCCCAAACGAAGATCCAACTTAGTAAAGAATTTTTCTCCATGCAATTCATCTAATAATTCATCAATGATAAGAATAGGAAACTTATATTTGATGGTCATTTTGTTGAGTTGTGTATAATCTAGACACATATGCCATGAACCATCCTTCTCCATAACCATCACTACTCGTGCAGAGAAAGAACTTTGGCTAGCTTGAATGATGCCAGCCTCTAACATTTCTTGGATCATACACTCAATCTCAATATTATGTGCATATAGATACCTATAATGCCTAATGTTATTTGGTACACTTCTAGGTTGCAAATGAATAGCATGATCATGATCTCGAGCCAGTGGAAGACCCTTAGGCATCTCTCCAAATACCTTGAAATTGTTGTTGATAACAATTTGGAGATCCATTGGAGAAGGAGATATAGATGTTTTAATATCTACTAAGCACAATTGTGCAATTACACCACAGTGTCGCTTTTTGAGTAATTTTGTCATGCTATTAGAGCTTATCACTTTAGAGGGTTTCCCTTGGATACCTCTAAGATCAATTTCCTCGCCTTCTGAGGAAAATCTCATGAAAAGATCTTGAAAATTAAGGGTCAATGTTCCAAATGGTTATAACCATTGGACCCCTAATGCGACATCAACACCACCCATTTGGATGGAAATCATGGGACTATCCAATAAATACTCCTGCATATTGAGATTAATACAATGGCACTTCCCAAAAAAAATTATGGTACCTCCATATGTAATCATTACTTGAAACTTTGGTGTTATATATACAAAGAAATTGAGATATTTAGCTAATTTTTAATTGATGAAGTTATGGGTATTACTAGAATCAATCAACATTGTTACCTTTTTCTTTTTGAAGTATCCTTGTATCTTGAGATTTTGTGGAGAATTGATGTCGACCAATGCATGACAAGATGTTGGTGGAGCAATCTCTTCTATATATAGATCTTGTGATGGTTCCAAATCTTGATCTTCTTCCTCTTCATAGTCTATGTAGAATAATTTCTTCTTGTCGCATGTATGCCCTTTATTGTACTTGTTGTCACAATTGAAACATAGTCCCTTTTCTCTTCTTTCATCCATTTTTTGAGGTGTCAACCTTGTCATTTTAGGAGAGGTAACATGGCGCTCTCTATGGTTTTTAGTAACCACCCTTCTAGTAGCCATATTTTTGTTTTCCACTTTCATTTCCATACTGAAAGCTTGCTCTAGGGATTTAGGTTCGAAGAGATGCACCTCATGTTGAATATTCTCCTTTAAAGTACCCATAAAGAGATCTAAAAAATTATCCTTAGGAATGTTCTTTACCCTGAGTCTGAGCTTTTGGAATTGTTGAATGTGCTCTATAATTGGAATTTTTTCCAACGAATTTTCCTCTGTAAAAATGGAGTAGGAGATAATATACTTTTTTTTCTTTCACAAAGCCATTGATACCGAACAAATTGATCATTTTCTAAATACAAAGATGAAAAAGGTACCTTTTGTAAGCTTGGTGTTTGGTGTAGATCAAAGGATTTCTCCATCACGAATATCCATGTCATAGGATCTTTACCATCAAACTTCCTCATACCAATCTTTGGAATGAATTAGTTCATTGGTGTCAACTTGAAGTCTTGATTATGTGGATCTTGGAGTAATGAATAATCATGATTCTGGGACTCAATATTTATTTCCTACACATTTTCATGATTTCCTTGAATTTTGATATCTCCTATAGGGACTCTCTCATCTAGATCATGTAAGATCATGGAAGACATGGAATTTTGAAATTCTAACATCTTCTTTTCCATATGCTCCCAATTTTCATCCATATTCTTTTCCATTTTCATTTCCATATGATCTCAATTATTATCCATCTTATTTTCCATTTGTTCCATATTCTTTTCCATATCTTGAATTTTTCTTTGTATGCTTACCAACTCATCACTTATTATTGATCTAACACTCAAATCATTAAGTTTGTCCTCCAATTTGGATATCTTGTTATGTATCTTCCCATTTTCTTCATGAGTTATAGAAGAGATTTCTTGAGGCTTATTTAGTGAAGTGAATTTTGGAGGAGCCTTTGGAGCCATGTGAAAAAAGAATAATTCTCCTATTTTTCCTCTTTATCACAAATTTTGAATCACCAAAAATAGATTTTCCAATCAAAAGTTATGTCAATTGTAATTATGAACCTTTCGAATCGTTAATTAGGAGTATGAATAGATGGCCAGATTTTGTCTTGATATATCTCTGAAATTTGAACCCTTATAAGTCTGAAATTTAGATCTAGAGTACTTTGATATAACTTCTTAAAATCCTAAAAATTTCCAAGTCTGAACCTTCACTGATAAACAATATATAGCAAAAATGCCAAAATGTATTGTTTAAGACTAATTTTAGAATTAGTAAACAACCCCAACTTCCACGAGATATTTCTCACATATAATAATGATTCAAAATTTGAAAATTTAGTCACATGTAATTCTTTGTCTACTCAAGATTATGAAAATTTCAGAGTCGTAAACTTCACAAAAAAAAGTTACAATGGAAATGCCAAGTTGACTCTTTTAAAACTGATATCAAGATTAGTCATAAGCCTTGTCTTTCATGGATTATATATCTGAATGTATAACGAGCCATAATATGAAATTTGGACCACTTGTACTAGGATATGTCTCCTCAATCTCCAAAAAAAATTCACAGTCTAAAACCTCCCAAAAAATTATTTATAGTTAAAATACCAAGATGACTCATTTAAGAATGAATTCAGGATGAGTAAAAATCCCTATCTTACATAGGCTATATCTTCATAAGTATAATGAACCAACAACAAAAAATTTTACCACAGGTATATTCATATGTATTCTAAGTAACCTCAAAATTTCACTATCTGAATCAACAAATAAAAAATATTTATAGTGAAAATTCTAATATGACTCGCTTGGAGAAGAAAAACCCTAGGATTAGTTCTCTAATACCAAATGTTATGATCCAATGCTTTAAAAAATGAAAAAAAGTCAATGAATACAATTCACTTCAAGGGGGAAACATCCTTTTACAATATATATCCAGTTCATAATACAATATGAGATGAGATAAGATGATCCTAAGACTAGGTCTTCTTGGTATATATATAGGAGACAAAGGGTACAATTATAATGAAAGGGTAGAATTAAGTGTTCTAGCCAACCTACTAATATAACACTAGAAATGTAAGAATTCAATATCTAAGGGATTAACAAGGGGTTTAATACATAACATGAGGATTTTTCTAGGGATTAACATATTTTTGTAATCCAAATAACATAGTAGTTCAAGTTCTTCAAATTCAAATCTCGTTTTGTCATTTTCCTGATGACTATACCCATCAACAACATCTAGAGTCTAGAGATTTAGAAACTTTATTTATCTTATATAAATTTTAGTAGTTTTAGTCCACATTTCTTCACACTCTCTACGGGTTTTCTTTTTGTATGTACCTAATGATTCTTAATTGAACTTTTCATTATTGGGACTTTTGAAATTTCCATAGGTTGTGCATACATCGTGAGACACAACATTGGAAAGATTATGTCAATATTATGTTGATTCACGTCCATTTTTCCCTACCAACAAGAAATTTTGGTACAATTTCCTTCCAACCTTCCACTAACATGCATTCCATGGTTTTAGTTGAATAAAATGTTTACATAGCCAGTTGTTGTTGGTTTTCAAACAATTTATCTACTGTTTCATTGTATCTATGTTCAAATGTGAGAAATGTCATTGATTTTCTCACACTTTAGTCATTTTTTGTTGGATATATGTTCAAATATAACACATTTCTCTCTATATAAATATTAAATGTATCCTATTTCACAAGGATTGGTCCATATTTTGGTAGAATTCATTGTTGTTGTTTATGGTCAAATCGATGTTCAACAACTTCCTTTTTATTTTGGTTTTGTCAAACTTAGCCTGTTTTTGCAAGGTTTAGCCATTATCTTGGTTAATTAAGTTCATTTCTTGAAGTTTGTAAGATTTTTCTCTAAGGAAACTTCAAATAAAACAGTAAACTTCAATATTGACTTCAACTTTGTAAGTTTGGTATTAATTGAGCCATATTATCAAGGTTATGTGATTTATTTAGGTTAAATTTATGTTTTTTTTTCATTTATATGGGAAAATGATAATTTGCACATTTTTTCATATGGGAAAATGTTTGAGTTCATTTATGAAAGCTCTGGTTTAGTTCAGAGCCATCTAATCATGCAGTGAACAACCCCAGGGTGTGTTTACTAATAGTTGGTCTTACTTGGAGATAATGTCTTTCATTCTCCAATTTATTATTTACATCAAACTTGTATTTTTGAGGTTATTATTTAATCATATTTCACAACACTAAATATTGTTGTTAATCATTTATTTATAAATTGAGGTTTTTAACTATAATATAGTTAATAGATATTAATTGTACATCCAAGTAACGAGGAGGTTTTCTATTAGGTAGAAAGATCAGAAAATGTTTCTTACAGTCAATGGGTGAATTCGAGAAACTATACATAGATATGGCAAAGAAAAAAAGAATCTTGTTAAATTAAGATGAACAAATCTGTTTTATTTTTTCTCTTTGCAACATAAGGAAAATGAATCTATATTCATTTTTCATACAATTTGTTTCCTATATTCTTCTTTTCAGAGATAAAAGAGCATGAAATTTAGTTCTTTTAGCCCTTATCCAACATTGCATTGAATTATTTATTAGTCATCCGAATTGCAACAATGTGTAACATGGGTTATAGATAATGTTGGCTTCCATTCTCTTTCTCAAAGTTGTTTTTGCTATGGTGTTTTTTTTTCTACATATAGCCATAGTCACCTTATGCATTTCAACACTCTTTACTCCACCTATTACACTACCTTTATCCTCCTTCATACCTCCTCTTCAAAACATATGTGAACGGAGATGCGAAGGCTCTTCAATCATATTTTTTTCCATGTCCTTTAAACCCATTTATGTTTATTTTTTTATTGCTTTCATTGCAATTGCATTAACTTGCTTCAAAGGGTACGGAAATTATAGAATGGGTACAATATTGACTAAAAATGGCATCGATTAGTTGCTAGGCATGTCCACCAACATGCAACCAATTTTCCAAATTGAGGCACTCGATCTTCTCCACTCTATATAGAGTTCAACACCATGATATTGTGATTTTGTATTTGATGGGAGTCACATGATACACTCTCTTTTACCATCAAAATTCAATGAACATATTCCAATTGGGGATCTTCAGATGGGATCAATTATATCATTTATTGCTTGTAAATGTGGATTTCGTAAACAATCCATGCAATTTTTATCCTTTCTTCCCTTATACATTTATAAATCTTCTCCTTCCCCATGCATCCTACAAGCTTCCTTTACTCTTTTCTAATTTCCTTCTTTTACTTAGGACTATTATAATATTGGACCTAGAGGTTGTTGATACCACAACCACCCTTGTAGGTGCTTCACTAGTTGTATCACCTCCACCTATTTACCCTTCCCAATCTAGCCCCTCATCATCCCAATAACTATTTCTTAAAAATTATATCCCTCTGACCCCACCCCCTCCTCTTCCACCCTAGATAAAATTATTCCTATCAGAGCCATGATCCCTTATCATATAAAATGGCAAATTAAGAGTCATGCAAAATAAAGAAACACATGTTTGTGAATTCAAGAACCAACATGGATTTGGAAAGGTTTTTATATTTGACATTTCTAACGTTGAAGGGGGAGGGATACATGTCATTTGTTTTACTGATTCTGCTAACACTTTCTATGCTCAAATCCAACTTGACCATGTCTACATTATCTCCAAATCCATTGTCAAACTAGAAAAAAAAATGCTTAACTATTTGAATAATGATTAGAAGGTATTCTTGGAACCCACTTCCTTAATACATCATTTCCCAGATAATGATCCATCAATTCCCCAACACCATTTAAACTTTAAGTCAATCAATGAAATCAACTCATCAATTGTTAGGTCCATTGTTGACATGATTGGTGATGTAACTAACACCTCCCCTAGCTCCTCTATACATAGAAAATATGGCTCAAACACTACGAACAAATAATCCTCTTAAAGGAAATGTCAAGCTATAGCATTGATGTGACATTATGGGGCAAACGTTTCCCTATGGAAGGAAAAAGCTTGCTAACTTGTGTTCTAAAACAACCCACCCCATCCTAGTAATCAAGGGAGGTTGTGTTTCTAAGTTCAATGGTAAGACTATAGGGTCTATCTCTAAAAATAAAATTCTAATAAACCTAGATATAGAAGGTTCCCATAAGCTGACAAGATGGTTCCAAAAAGAGGGCTTGCATGCTTCCTCTGCATCCTTAACTAGGAGATATACCATTGTCCCAATCCAAATAAACAAAAGAAAAACAATTTTTGAGGTTCTTAGCATCGCTCCCTTTGAGAAAAAAGAATTAATTCTAGTGAAGTCCACCATAAAAAAATCTACATGGTTGACTTCTATTAGTTTGCATGTCCTTTAATCATCATTGGCATGCAATGCATGAAAAAGGTCTTCTACAATTCAAAAATCACTTGGCATTGTCCCAAATGCAATGTTGATTTCTTTGAATGTGATTATGGATACCTGCTTAAGCTAGACCTATAAGATCACACAAGAGAACTCACCTCCATGGTCACTTTCAAAGAAGCTACAATAGAACTAATGGGGGTCAAGGAAAAGGACTTGCACATTTTGTCTACAGAGCCTAATGCCATTAGAGAAATAATTTCCAAAATAGAATGAAAATAATTCATTTTCACCCATGCTCAATGCTTGAAGGTGACCATCAAGAAATTAGAGCAGTTAACATTCCATTTTGTGACAAAATTGTTGTTGGATGATATAAAAAAAATCAGCCAAACATAGAGGGATGTTTACACTTTTGTATTCCATCCATTTTTGTCACCCTTTTCTTTCAAGATTTTGCATGTTCACATATCCATTTTGAATAATTTGCTTCTTTTTGGCCTCCAAGAATGTCATATGGCATATTGATACCTAAATACTATAATTCACTTATCTCTATAATTTTGATAGTTTATCTCATAGAAGTATTCATAGTAATATATTTTTTGAATTATGAAATTTTGGATTATGAATCAACTATCACTCATTTTTGTCTTCAAAACTTTAAAGACTAGCACCTTCATATCTATTTGCAAATTTATCATTTTCATTTTGTGTATTTTTTTTCTATTTCATCTATGTCTATCTATGAAAATGTGTATGATGATAGACCTTGCTTCCTAAATTTGTAAAACTACCTCATCTAATACACACCTTCACAACCACTTTTGGAAGCCCATTGTAATGGCATTATAAATTTACATAGGCCATTAAAATATATGCAAATATGTTTTCTTTAAGAAGGTATTATGTTTTCTTGGTGAACATCCCTTTGTAACCTTTAATTATTGACTCCCCAATTCAAAAAAATATCATAACAATGGAACTATGGTATACATACAACTTGGAAATTCTATAAAGTTTAGATGGGAATTTCATGATAAAGCTGATGGTAACTATTTGAAAAAATTATGCATAGTAAAAACTCTGGTCATCTCTAGAATATAATGGGAAAATCTATTTGCAAAACCTATATCTTACACAATTTCCTACTTACATAGGTGACTAGAAGGAAGGGAAAACTAAATTTATCATAGAAGTGTGATTTTCTAGCTTTTTCCCTTGCTTTCACCCCTATTGAATGGAACCAAAAAATGGACTTAAACAAATGTTGCACCAACATATTTGATGGGCCACAAAATTGTATAATGGCCCATCTCATGTTAGATACAAGTTATTTTGTGTCGTAAAGACTAAGGCTTCTATGAAACTTTATGACTTATGATGAACATGAGACAATTGATTTATGCTTGTTTAAATTTATGTGTTTTTCTTAAATATTAAGGTTGATTTTGGCATGCTTCAGTTTAATAATTATATTTGAATGATTCATGAATGATCTTCTCCATGAACTAATATTGAATGTAATCGGGAAAAAAATTCAGAATTTGAGTTGGTAGCTCCAATTATTCTTCCAAACAGAATGTTGCATGTGTCCCTTCTCAATCCTCAGAAGCTTCTAGAAATAAGGAGTAACAATAATGACCCTAACCATTCTAATCCTTATTGTTGTAGTGCTTGAAATGTTTATGGGGGTGAATAGTCCTTTGTAACCATTTGCATAAGATTAGGAGGTCAAATGACAAACTTCCACCCATCAAGGACTTGTTAGAAGGTTTAGTATGGAGTCTCTTCGAGTACAAATTGGAGTAGAGAAGATAGGATAGGGATATTTTTATTTTTATGATATATTTTTTATTACTTGGAGAGTGTATTTGAGTTTTGAAGAGAAAATTGTTTTAATCATGTTTATGAACATTTTCTAAATAAAATAGTAGTTTTCATTAAATATTCGAGAACTTGTTAGAATGCTTAGGGTTATCATAGCTTCCTTGAGTAAGGGCCCACTCAAGGGAAGACAAACAACCCCCCTGTAGACTTAAGATTTCCTTTTTTCATTTCTAGTTTGTAATTTTCATACTTCTATAGTAGTGAGATATGCATGTTTTCTTGTGATTAGTTCAACAATTTTGTCATTTCCCACACTTTCCTTTATTGCAACTTCTTTTGTTATAATTCTTGTAATATCTCTACTATGTGGTCTTCAACACTTGAATGTTCTTTCATGAGTTTGTGTATGATTCATGGTGGTGTATGGGTTGAGTAACCTTGTAATAACAACATTTCATTTAATTGCATGAAACCTTCCTATCTACTTAGTCATTTAGCAATAAGGCAGTGACTCTATAAATTCATATATCTTCTACACTTGATTATAGGAGATACGAGTGAAGGTTATGGACCTAATTGCTTAAGGAGTAAGTTAGGACATACTATTAAATCTAGGAATTTTATTTATAGTGATTTCCTTAATTTAATACTTTAAACCAGACTTTTGTTATTGCACAAATAGTGCATAATACCTCATAAGTTAACATATTCATGTTTTGATGGTTAAAGCATAGTTGAGGAGTTCAACAATTATGATGTAATTCTTTGTCCAATAACATTTTGGTGTCATTGTTGGGGAGGTTCTAAAACTAAATTCAAGTCAATTTGAAATTTTCTTTGAAAATAATTTATAAAAGAAATAATTATAACGACACTTACTAGATTGCATGCATTACCTAGAGATATATATGAAAGTTTTTTTTATCAAAAATACAAAGTTATAGTGTCATTGAATTATATACAAGTGGAAAAGAAAAACAACAAAAAAGACCGTGAATCAAATATCCAACAAATCATAGAATAATTTTATGAATCACCCCAAGAAGGAACATGGATTTTTATAAATCCTCTTGCTAATTTGGTGAATCCTTTTAATGATAGAGAAGTTGAACAAAGTGCAGATTTAACCTTGTACAATTAATTACTTCAAAAATATTCTTATTGAAATAGAAAATATACAATGGCACAAACACACATTACACATATATTTTTACCCTGGAAACCCAAACTGGGAAAACCAACAACTAGTTTAAAGTCGCACATATAATATTATATTCATCATATCTTCATCATTTATAATACAATACAATATATAGGATCCCGAAGCATCCAAAACCCCTAATCCATTGACCCAAATTAGTTAACGACCCTAATTCCTTAACCAAAATTAGAAAACCATCGACAAAAAATGGATGCAAAAAATGCCAAAAAAAAATATTTCGGGGGCACTGCCCCCATACCCCTACAAACTCCCCAGGTGGAGTGGGGAGGGGGGTGGGTGTGCACGCCATCCTGCACACCCGATGCAATGAAGACACTAGATCTAGTAATGAAAATAATATAACACATACCCAACATTCTCCCACTTGTTGTTTTCTTTGCATAGAGGGGATTACAAGGTTACATAGTCAACAATCTAGGGCATCAAAGCCCATAGATCCTCTACACCAAGATAAATTCTCAATGCTCACAAATTTTGTTAATGAATCTGCAACATTCTTCAAAGTGTCCACCTTCATCAACAACACTTTATTTTCTTCAACCATGTCTCTCACAAAGTGATATTGAACATCAGTATGCTTTGTATTTGAATGATAAGTCAATTTCTTTGACAGGAAGATTGCACTTTGACTGTCACAATCTATCCTTACATTTTGTTATACCAACCCAATACCTAAACAAAATATCTATAACCATATTTCTTCCTTGTCTGCATGAGTTGTTGTCATGCATTCAACTTCTATAGTTGAGAGTGCCACTACAAACTTTATTTTACTCATTCAACTGATTGCTCCTCGAAACAAGTTAAAAACATACCCACTTGTAGATCTGATGTTATCTATATCTCTAGCTGATTATGCATCAACAAATCCATGTATGTCCAACACTCTATCTAATCATGGTCTTCCTTGGTAGCATGATCCATAACTAGTAGTGACATGTAGATACCTGAAAAACCCTCTTTATTGTTGTCCAATGCCCCTTCCCTAGTTTTGACATATACCTACTCAAAACTCCCATTGCATGTGCAATGTTCGTTCTAGTACAAACCATTGCATGCATCAAAATCCAAACCGCACTCACATATGGAATAAGATACATGTCTTCTTCCTCTTCGTGTAGTTAGAATGTCAAGGTTAAGGATGGCACTGTCTAAATAGAAAATATGGAATGGATAGAGACACAAGTCGTTGCAATAGTAGTGTTTTGCATAAGTGTAAATCATGATCCTCACAGTATGTCAAGGGGTTTGATTATTCGTGTTGAGAGTGTGATATCTAGGACTTAATATGGGAGGGTGCATATATTATTGATGGCCATGGGGCACTAGTTGACTTTATGTCATAAAGTGACATGAGGTAATTTTGTTTTTTGGGCATTTCTTTGTGCATTCTTCTTTGAGAGGATTCCCACCCTTCATCCCCATGTATGTCTATGAGATGGATGTCCTCTGGAGCTAAGGATACATTGATGGGGGGAGAATTTGAGATGGGGAATGGGTGGGGGCATGGGGGATGTGTTTCACCCATATTTCTTTGAACACTGGTATTATTTTCCTATTCACATTGAATATCACCCATATGAGGGTATGAATTTTCAAGGAGATGCCAAGATTTCCATACTACTTGAATGGGCCTAGGGCCCAATTGGTATGTATTGTTGTATTTCATTTAAATACATAGACTATAATATTTCAATATTGACATTGATCATCTACTATATGTGTTTGTAGATATTGTATCGATGAGACCAACAAACCATGCATGTCAATGGGGGAAAGTTTATCATGAAAACCCATGCCTATTAGGGTGGGGGGAAAGAGGTGACCCTGATACATCTTAGTATTAGATGATGGATATAATACATCCAAAATTGGACTAGTTACTATGAGGTGTATTTGAGTGTGGATGGGAGGAGATAGATCATGTTTATGTAGGGGCATGTACTGAAATACTAACTGAGTGGCATTTGATCTTGTAGTGGGCAGTGATGGTTGGTCAATGCATCAGAGATTTATCCAGGAGGGACATGGTACCCTTGGCTTGATACCCTCCATAAGATGGTAATGAGAGGGATGGTTAGTTAGGGATAGACATGCACTATTCCCCTAGTCTTGTATGTAGCTAATTACAATGAGTTTTAACAATTAAATTAGTTTATCCATGAACCATTTACAACGATATTCAATTAACAATGATTCTCAAAGTAATCTTATGTAATTCATGTCTTGGTTGAGCAGTCTAACCCAAACATTCTAATGCAATCAAAGTCTAAGAGTTGAATGTGGTTCTTACATCAGATCAATGTTCTTCTCATGATAAATAACTTTCAATGTTACCACTCATTAATAACAAAGTATATTGATTTTTAAATAAACTGCCTAATTTTAAGCCCAAACAAAATAAGAACTCATAAATTTCCAAAAATAACCTTCAACTAATAATTTAGCATCCCACCGCTACACCATTAGTCCACTTTATCATGTCAAAGGCATTTTTTTAAGGGAATGGCTCTTGTCAAAAAATTTGTCGAATATCATTGGATTCTTGCAACTAGCCATATGTTTTCCTTCTTAGTAGTCAATTGAAAACTACCACTTGTCATGTATATCGCATGCTTTGATTCTTTATCCATTGACCTTTCTAATTTGATTTGTTTGGATTTTTTTACCATATTCAATCTATCAAAATGTACTACCACCTTCAAAATTTACAATGTGCTCAAACAATTATAAATAGAGAATAGTAAATTGCAATAAATTAAGAACATACTCTAGTAAAAAGACATACTCTAGTACAAGGAATGAGGACAGACTCTACTACAAGGAATGAGAATAGTAAATTGCAATGAATTAATGAAATACTCTAGTACAAGGAATAAAGGGCATACATTAGCAGGTCACTTATCCTTCCTCAATGAATAAATTTTCTTTAAGGTTTTGATTCAATGATTTCACAAATAAACTCAACCCAATCTATTATGGCTATGAATCATTATTTGCTCAAAGGAGGTGAGGGGTGAAGGGGAAATCGACATTGGAAATGATTGTTTATACTGAGGCATTGTCAATGAGTCAAGGACATGTCATTTTGGTTGATGGAAATATTATTATAATATCACCATGGTATCTATTTGTGTTATGTTTTAACACTCATGGTATTGATGAGTAAATCCTAATACTACTACTAATTCAATCCAAACCTAACATCATTGCATTCATCTTCATGAGATGCTATTTTAATATCTTTGAGCTTTTCTTCTCCTTCAAAAACAAATGAACCATGCCCTTTATGCATCGAAACGGAGGTTTCTTCTTTCAAAATCTAAGGAAATAATAAGGTTTCTTCATAGAAAATATTTCCCTCTTATGCATATATTCATGGTATGTGTTTGCATGCAATTGAACAACAAACACATTCATTCAACCATGGCAAGCCACAGATCATGGAAAACTTGTACTCTTCACAAAATTTCATTTTTCCCATTAATTTTAGGAGTAAAGTCGTCAAACTCCCATGTCCTCTGCATAAGTTAGCAGGGTTCCATGTTTTTTTTATGTTTATTTCCATTATACATGTATTTGATAAAATATTACCAACTTCCTCAAAGGTTCAAATGGCAATTTGTGAATACTCATTTTTTCTCTCTCCGACCTTCCAATAGTTTTTTCTCTGATTCTTTTTCTACCATAGGAAGCAACAATGTTTTTTGAGGTAATGTCCCATGAGACCAACAATCTATGATCGAGGAGGTGTGCAATCCTAACCACCTATATTTCACTCAATATAGAGGAAAAGATCAATAAATAAGGCTTTCGATGCACCGCTACTTGAACACCCATAACAACATGATTGCAAGAGGAGGTTTAAAGTAGAAATGCAACCCAAGACTTAGTCTACATTTATTTCTTTCAAAATAATGAGTAATTGGGTGGAAAATACTTTGTTGATTACATTTCTATTCTCAAAATCACTCATGATTGTTTTGAAATGACATTAGAAAAACTAAGAAATAGATTTAAATTCATAGAAATTTATGGATTAGGAGCCTCGGTTTTTTTTTATCATTATGGAGTTGGTGTGTGCATAGAACATCTCATGAGAAATGAATTTTATTTCCCTGTGTGGTAGAAAGTGGAGAAATATTAAAAGTGATGTATGTGAAGTCCACATTTTGAGGTAAATAAGACCTGGATGGTTTATTATTATTAGGTTAAACTTGACTCGGTGAAAGAGTCAAAGTTGTTAGGTCAATAGTGGTGGTTTTGGGCACATGGTTTTGGTAGAATGTGGATTACATGTAATGAAAGCCTTTAAAAGGATGGTGATACTCCATTGTAATGTGCCAAGAGTTGAGTGGTGAAGACTCACTTGGTTGGGGCTAGGAGGTTGGTTGGCTTGGCCAGGTTTGGCCAAAGGAAATAATAGATATATTGTTTGTTTGTTTTTCTCGTAAGGGTTTTCCAAGATAAATATCATGCATGATTTATAAGTGTTGCTGGTTTATTATTTTATCTTCCATGCTTTGCTTATTCCTTTAACATGGTATCAAATCCTGGTAGACCTAGACTCTCCAACAAGAGTGGTCTGATGATAAAATCTTTGGAGCTCTCAGAAGGAGCATCATCATAGGCCACCCATTGTGGATTAGAACTAGAGCCATGCAATCGAATTTAGGCGTGGATGTAGTCATGGAAGAAGACATGGCCGCAAAAACCAAGCACCAAATCGTGGAGGCCATCTGGGTCCCCAACTTAAGGACGATGACAAAAAAAAGAAAAACTAGATCATTGTGGATCCCAATTAAGGGGCCTTCACTATCAATTTGGGAGATCATATGCATTACCTAAGCAATGGAAATTTCATGAGCATAGACCATCAGGCGATGGTGAATTCAGACAGTAGAAGTTCGTCGATTGTGACCTTTCAAAATACAACACAGGAGCAAATAATGTACTCATTGGATGATATTGTGAAGGAGGAGGAAGGTGAGAAGTACTTCATGGACGATCTCATCACTTTCATTCAGATGTATTCTAGAAAGATGAGTTGAGAGTGAAAAACCATGAATTATTGTGCGGAAAGGGAAGGTGGTTTGGACATGGATTTGGCCAAGGCTGAGGCAACATAGGTTGCGGGTAGTGGAAGAAGTTTCATAGAGGTTGAAGGATGCAAATGAGGGCATGTATTTGCAATTGAATCGAAGGAAGAGGCCAGACACAAGCAATGAGACAGAAAGGCGACATGAGGTTGTGAAACACATGGTGGAAGACGAGCATGGAAAGGTGAGAGGATGGTGGCATAAGTGTCAGGATAGAAACAATAAAAAAAATATTTATTACAATGGAGTTGAAAACGTTTATTGCATGTAAACAAGAATACGACTGTAAGACCTGGTTAGGCATGCGTACCCCTGGTAAACTACCGTTAAAGTCTAGACGTAGACCTAGGTGATAGGGGGCGAACATGATAGATTCCCAAATACCCTACTTATAAAATATGAGGGGAGTAGGATAATTACCCCAAGTCAATTTTAAAGGGGGGAATGTTAGGTTAAACTTGACTTGGTGAAAGTGTCAAAGTTGTTAGGTAAACAATGGTGATTTCAAGCACATGGTTTTGGTAGTCCATGGTTTTAGAGCATGTGGATTACATGTTATGAAATCGTTTAAAGGGGTGGTGATACTCCATTGCAATGTGCCAAGAATTGAGTGGTGAAGGCTCACTTGGCCGAGGCCAGGAGGTTGGTCGGATTGGTCGGGTTTGGCTAAGGGAAATAATAGATTTATTGTTGGCTAGTTTTTACCATAAGGGTTTTCCCAGATAAATCGTGTGCATGATTTATGTGTTTTTTTGTTCTTGGTTTATTATTTTATCTTGCATGCTTTTCTTATTCCTTTCAATGATGAAAGAAAGTTTCATGTGGAATTCAATTATCCATTAGACTAAAATCATTAAAAATATTGTTGAGATATTTGGTGGTACATCAAACAAAGGACTTAGAGTCTGAGAAAAGAAGAATGAATGTGAGAAGCATGTAAATGGAGAAACTCATGGAATTCACTTTAAGTCTAAAAACATATGGTTGGTTGCTCACATCCAAATCCCATTTCATGGAAAGATTGCATAATCTTGTTCACCACTACAATGCATGTAATTGAATTTCCATCAATGTAATATGGAGTTGTTCATCTTGTAAAGAATGAAGTGCGCAATTATATTTTAGAGTAGAGTAACAATATAGTGTATAATAAGATAATAAATAATGGAGATATTATAATATATAGACGGATTTTTTGTACTTTATTTTATAAAAAAAATGCAATTTTTTAATGGGAAGATATGGATATAATTTAGTGGAAAGATAGAGTACCTCATATTTAAAGCGCGAGGATAAATATTATCTACACGATTATAGTTCCATAAATTTTCTACATACCTATTTGAACTTATGACCTATACCTAAGAATTACAAACATGATTCCACTAGTTCTTTCCTCATATTTGGTTACATTTAAGGGGGGTGGAAAGATGCATGGGATTTACTTTAACATCTCTTAGGGAAGTTCACCCTCCTCAAACCTCCTTAGTGTTGCATGCACATTGGTCCTCATTCTAGTGGATTATGCTCACACCCTCCACGCTCTTTGGAATCACAATAATCCTCTATATTGGAGGGATGATTAACAATAAATGTTTCTCTGGTAGTTTCTACCAAACTCTATGGTGGATACTTTGTGGCCAGATTTTATGTCAGATCCTAACCCCACTATATGACTTGCTAGAGAAATATTCGTTATAAAATATGAAAATCCTTCCCCTTTTCCTTCTCTAGTCAAATTGCTTTTCCTTCTTATTCTAAGAATTGTTATACATTGCCTGATTCTTTATCTTGTTCCAATGACCCATCACCAATTTATTTTCCCAATAGAGAAAGGAATTTTATTAGAGAGATATTAATATAAGAAATCATTGTTGCATCCATGCACAACTCCAGAGAGAGTACTTTAAAAGAAGAAATGACCAAATGCAATTTCTTATGCTTGCAGATTTGACCTCCTAACCTCTTCACACCAAAAAAGGTAGATCACACGTTTACTAAGCATACACTACTTGGAAGATTTATATTTCATCATAAAGCCATTATGCTTACAAATTACACCAATTATAGCATATTCCATTTCTCTAAGATCACTCATTAGTGTTGTTGATGATTGAGTTAGATACCTCTTTAGAATACATACTTGTATCCATTTCTACCCATCAATTGTTAAGAATTACAAGTGGAACAATATCAATGAAAGGAATATGCAGAATTTATAATATAAGCATTGATGATAAATATCCCCCAAAAAGCAATACATGCTTACCAAAGACCAAAATGGAGCCTAGTAAAATATTATGCTTAGAATTGTATGTAACTAAATGGATTTTTACATTAGGTGATAAAACATTAATAGGAGGACCTTCGTGTAACATCATGACCATTACACCACAAACACACATACTTGTGCCAACAACATTCTCTTATTCTTCTAATCTTATGATGTTAACTTTCTTTGGTCTAGCCAAATAAAAAACACCAAGCTAAACGAGCATCATAATTACGTCATAAACGCAATATTAATTTTATATGCAAATCATGCCTCTGTAACTCAATAATCAATAGAATACATATTATGCATGTAACTCAATAATTCATATTAGAAAATAAGATGAATTTGACTACTTGTTAACTTCTACCTTTCCCCAAAAATTGGTTAACATGAGAGCGATAGTGATATCACAACTTATACCTTAAGAATGTGACCATTACAAAAATTTGGTTAACATGAGAGAGACACTAATCTCACAACTTCTAGCTTAAGAATGTGACCATCATAAATGTGAACATAGGTACTAGAATAATTGTGTGATAACTCTTTTTCTCATTTCAGCAAAGAGGATGATGCTAATATCTAAAATCTAGATAAATGGTGTGTTACATTGCAAAAGGCCACACCTCACACCCGCATGCTAAGAAAAATCCATGTGACCTACCATGCAATATTATCTCATGATCAATTGGAATAAGGACAATGAGTGTCTCAACCAATAGGGCCCATYAACTATCATTTTCCATTCCTAAAAGTGGGTGATTGCTGAATTGCAAGAGCACCACTAACMAAGCTCACGACCAATCATAGGTAGACAGACAAGTATGAATAGAGTCCATACGGCATTGAATTCCTCTGTTCCTCTCATCATCTCACCCTGCGTTATGTCACGATATATTCAATTGGATTTGATATCTTATATCAAATAATAATATTATATTCAAATGGATTTGACAATCGATACAACCGGCTTCAAGACTATGATAACACGTTATGTGTTTTAATATTATCAAATATATTTCTTTATACGAGAAACCATCGAAAATCAAATGGCTGGCGGTTTATAATCCTCTCATTTTTTATACACAGATTTTATAAACCATATGTACGCATGAGCGTATTATGTGTAGACTCGATACACCGCCCTATATGCGAAATTACATATACATCAGGGTTCTATTGACGCCATTTTTAAAGAGTCTATTAATTCATGGATAAATCCAAATTTTCCCTACATGTTTATTGAATCGATAGAGACAACCCAGATGGAAAACAAACGATAAAGTTTATAGTTTTATTTTTTAATTTTTATTAATAAAAAACAAATTAAACTAATTTCACATTAATTTTTTTTAATTTAATTGATTATAATATATTTTTCAAAATAGTTTTTATGGTGTAAGGTGTTTTTCTTTTGTGAATTTTATGTTTTTTTTTAATTGAATGATTGTATTGTTCTATCTATCCATTTTATTATATGATTATAGGCTACATTGATCTCTTTAGTAGTTTTTATGAATAGGAAACTCTCCTTAGGTTTTTAGCATGAGGTTTTTTTTAGCTTGCACCCTCGTCCTACTTCCTTTGAAGATTTGTTTGGTGAATTAGGGCAGATTAAAGCATATTCGATCATTGTTGTATTGTGTTTGACCTCTTTTTTCGGGGTTTGGTTAAGTTCAGCTACAATATGTATTGATCTTATGAGTTGTCCCTGCCTTCTTCCACTTCATCTCGACTCATCTACCTTTTTTATTATGCCTATGTGTTGTTCCTACCTTTGTCCATATGCTACTTCTACGTTTTTACCATATTTACTTCCTCATGACTCAATCCTCAATGTCTACACATGTTGGTCACCCTTGTTGATGATTAAAATTGCAACGAGGATTTTGCCCACAAAGTATTGCTAAAGCCTATTAATTATAAGCTAATGACATATATAATACTAGTAGGTGGGACCCCCTTGTAGATTGGAGGATCGGGTTCTTATTTGATGTTCTGTTGTTGTTCGAAACTGCTTGCAGGGCTCTACATGATTGATGGTGAAATGTTGGTTCTAATTGTGACAAATGGATGATGGATAAGGCATGTTATGTGTTGTTTATGTTGCTCTAGGCTCTAAATTCATGTTATGATGGCTTATGTTATCCATTGTTACCTTTGCTATATGTTCCTTGATTCATTACTGTGACACTTGCACAATATACATGTTAGTAACAACACATAAGAGCAGTCGAAAAGAGATACAAGCAATATAAACAAAATACAAAATTAAGAAACTAGACTATACTAATATGCTACATTATATGCATTGGAATTAAAAGGATTGTTGTTAGTCCTAGCTATCGGGGTTAGTGGCTATACGATTTATTGAGTTATATGGAAACACATGTGATATGTGTTTTAGTATGGTTGGCAATGGTTAATGTGACATAGGGTGGTGCATTTGGCAAATAATGGATGTTGGTTTTGATGCATGGATTAATTGGATGGATTAATGGAGGGTTAGTTGGCGTGTACTAAGTAATCAAATGGATAGAGGATGGAAGCAATGTGCATTTGTTGCACGTCACTCCATACTCCTTTCATTGGTCGACACCCTAGCTTGGTTATTGATCAATTGTTTTACGCTACGATTAAGCTCTGATTTTCAAGCAGAGGAAGAACTGCTTGGCCAAGCTCGCGTTTTAAGGCTCCTTGATTACAGGTATGTCTTTTTCACCATCCATGAACCCGCTCTGGTTATGAAATAGATATTGGCTTGGTGATGTATGGGTCTGCTCTTTTCTCGAGACCGGCAACTCTGTAAACTTGTGAAATTTCTTTGGGGTGGATTGTTTGCGTGGTTTTCATTGAAAATGTAAATGATGGTTCAAGTCATAGTTTTATTGATAATTCTGAGTACCAGAGGCCATGAAGGCTCTATGTCATCCTTATTGGTCTTGATTGGAGGGTTTCATTCAGTCCAAACTTGACCGATTGTCTCCACACAGTTCTTGTCACTTCGCTCGGTCATATTGTTTTTATGGGGTTGTTGGGTTTGATTTCAAACCACCTTGTGTCATTGTATATCGTTTCACCTGGGTATCAGCTCGTTTATACTATCGGTGTCTGCGTATTTGGTTACAATGGTTATTATGCCAAGGGTCTTTCTTTGAGGTGGATTGTTATTTCATGGCTCTATTTTTATATCAGCAATACTCGGGTTGATTGAGGAAAAACATGAGGGTTATGCCCTGTGTGTTCTAGGTGTTATTTATTAGCCTGTGAGGGACCTCTACTCCTCTGTTCTTAATCTCTCTTGCCTGGTGAACTGCCATTTGGTCTTGCAAATCTATTGGTGTGTTCATCGTGTTGTCTCGAAGATTTCTCACCTGTTGTTGGTGGTCGATTCCAGTTTCCCTGTGTTGGTTCCACAGAGCAAACCCTTGATATTCAAGCCCGATTTTGATAAATGAACCAGTTAGTTCTAGTCGGGTATGTTGTTGGCTATTGTGGAGTAGCATCAATAATGGTTTGATTATGGGCTCGTCTTTGTTAATCAGGTTGATTACACAGTTGAAGTCTGAAATAAGGTTGGTGTATAATCATAGTATTTGTTTGTTGTGACAATTGATTCGATGGCTCAGCATGGTTTTAATTGAATGATTTGAGAAATGGAATCAGGCATATCGTCACTGCCTCCTTGTGGTGGATTGATGACTCAAACATTGTTATGGTTTGATTTGGAGTATGTTTCCTTATGTTATGAGTTGAGTTGTATGTTTTCTACAGTGTATTATGAATTTAAATGATGGTTGATGTTACTGTGTGTTTAGATTTCTCAATCGGGGTCATTGCAATATAAAGAATTGATATTTTGTCCTGGTTTCCTGTTGTGTATGTTTTGGGGATATCATGCATCGTATCAGTGGTTACACCATCAGAAATGGGTACAGGTTCTGTGACAGTATGGTCTCATTACAATCTAAATTGTTAAATGGAATTGAGGAATGAAATCGGGCATGCTTTTTGTGTCTATGTTTGATTAAAGAAGTAATTCATGGACAGTGGTTGATGTTTCAAGGAACGGAGTGGAGATAAGTGATTATGTGTTCATTTGGAAATTGTTTTAAAGCATTAATTGGATAAATGAGAAAAAACAAAACTCTTTTACAGGTTGTTGTGGAAAGCATATTATCTTGTTTTGATGACACTATGTTAAAGATTTAATTGTGAACAATGAGCAAGTTAATACACAGAATTGATTAATTCACACAATAGTTTTTAATTGATCACAATGATTATTTGGTTGATCTTTTGCGTTTTATATAGAATGGTTTTATGGATTACTTAAATAATTTTATGAACGATATCTTCTCTCTTTCCCTACCATTATTTCACTTTTCTCTAATTACAATCCCCTTGCCTTCCCCTATCCATTTTTCACTCCCTGTTCCTAAAATTTAATTACAGTTAAGAGAATTTTGTATTGTAACAATTTGAAATCACAGTTTCTTGGATGGATTACAGTGACATGTCCCTTGGTTTACATTACAGTTGATTGTGTGTTTTCTGTGAGCAGTAACCATGATTCTTTTCCCCCTCATTTTAACATTTTTTGCTCAATACAAACCCCTTGCATATCCCGGGACCTTTTTGTTCACCCCCTACACGTTGACTACAATTAAACAATTTGTATGGATTGGATTGCATGAGTCTGATATGTTGTTGAGCCAAAATTTATTTCGTATTTTTAAGGAGTTTCCATGTATGGTTGTTAAAGGAACTATTTGCTAATCAATTATGCATACAGGAATGAGCTTTCCAAGAAAAAGGTTGAAAATCAAGGCCCACCATGCCCCTGACAAAGGGAAAGCCATTGATGCCCCTTCCTCATCTTCAAACGATTCTGATAAATCCATGTCATCCTGCATGTATTTGAGGGATGATTGCTCTCATGTGATCAGCGAGATTAAGCCTAAAGGCTCCACAGAACCTAAGAAAATTCAGAGAGACTAAAAGGTGATAACAACTACAAGGGAAGGATTGCCTCGGAGACTGGGAAATATGGATTTTAAGTTTAATTTTATTTATTATTGATGACAGTTGACTTCAGAAATTTTGGACAACATGTTTTTTTTTGGATATATGAGTGATATATTTTGGAGATAATTTCAAAAATCGTGAGATAAATTGTCAAACATGAATGTGATGATGGGAGTCACAAGGAGGGATGTTTTTGTTTAATTAACTACTTATGTTATGATTGTTAAGAGATAAAGGGAGTCACAAGGGGTCCCATCTACTAGTTATTATTTATTTAAAACCCTTATTATAATTTATTACCTTTCCCCCTAACTAAAAAGTTGGTTGAGTTTTTAGTTAACTTAACTAATGAAGTAGTTCAACTACTTCAACCAATTCTAATTTGATTAAAGGCAAAAGGAAAGGGAGGAACAAAGGGAAGATAAAAGGAGAAGCATACTAAGGCTTTCTCTTTGAGTTTGTGTTGAGATAATTCAGTTTTCATTCATTCCTTAATTTATCACAAGTCTAATTATTTTTTATGATAGCAGGGTCTTATTGTAGACAACAAGATTCAGGGCCAAATTACATCATTCATACAATTGGTTTTCAGAGGTGTTGATCTATCTTTGATAGTTTGTGTAGACTTGTATGTTTGTGAATTACTTTTCATGACTAACATAGGCTATTGTGCAGAGTCGATTGGGTAACAATCTGTGGCAAGTTGATCCAGATTTTAAAGTTTAGTATTTTATTTTCTGTTAGAGGTCCTTTTATATGTTTCATCGGGGATGTCTAACTTTGACTTTGGTCCAAAACTTCTTCATGAAATTTTGTAAAAAGGATGACTCTTTGATGAATTGGAATGAAATAAAGGATTGTTTTATGTCTCATCTGTCTCGATTATTGACTTGGTGTCTTTACTTTTGTCTTTACATTTATTTCAAAAATTGTTATATTCAGAAAAAATCATATACATAATGAATTTTCCAACAAGCTTTTATTTATAAAAAGACTAGTGTAAGCACTTGTAATCAATACTTGTGAGTTAGGATATTAATTTTGATGGCTATAAACATAAGGTGATATTCCCATCTATTTTGTTTTAGCCAAGCAGAATCTGAAAATTCTTGAGTAAGATCATCTCATATCTTTTCCTCAACATTTATTTGGCAACCATACTGGGGAGATCTTCAATATCTCTCTGGTTAATTTTTATGCTTGATTAGCATCAAATACATCTATTTTTCCGATATTAATTCTTTGACTGTTTGATTTCTTAATGACTGTGCTTGTTGCAAGGCAACCTAATATTGAGCTCGGTCTTCAAGATCAGACTACCATTGCTTTGAATTTGTTTAACACCATTTTAGACACTGCAAATACCCATGTTGAGCTTAATCATTCATGGGAAACCATTGAATGAGATATTAGTGCCCAAGAACATTGGAAAGCTAGGCATAGACAACCTAGAAATCAGTAGTAACCTTCTTGTTCCTTCAGTTTTGGCCTTACTTTCATGTCCTTAGACTCTCATGTTTCTAGAAGAAAAAGAGGCTTATCACCCAAAATTAATCCTATTGTTGAAATAGGAAGAAGGAACGTTGTGTTATCTACCCAAAAAATTGATCTAAGGAGAACTTTGTCTGATTCATCCAGTTCGTCTTTCTCTCCCTCACTTATCATCCACAAGATGGCATCTAGTGGTGGCACTGGAAGTGCTCCCTCTTCTTAGTCTTCATCTTCGTCAGTGATTGATATCTTATATAGCCACCATATCCATGTCTAGTCTACCACCAATCCCACCAGAGTCATTAAAAAGTATGGGCTTTTTCAGTTTGAAGAAGACACCAAAACCACACTGTGGCATGTGTCCTCTCCTCTTAACCTAGAACTTGCTACTCGTCTACTTCCTAAATTCAAGGAGCATCTCCCAAGGTTTTCGGGAAATAACTTTGTCACTACAAACAAACATTTAGTGGCATTTTATAATGCTTGTCACAACATAGGGGCCAATGACAATGATACTTGCATGCACTTATTCGTCAATTCCTTGGAAGGATAGGTCGCAGCCGATTTCTTTGACCTTCCTCCTAAGATTCTATCTACTTGGGAGGAGTTAATATATTGGTTCATGTCCACCTATGGGCAATCTAAAATCCCAACCAAGAAGTTACAGGAATACAATAACATCACCTATAATGATGGTGAGATCATCAAGTCCTTCAACTTGTGTTTCACTAAGTTATACAATCAAATCCTTGAACTCAGTCAACCTAAAATCCAAGCCACTTTCATGCATTACTACAATGCATTACCTTCCCATACCATCATAGGCTAAGGAAAAGGCCACTGATAATCTCGATTTCGCTCTGCATACTTGTTTAGAGTATGAAGAATAGCTTAAAAGAACAGGTTTTCCTTAGGAAGAATCGGTTAAACAAACAGACATGTTCGCCCTCGTACAACTAGTACAAGATATGAACAATCGTATGATAGTGTATGAGCAAAGGGGGACTATCTCCCCTCTCATCCCTGGAGCTTCATCCTCTTCTACACCTCCCTATAGAAACCCAATTGAAAAGAATTTTCAGAATAAAGATATCTTGCCTTGAAGTTGGTGTAACTATATCGAGGAACACCACGAGGAAGCCACATGTGAAGTAAGGAAGAGTGCCATAGATAAGATATTTGGTAAAAGACCAGAAACTACCATCGTTGTCCTAGATTTTGTAGATCTAGAAGATGTCATGATCAACAATACTAGGAACAAAGCCTATGCCCCCAAAGGCAAATTTGTCCCTCCCCACAATTCTTCTAGCCCGAGCTCATCCTCACTCGCTGCTACTGTTCAGGTTCCTAAGGTCCTTGACAGTTAAGGAATAAACCCCCCTCTCCCCTCTTCCAAGTACAATATCTTGAATCAGTTGGCCAACATCAAATTAGATGCAACCCTTTTGGACATGGTTGACATCCCTGAACCACAGATGCATCTAAAACAATTTATGGAAGGAAAATATTTTGTTGTAGCCAATCTTGCTGAAGAGGTAAACACAGAGGATTCATATGTAAATAAAATAGGTGTACATAAATTTAGATATCCTGTAAAATATCTCCCTTTTTATATTTCTGTAAATATTATGGATAAGATTTCCATTGTTGTCTCATTGATGGTGGTTCGGGCCCAAGTGTGATGTCGAAGATTATTATGAAAGAGCTAGGCTTGTCTTATACAAATGAAAATGCCAGAAGCATGCTCTCCTATAATAGTCTACAACAAATGACCATAGGTGAGATTAAAGATGTAACCCTAGTTTTGTGCGCACACCCTGAAATAAAGACAACCCTTAACATTCAGGTAATTGATATGTCAGTAAGCAATTACTCAATTATCTTGGGAAGAGATTGGCAAAATTTAACGGGTGGATACCTTTCACTCGACGGAACACATTTATTTGTTCCTCAAAATGGTAAAAACATTATATTCCTTAGAGAGGGAAATATTTCACCTTACATAGAGAGTGTCCCACAACCTAATGTAAACTATATCGAAGAATACCTAGGAGTGTAATCCATTTTTGTCGAGGAGGATAACATTCCCTTGGAACAAATTGATTTAGATGATGGTATGTGGCGCATGCACTTTGATGGTTCATGCTCCAATGAAGGTAACAGAGCTAGAGTTTTCATTATCTTGATTTATATTGTAGGAAAAATACGTAACTTTTCTTATAGGTTGGATTTCGCTTGCACAAACAATGTCACTGAATTCGAAGCTTTATTATTAGGCATTGAAAACGCTTATAATCTTGGTTGTGGTCACCTTGCAGTTTTTGGGGATTCCTATCTTGTTGTGAACCTTGTATCTAATATTTACTCCCCTAGAAACAAGATAATGAAACGATATACCCAAACTATTTGGGAACTTCTCTTGAACCCTTTATCTTTCAACATCACTCATGTCAAGAGGGAGTTAAACTCAATGGCTGATCGGTTAGCTATTTTTCCAGCCTCCTCTAATCGACAACTTCTGCCACACAGACCTGATTGTACCTTTCAATATCTATATCATCCATATATTCCCTACAATATAGAATCTTGGCAGGTCTTCCCTAACGATGAGAGCATTTGTGATTTTATTCAAAATGAACCTTTTAAGCCCAAGGAATTTATATCCATAGAAGATAACAAGATTCCCAAGGGCTTGACTCCTCTAGAGAGTTCATTTTCATCGAGTGATGTAGGCAATAGAGAGAAACATAAAGAAGAGGAGTCGAAAAGGAAGGTGGGTGAAACCATCTCCTTGAACATTGGGACACCTGAGGCTCCAAAAAATGTTAAACTAGGTGCCAAATGTTCAGAAGAAGAGAAAATGAAGTTTGCCAAGATACTTGGTGAATTTCAAGATGTTTTTTGTTGGTCTTATGAGGATCTTCGTGGTTTTTATCATGGTCTTATACAACATGCCATCCCCATTAAGGAAGGCATAAAACCAGTTAGGCAAAAACAAAGACCTATCAACCCTGTGCTAGAAGCAATTATTCGAAAGGAGTTGGAAAAACTCTTGAAGGATGGAATCATATTTCCAACCAAGTACTCTAAATGGGTTTGAAATTTGGTTCATGTTCGAAAAACAACTGGTCAGATCAGATTATGTGTTGATTTTCGTGCATTAAATCGAGCTAGTATAAAAGATCACTTCCCTCTCCCTAACATGGAAATGATTTTGCAGCAAGTTGCAGGGTCACAAATGATGTCCTTACTTGACGGTTTTTTCAGTTACAATCAAATCAAGGTAAAAAGAGAAGATAAATATAAAACCACCTTTATTACTTGTTGGGGTACCTTTGCTTATGAATGTATGCCTTTTGGATTATCTAATGCAGGTGCCACTTTTCAAAGAGCTATGCAAATAGATTTTGACGATTTGATCATCAAGATCATTCAGATCTACCTAGACAACTTAATTGTTTACTCCAAAACCTAATCAAATCACTTTGGTCATCTGAGAAAAGTTCTTATGCGATGTAGGAAATTTGGCATCTCTCTAAATCCTTCTAAGTCAATTTTTGGCATTACCGAGGGAAATATCCTTGGACAAATTGTCTCTGATTCAAGAATAAGCATCGATCCTGAAAGGATTGTTGCTATCCTTAATCTGCCTGCTCCCACTTCCAAGAAGGAGGTTCAAGATTTTATGGGGGTTATTAACTTTATCCATAGGTTTGTTCCAGATTTTTTTGGGATGGTCAAACCAATTCATAATCTGCTTAAGCAAGATCGTTCTTTCTCTTGGACAGATGATGTTGAAAATGCTTTTGAATGGATTAAGAAAGAAATTAGTTCCGCATCAGTTTTGGCGAAGCTGGATTTTGAGAAGGAATTCACGATATATACTAATGCTACCAAGGAAGCAGTTTCTGTTGTCCTCGTGCAAAATGATGACCAAGGTAATGGAAAACCAGTGGCTTACATGAGTCAAAGTTTGTTTGATGATGAATTTAAATATTCTTTTAATGAGAAACACGCTTTCACTCTTGTTAAAGTTGTTTAAAAGTTTCACCACTTCATCTTAGGTAAGAACACGCTGGTAAAAGTCTCATTACCTGTTGTCAAGTTTTTTCTCTCACGAGCTTATCTTTTAGGTAAGCTTACACATTGGATTTCCAAGATCCAGGAGCATGATTTGAATATCGTGACTTCTACCACTATCAAGGGATGTGACTTGTCCCTTAACTTAGCTCAACATGCTGAGAATAGAAAATAAATTGGGGAAGAGGATAGTTCCCTATCAGCTGTCTTTTACATTGATAACCAGATCCTCCCTGTGTTTGAACATCCCTAGTTTAATAATTTGGTTTATTATTTACAAAACTAAAGATGTCCAGACAACTTAGACACTCATCAAAGGAGAAGGCTTCATCTTGAATATGCAAGATACATCATTATAGGAGACTTCTTATTTCAAATATTTGTTGATGGTGTGTCGCTTCGCTATGTAAAAAATGAGGACACACATAAATTTTTGGAAGAAGCTCATGGTTCTTCAAGTTATGGCATTCATGTAGGAGGTCATTTTTCTACTAAAACCACTGCTTTCAAGATTATTAGAAAATTATTCTATTGTCCTTCAATCCTCTATGACTCTTATGTTTTTTTGAGATCTTGTGACAAGTGCCAAAAAATTTCAAGGAAATAATGCCTTTTAGCCATGCCATTACAACCTGTCCTCTTAGACTTTCCCTTTTCAAAGTGGGGATTAGATTTTATTGGTCCTATTAATCCTCCATATTTAGTAGGACAAGTTTTTATTTTGACAGCCACAGACTATTTTACAAAGTGGGTTGAAGTTGTCCCACTTAAGCATTCAACAGATGATTAGATAATTTCCTTCCTTGAAAATAACATTTTTTCCATATTTGGTCTTCCATTGGAAATTATTACAGAAAATGGTCCCACTTTCATTTCTGCTAAGTTGAGCCAATTTTTAGCTAAGTTGGGGGTTAAACATTTCACCTCATCATCTTATTATCCCCAAGGGAATGGGCAGGCTGAGTCTACCAACAAAAATCTGGTAAGAATCGCCAAAAGTCTCATAGAAGATAAGCCTTATCACTTACGCCCTTTGTGCAGATCAAACTACCACCAAGGTAAGCATCGGTTGCACTCCTTTCCATCTTGTTTATGGTCAGAAAGCCCTCCTGCCAAATGAGATGGAACTTTATTCCTTAAGGTTGATGCTACAGATAAAAGAATTAAATTCTTTCGATGTTTTGCAAAGGATAAACACACTCGTAGCCTTAGAAGAGCAAAGGATGTTTGCTTTGGATAATATTAAAAGGAGACAACAAATGGTTAAGAAGTATTTCAACAAGAGTGTCAAGACTGCCAAATTTAAAGTTAATGAAAAAGTATTGTTGTGGGATTCAGCTCACGCTGATAGAGGAAGACATTCAAAATTCCAAAAACTATGGTTGGGTCCTTTCAAGATCGCTTTTGTCCTGGGTACTAATTCTTACATTCTAAAGGATTTACAAGAGAGATTGTTTTCCTACAGCACTAACGGTTCTCACTTGAAACATTAGATGGAACCAACTTGAAGAGAATGTTGTTTGGATTTTCTGTATACTAGTAGTCTAGCTCTACTTGCTTTTTTGCCACTATTTTTCATTCCCACTTTTACGGTAGTTTGATTTCTGCTTTATGTTTTAATAATTTCCCACTGCTTTTACATTTCTATCATCATATTTTATGTTGTTTTAAATTTTCTAGTCTTATTTTTCTCATGATTTTTATTTCTTTTTCATCTTTTAGTTGATTTTGGTCAAGTATAAGACATTGGATCAGTTTTGCCACAGTTACACTTCTGGAAGGCATTGTTAGTCAATAACAATCAAGCTTACACAGTTGTTATGATGTTTTCTCTAAAAACACACTTGAATTTGTTATTTTCTTTCACTGTTGTCTTATAAAGAATTGGTTATTGTAAATTCTAACCTTGTACAATATCTACTACAAACAGATATTCAAAAAAGAACAGAAAAGATACAATGGCAAATACAAACATTACACAAACATCTTTCCCCTGGAAACCCAAACCAAGAAAACCAACATATTCTATATTCATTCATTTTTATTACAATGTTTACAATACAAAATACATATAGGAGCCAGCGGCATCCAAAACCCTAACCAATGACCTGGATTAGTCCAAAACCTTAATTCCTTAACTGGAAATAGAAAACCATCGGCAAAAAACCATGTGCCGAAAAACCACCTAAATATATGACACTACTTCTCATGCAAAGAATATAACACATACCCAACAGTTATCTCCCTCTTTTGTTTTCTTTTTCTTCATCCATTTGAGAGTTAAAAGAGAAAGTCCATAAATTTTTCTCCTTGGAGCAAAGAGCAAATTTTGGTTAAATGATTATGCATACAGGGATAAATCCATGCAAACTTAATATTTTACATGAGTTATTCCCAAATTCCTGGTCATTTTTCCATTAAATCCACTCACTTCCCCCTGTTGCATAATCATTTTGGTTATACCTTCTTGATTTACTATTCTTGGTCTGCAAAACCATGAGTTCTAAGTTCTAAATCTGTTGAAAACAAATTTCCCTATGGAGTCGCCAGTTTGTTGACGATTAAAATCGCAACGAGGATTCACCTGTAAAGTATTGCTAAAGCCTATTAATTATAAGCTAATGACATATATAATAATAGTAGGTGGGGCCCCCTTGTATATTGGAGGATCATGTTCTTATTTGATTTTTTGTTGTTGTTCGACACTGCTTGTAGGGCTCTACATGATTGATGGTGAAATGTTGGTTCTAATTGCGACAAATGGATGATGTGTTGGATTACTGAGAAGGGGGGTGAATCAGTAATAGCGTAATTATAATAATTTTTCTTAAAATGTTATATCAATGTAGAATTATTATCCAATAATGAGTAGTAATAAATAAAAAATCACACACATACATAGTACACCAGTGTTTTATGTGGAAACCCGAATCGGGAGAAAACCACAGAATTCTTTTTCTTATATATCTT
>ML793799.1:220845-266773 GCA_009831015.1 Picea engelmannii
ATTTATGATGGTCACATTCTTAAGCTAGAAGTTGTGAGATTAGTGTCTCTCTCATGTTAACCAAATTTTTGTAATGGTCACATTCTTAAGGTATAAGTTGTGATATCACTATCGCTCTCATGTTAACCAATTTTTGGGGAAAGGTAGAAGTTAACAAGTAGTCAAATTCATCTTATTTTCTAATATGAATTATTGAGTTACATGCATAATATGTATTCTATTGATTATTGAGTTACAGAGGCATGATTTGCATATAAAATTAATATTGCGTTTATGACGTAATTATGATGCTCGTTTAGCTTGGTGTTTTTTATTTGGCTAGACCAAAGAAAGTTAACATCATAAGATTAGAAGAATAAGAGAATGTTGTTGGCACAAGTATGTGTGTTTGTGGTGTAATGGTCATGATGTTACACGAAGGTCCTCCTATTAATGTTTTATCACCTAATGTAAAAATCCATTTAGTTACATACAATTCTAAGCATAATATTTTACTAGGCTCCATTTTGGTCTTTGGTAAGCATGTATTGCTTTTTGGGGGATATTTATCATCAATGCTTATATTATAAATTCTGCATATTCCTTTCATTGATATTGTTCCACTTGTAATTCTTAACAATTGATGGGTAGAAATGGATACAAGTATGTATTCTAAAGAGGTATCTAACTCAATCATCAACAACACTAATGAGTGATCTTAGAGAAATGGAATATGCTATAATTGGTGTAATTTGTAAGCATAATGGCTTTATGATGAAATATAAATCTTCCAAGTAGTGTATGCTTAGTAAACGTGTGATCTACCTTTTTTGGTGTGAAGAGGTTAGGAGGTCAAATCTGCAAGCATAAGAAATTGCATTTGGTCATTTCTTCTTTTAAAGTACTCTCTCTGGAGTTGTGCATGGATGCAACAATGATTTCTTATATTAATATCTCTCTAATAAAATTCCTTTCTCTATTGGGAAAATAAATTGGTGATGGGTCATTGGAACAAGATAAAGAATCAGGCAATGTATAACAATTCTTAGAATAAGAAGGAAAAGCAATTTGACTAGAGAAGGAAAAGGGGAAGGATTTTCATATTTTATAACGAATATTTCTCTAGCAAGTCATATAGTGGGGTTAGGATCTGACATAAAATCTGGCCACAAAGTATCCACCATAGAGTTTGGTAGAAACTACCAGAGAAACATTTATTGTTAATCATCCCTCCAATATAGAGGATTATTGTGATTCCAAAGAGCGTGGAGGGTGTGAGCATAATCCACTAGAATGAGGACCAATGTGCATGCAACACTAAGGAGGTTTGAGGAGGGTGAACTTCCCTAAGAGATGTTAAAGTAAATCCCATGCATCTTTCCACCCCCCTTAAATGTAACCAAATATGAGGAAAGAACTAGTGGAATCATGTTTGTAATTCTTAGGTATAGGTCATAAGTTCAAATAGGTATGTAGAAAATTTATGGAACTATAATCGTGTAGATAATATTTATCCTCGCGCTTTAAATATGAGGTACTCTATCTTTCCACTAAATTATATCCATATCTTCCCATTAAAAAATTGCATTTTTTTTATAAAATAAAGTACAAAAAATCCGTCTATATATTATAATATCTCCATTATTTATTATCTTATTATACACTATATTGTTACTCTACTCTAAAATATAATTGCGCACTTCATTCTTTACAAGATGAACAACTCCATATTACATTGATGGAAATTCAATTACATGCATTGTAGTGGTGAACAAGATTATGCAATCTTTCCATGAAATGGGATTTGGATGTGAGCAACCAACCATATGTTTTTAGACTTAAAGTGAATTCCATGAGTTTCTCCATTTACATGCTTCTCACATTCATTCTTCTTTTCTCAGACTCTAAGTCCTTTGTTTGATGTACCACCAAATATCTCAACAATATTTTTAATGATTTTAGTCTAATGGATAATTGAATTCCACATGAAACTTTCTTTCATCATTGAAAGGAATAAGAAAAGCATGCAAGATAAAATAATAAACCAAGAACAAAAAAACACATAAATCATGCACACGATTTATCTGGGAAAACCCTTATGGTAAAAACTAGCCAACAATAAATCTATTATTTCCCTTAGCCAAACCCGACCAATCCGACCAACCTCCTGGCCTCGGCCAAGTGAGCCTTCACCACTCAATTCTTGGCACATTGCAATGGAGTATCACCACCCCTTTAAACGATTTCATAACATGTAATCCACATGCTCTAAAACCATGGACTACCAAAACCATGTGCTTGAAATCACCATTGTTTACCTAACAACTTTGACACTTTCACCAAGTCAAGTTTAACCTAACATTCCCCCCTTTAAAATTGACTTGGGGTAATTATCCTACTCCCCTCATATTTTATAAGTAGGGTATTTGGGAATCTATCATGTTCGCCCCCTATCACCTAGGTCTACGTCTAGACTTTAACGGTAGTTTACCAGGGGTACGCATGCCTAACCAGGTCTTACAGTCGTATTCTTGTTTACATGCAATAAACGTTTTCAACTCCATTGTAATAAATATTTTTTTTATTGTTTCTATCCTGACACTTATGCCACCATCCTCTCACCTTTCCATGCTCGTCTTCCACCATGTGTTTCACAACCTCATGTCGCCTTTCTGTCTCATTGCTTGTGTCTGGCCTCTTCCTTCGATTCAATTGCAAATACATGCCCTCATTTGCATCCTTCAACCTCTATGAAACTTCTTCCACTACCCGCAACCTATGTTGCCTCAGCCTTGGCCAAATCCATGTCCAAACCACCTTCCCTTTCCGCACAATAATTCATGGTTTTTCACTCTCAACTCATCTTTCTAGAATACATCTGAATGAAAGTGATGAGATCGTCCATGAAGTACTTCTCACCTTCCTCCTCCTTCACAATATCATCCAATGAGTACATTATTTGCTCCTGTGTTGTATTTTGAAAGGTCACAATCGACGAACTTCTACTGTCTGAATTCACCATCGCCTGATGGTCTATGCTCATGAAATTTCCATTGCTTAGGTAATGCATATGATCTCCCAAATTGATAGTGAAGGCCCCTTAATTGGGATCCACAATGATCTAGTTTTTCTTTTTTTTGTCATCGTCCTTAAGTTGGGGACCCAGATGGCCTCCACGATTTGGTGCTTGGTTTTTGCGGCCATGTCTTCTTCCATGACTACATCCACGCCTAAATTCGATTGCATGGCTCTAGTTCTAATCCACAATGGGTGGCCTATGATGATGCTCCTTCTGAGAGCTCCAAAGATTTTATCATCAGACCACTCTTGTTGGAGAGTCTAGGTCTACCAGGATTTGATACCATGTTAAAGGAATAAGCAAAGCATGGAAGATAAAATAATAAACCAGCAACACTTATAAATCATGCATGATATTTATCTTGGAAAACCCTTACGAGAAAAACAAACAAACAATATATCTATTATTTCCTTTGGCCAAACCTGGCCAAGCCAACCAACCTCCTAGCCCCAACCAAGTGAGTCTTCACCACTCAACTCTTGGCACATTACAATGGAGTATCACCATCCTTTTAAAGGCTTTCATTACATGTAATCCACATTCTACCAAAACCATGTGCCCAAAACCACCACTATTGACCTAACAACTTTGACTCTTTCACCGAGTCAAGTTTAACCTAATAATAATAAACCATCCAGGTCTTATTTACCTCAAAATGTGGACTTCACATACATCACTTTTAATATTTCTCCACTTTCTACCACACAGGGAAAGAAAATGCATTTCTTATGAGATGTTCTATGCACACACAACTCCATAATGATAAACAAAAACCGAGGCTCCTAATCCATAAATTTCTATGAATTTAAATCTATTTCTTAGTTTTTCTAATGTCATTTCAAAAAAATCATGGGTGATTTCATAATAGAAATGTAATCAACAAAGTCTTTGCCACCCAATTACTCGTTATTTTGAAAGAAGTAAATGTAGACTAAGTCTTGGGTTGCATTTCTACTTTAAACCTCCTCTTGCAATCATGTTGTTATGGGTGTTCAAGTAGTGGTTCATCCAAGGCCTTATTTATTGATCTTTGACTCTATATTGAGTGAAATATAGGTGGTTAAGATTGCACACCTCCTTGATCATAGCTTGTTGGTCCCATGGGACATTACCTCAACAAACATTGTTGCTTCCTGTGGTAGCAAAATAATCAGAGAAAAAACTATTGGAAGGTTGGAGAGAGAAAAAATGAGTATTTACAAATTGCCATTTGAACCTTTGAGGAAGTTGGTAAAATTTTATCAAATACATGTATAATGGAAATAAACATAAAAAAAACATGGAACCCTGCTAACTTATGCAGAGGACATGGGAGTTTGACGACTTTGGTCCTAAAATTAATGGGAAAAATTAAATTTTGTGAAGAGTACAAATTTTCCATGATCTGTGGCTTGCCATGGTTGAATGAATGTGTTTGTTGTTCAATTGCATGCAAACACATACCATGAATATATGTATAAGAGGGAAATATTTTCTATGAAGAAACCTTATTATTTTCTTAGATTTTGAAAGAAGAAACCTCCTTTTCAATGCATAAAGGGCATGGTTCATTTGTTTTTGAAGGAGAAGCAAAGCTCAAAGATATTAAAATAGCATCTCATGAAGATGAATGCAATGATGTTAGGTTTGGATTGAATTAGTAGTAGTATTATGATTTACTCATCAATACCATGAGTGTTAAAACATAACACAAATAGATACCATGGTGATATTATAATGATATTTCCATCAACCAAAATGACATGTCCTCGACTCATTGACAATGCCTTAGTATAAACAATCATTTCCAATGTCGATTTCCCCTTCACCCCTCACCTCCTTCGTGCAAAGAATGATTCATAGCCATAATAGATTGGGTTGAGTTTATTTGTGAAATCATTGAATCAAAACCTTAAGGAAAATTTATTCATTGAGGAAGGATAAGTGACCTGCTAATGTATGCCCTTTATTCCTTGTACTAGAGTATTTCATTAATTCATTGCAATTTACTATTCTTATTCCTTGTAGTAGAGTGTGTCCTCATTCCTTGTACTAGAGTATGTCTTTTTACTAGAGTATGTTCTTAATTTATTGCAATTTACTATTCTCTATTTATAATTGTTTGAGCACATTGTAAATTTTGAAGGTGGTAGGACATTTTGATAGATTGAATATGGTAAAAACATCCAAACAAGTCAAATTAGAGAGGTCAATGGATAAATAATAAAATCATATGATATACATGACAGGTGGTAGTTTTCAATTGACTACTAAGAAGGAAAGCATATGGCTAGTTGCAAGAATCCAATGATATTCGACAAAAAATTTGACAAGAGCCATTCCCTTAAAAAAATGCCTTTGACACGATAAAGTGGACTAATGGTGTAGCGGTGGGATGCTAAATTCTTAGTTGAAGGTTATTTTTGGAAATTTATGAGTTCTTATTTTGTTTGGGCTTAAAATTAGGTAGTTTATTTAAAAATCATTATACTTTGTTGTTAATGAATGGTAACATTGAAAGTTATTTATCATGAGAAGAACATTGATCTGATGTAAGAACCACATTCAACTCTTAGACTTTGATTGCATTAGCATGTTTGGGTTAGACTGTTCAACCAAGACATGAATGACATAAGAATACTTTGAGAATCATTGTTAATTGAATATCACTGTAAATGGTTCATGGATAAACTAATTTAATTGTTAAAACTCATTGTAATTAGCTACATACAAGACTAGGGGAATAGTGCATGTCTATCCCTAACTAATCATCCCTCTCATTACCATCTTATGGAGGGTATCAAGCCAAGGGTAGCATGTCCCTCCTGGATAAATCTCTGATGCACTGACCAACCATCACTGCCCACTACAAGATCAGATGCCACTCAGGTATTATTTCGGTACATGCCCCTACATAAACATGATCTATCTCATCCCATCCACACTCAAATACACCTCATAGTAACTAGTTTAATTTTGGATGTATTATATCCATCATGTAATACTAAGATGTATCAGGGTCACCTCTTTTCCCCCAACCTAATAGGCATGGGTTTTCATGATAAACTTTCCCCCATTGACATGCATGGTTTGTTGGTCTCATCGATACAATATCTACAAACACATATAGTAGATGATCAATGTCAACATTGAAATATTATAGTCTATGTATTTAAATGAAATACAACAATACATACCAATTGGGCCCTAGGCCCATTCAAGTAGTATGGAAATCTTGGCATCTCCTTGACAATTCATACCCTCATATGGGTGATATTCAATGTGAATAGGAAAATAATACCAGTGTTCAAAGAAATATGGGTGAAACACATCCCCCATGCCCCCACCCCTTCCCCATCTCAAACTCTCCCCCCATCAATGTATCCTTAGCTCTGAAGGACATCCATCTCATATACATACATGGGGATGAAGGGTGGGAATACTCTCAAAGAAGAATGCACAAAGAAATGCCCAAAAAACAAAATTACCTCATGTCACTTTATGACAGAAAGTCAACTAGTGCCCCATGGCCATCAATAATATATGCACCCTCTCATATTAAGTCCTAGATATCACACTCTCAACAAGAGTCATCAAACCCCTTGACATACTATGAGGATCATGATTCCCACCTAGTAAAACACTACTATTGCAATGACTTGTGTCTCTATCCATTCCATATTTTCTATCTAGACAGTGCCATCCTTGACCTTGACATTCTAACTACATGAAGAGGAAGAGGACATGTATTGTATTCCATATGCGAGTGCGGTTGGGAGTTTGGTGTATGAAATGGTTTGTACTAGAACGTACATTGCACATGCAGTGGGAGTTTTGAGTAGGTATATGTCAAAACCAGGGAAGGAACATTGGACAACAATAAAGAGGGTTTTTCAGGTATCTTCATATCACTACTAGTTATGGATCATGCTACCAAGGAAGACCATGATTAGATAGAGTGTTGGACATACATGGATTTGTTGATGCATAATCGGCTAGAGATCTAGATAGCATAAGATCTACAAGTGGGTATGTTTTTAACCCTTTCGAGGAGCAATCAGTTGAATGAGTAAAATAAAGTCTGTAGTGGCACTCTCAACTATAGAAGTTGAATGCATGACAACAACTCATGCACACAAGGAAAAAATATGGTTACAGAGATTGTGCTTAGGTATTGGGTTGGTATAACAAAATGTAAGGATAGATTGTGACAGTCAGAGTGCAATCTTCCTGGAAAAGAAACCAACTTATCATTCAAATACAAAGCATACTGATGTTCAATATCACTTTGTGAGAGACATGGTTGAAGAAAATAAAGTGTTGTTGATGAAGGTGGACACTTTGAAGAATGTTGCAGATTTATTAACAAAATTTGTGAGCACTGAGAATTTATCTTGGTGTAGAGGATCTATGGGCTTTGATGCCCTAGATTGTTGACTATGTAACCTTGTAATCCCCTCTATGCAAAGAAAACAACAAGTGGGAGAATGTTGGGTATGTGTTATATTATTTTCATTACTAGATCTAGTGTCTTCATTGCATCAGGTGTGCAGGATGGTGTGCACCTCCCCCCCTCCCACTCCACTTGGGGAGTTTGTAGGGGTATCGCAACAGTGCCCCTGGAATGTTTTTTTTTTGGTATTTTTTGCATCCATTTTTTGTCGATGGTTTTCTAATTTTGGTTAAGGAATTAGGGTCGTTAACTAATTTGGGTCAATGGATTAGGGGTTTTGGATGCTTTGGGATCCTATATATTGTATTGTATTATAAATGATGAAGATATGATGAATAGAATATTATATGTGCGACTCTAAACTGGTTGTTGGTTTTCCCAGTTTGGGTTTCCAGGGTAAAAATATATGTGTAATGTGTGTTTGTGGCATTGTATCTTTTCTATTTTTAATAAGAATATGCTTGAAGTAATTAATTGTACAAGGTTAAAATCCGCACTTTGTTCAACTTCTCTATCATTAAAAGGATTCACCAAATTAGTAAGAGGATTTATAAAAATCCATGTTCCTTCTTGGGGTGATTCATAAAATTATTCTATGATTTGTTGGATATTTGATTCATGGTCTTTTTTGTTGTTTTTCTTTTCCACTTGTATATAATTCAATGACACTATAACTTTGTATTTTTGATAAAAAAAAACTTTCATATATATCTCTAGGTAAATGCATGCAATCTAGTAAGTGTTGTTATAATTGTTTCTTTTATAAATTCTTTTCAAAGAAAATTTCAAATTGACTTGAATTTAGTTTTAGAACCTCCCCAAAAATGACACCAAAATGTTATGGGACAAAGAATTACATCAAAACTGTTGAACTCCTCAACTATGCTTTAACCATCAAAACATGAATATGTTAACTTATGAGGTATTATGCACTATTTGTGCAATTACAAAAGTCTGGTTTAAAGTATTAAATTAAGGAAATCACTATAAATAAAATTCCCAAATTTAATAGCATGTCCTAACTTACTCCTTAAGAAATTAGGTCCATAACATTCACTCATATCTCCTCTAATCAAGTGTATAAGATATATGAATTTATAGAGTCACTGCCTTGTTGCTAAATGATTGAGTAGATAGGAAGGTTTCATGCAATTAAATGAAGTGTTGTTATTATTGGGTTACTCAACCCATACACCACCATCAATCATACACAAACTCATGAAAGCACATTCAAGTGTTGAAGACCACATAGTAGAGATATTACAAGAAGTATAACAAAAGAAGTTGCAATAAAGGAAAGTGTGGGAAATGACAAAATTGTTGAACTAATCACAAGCAAACATGCATATCTCACTACTATAGAGTATGCAAATTACAAACTAGAAATGAAAAAAGGAAATCTTAAGTCTACAAGGGGGTTGTTTTTCTTCCCTTGAGTGGGTCCTTACTCAAGGAAGCTATGATAGCCCTAAGCATTCTAACAATTCTCGAATATTTAATGAAAACTACTATTTTATTTACAAAATGTTCATAAGCATGATTAAATCAATTTTCTCTTCAAAAGTCAAATACACTCTCCAAGTAATAAAAAATATAACATAACAATAAAAATATCCCTATCCTATCTTCTCTACTCCAATTTGTACTTGAAGAGACTCCATACTAAACCTTCTAACAAGTCCTTGATGGGTGGAAGTTTGTCATTTGACCTCCTAATCTTATGCAAATGGTTACACAGGACTATTCACCCCCATAAACAATTCGAGTGCTACAACAATAAGGATTAGAATGGTTAGGGTCATTATTGTTACTCCTTATTTCTAGAAGTTTCTAAGGATTGAGAAGGGACACAATCCCTTGATTCTCTCACACATGCAACAAGCTGTTTAGAAGAATAATTGGAGCTACCAACTCAAATTCTGAATTTTTTTCCCAATTACACTCAATATTAGTTCATGGAGAAGATCATTCATGAATCATTCAAATATCATTATTAAACTGAAGGATGCCAAAATCAACCTTAATATTTAAGAAAAACACATAAATTTAAACAAGCATAAATCAATTGTCTCATGTTCATCATAAGTCATAAAGTTTCATAGAAGTCTTAGTCTTTACGACACAAAATAACTTGTATCTAACATGAGATGGGCCATTATACAATTTTGTGGCCCATCAAATATGTTGGTGCAACATTTGTTTAAGTCCATTTTTTGGTTCCATTCAATAGGGATGAAAGCAAGAGAAAAATCTAGAAAATCACACTTCTATGAGAAATTTAGTTTTTCCTTCCTTCTAGCCACCTATGTAAGTGGGAAATTGTGTAAGATATAGGTTTTACAAATAGATTTTCCCATTATATTCTAGAGATGACCAGAGTTTTTACTATGCATAATTTTTTCGAATAGTCACCATCCTCCTTATCATAAAATTCCCATCTAAACTTTATAGAATTTCCAAGTTGTATGTATACCATAGTTCCATTGTTATGATATTTTTTTGAATTGGGGAGTCAATAATTAAAGGTTACAAAGGGATGTTCACCAAGAAAACATAATACCTTCTTTAAGAAAACGTATTCTCATATATTTTAATGGCCTATGTAAATTTATAATGCCATTACAATGGGCTTCCAAAAGTGGTTGTGAAGGCGTGTATTAGATGAGGTAGTTTTATAAATTTAGGAAGCAAGGTCTATCATCATACACATTTTCATAGATACACAGAAATGAAATAGAAAAAAAATACACAAAATGAAAATGATAAATTTGCAAATAGATATGAAGGTGCTAGTCTTTAAAGTTTTGAAGACAAAAATATGTGATAGTTGATTCATAATTCAAAAAATATATTATTATCAATACTTCTATGAGATAAACTATCAAAATTATAGAGATAATTGAAGTATAGTATTTAGGTATGAACATGCCATATGCCATTCTTGGAGGCCAAAAAGAAGCAAATTATTCAAAATGGATATGTGAACATGCAAAATCTTGAAAGAAAAGGGTGACAAAAATGGATGGAATACAAAAGTGTAAACATCCCTCTATGGTTGGCTGAATTTTTTTATATCATCTAACAATAATTTTGTCACAAAATCGAATGTTAACTGCTCTAATTTCATGATGGTCACCTTCAAGCATTGAGCACGGGTGAAAATGAATTATTTTTATTCTATTTTGGAAATTATTTCTCTAATGGCATTAGGCTCTGTAGACAAAATGTGCAAGTCCTTTTCCTTGACCGCCATTAGTTTTATTGTAGCTTCTTTGAAAGTGACCATGGATGTGAGTTCTATTGTGTGATCTTATAGGTCTATCTTAAGCAGGTATCCATAATCACATTCAAAGAAATCAACATTGCATTTGGGACAATGCCAAGTGATTTTTGAATTGTAGGAGACCTTTTTCATGCATTGCATGCCAATGATGATTAAAGCACATGCAAGCTAATAGAGGTCAACCATGTGGATTTTTTTATGGTGGACTTCACTAGAATTGATTCTTTTTTCTCAAAGGGAGCGATGCTAAGAACCTCAAAAAATGTTTTTCTTTTGTTTATTTGGATTGGGACAGTGGTATATCTCCTAGTTAAGGATGCAGATGAAGCATGTAAGCCCTCTTTTTGGAACCATCTTGTCAGCTTATGGGAACCTTCTATATCTAGGTTTATTAGAATTTTATTTTTAGAGGTAGACCCTATAGTCTTACCATTGAACTTAGAAACACAACCTCCCTTGATTACTAGGATGGGGTGGGTTGTTTTAGAACACAAGTTAGCAATCTTTTTCCTTCCATAGGGAAATGTTTGCCCCATAATGTCACATCAATGCTATAGCTTGACATTTCCTTTAAGAGGATTATTTGTTCGTAGTGTTTGAGCCATATTTCCTATGTATAGAGGAGCTAGGGGAGGTGTTAGTTACAACACCAATCATGTCAACAATAGACCTAACAATTGATGAGTTGATTTCACTGATTGACTTAAAGTTGAAATGGTGTTGGGGAATTCATGGATCATTATCTGGGAAATGATGTATTAAGGAGGTGGGTTCCAAGAATACCTTCTAATTATTATTCAAATAGTTAAACATTTTTTTTTTCTAGTTTGACAATGGATTTGGAGATAATGTAGACATGGTTAAGTTGGATTTGAGCATAGAAAGTGTTAGCAGAGTTAGTAAAACAAATGACATGTATCTCTCCTCCTTCAATGTTAGAAATGTCAAATATAAAAACCTTTCCAAATCCATGTTGGTTCTTGAATTCACAAACATGTGTTTCTTTATTTTGCATGACTCTTAATTTCCCATTTTATATGATAAGGGCTCATGGCTCTGATAGGAATAGTTTTATCTAGGGTGGAAGATGAGGGGGTGGGGTCAGAGGGATATAGTTTTTAAGAAATAGTTATTGGGATGATGAGGGGATAGATTGGGAAGGGTAAATAGGTGGAGGTGATACAACTAGTGGAGCACCTACAAGGGTGGTTGTGGTATCAACAACCTCTAGGTCCAATGTTATAATATTCCTATGTAAAAGAAGGAAATTATAAAAGAGTAAAGGAAGCTTGTAGGATGCATGGGGAAGGAGAAGATTTGTAAATGTATAAGGGAAGAAAGGATAAAACTTGCATGGATTGTTTACGAAATCCACATTACAAGCAATAAATGATATAATTGATCCCATTTGAAGATCCCCAATTGGAATATGTTCATTGAATTTTGATGGTAAAAGAGAGTGTTTCATGTGCCTCCCATCAAATACAAAAGCACAATATCATGGCGTTGAACTCTATATAGAGTGGAGAAGATCGAGTGCCTCAATTTGGAAAATTGGTTGCATGTTGGTGGACATGCCTAGCAACTAATCGATGCCATTTTTAGTCAATATTGTACCCATTCTATAATTTCCGTACCCTTTGAAGCAAGTTAATGCAATTGAAATGAAAGCAATAAAAAAATAAACATAAATGGGTTTAAAGGACATGGAAAAAAATATGATTGAAGAGCCTTCACATCTCCGTTCACATATGTTTTGAAGAGGTGGTGTGAAGGAGGATAAAGGTAGTGTAATAGGTGGAGTAAAGAGTGTTGAAATACATAAGGTGACTATGGCTATATGTATAAAAAACAAACGCCATAGAAAAACCAACTTTGAAAAAGAGAATGGATGACAACATTATCTATAACCCATGGTACACATTGTTGCAATTCTGATGACTAATAAACAATTCAATGCAATGTTGGATAAGGGCTAAAAGAACTAAATTTCATGCTCTTTTATCTCTGAAAAGAAGAATATAGGAAACAAATTGTATGAAAAATGAATATAGATTCGTTTTCCTTATGTTGCAAAGAGAAAAAATAAAACAGATTTGTTCATCTTAATTTAACAAGATTCTTTTTTTCTTTTCCATATCTATGTATAGTTTCTCGAATTCACCCATTGATTGTAAGAAACATTTTCTGAACTTTCTACCTAATAGAAAACCTCCTTGTAACTTGGATGTACAATCAATATCTATTAACTATATTATAGTTAAAAACCTCAATTTATAAATAAATGATTAACAACAATATTTAGTGTTGTGAAATATGATTAAATAATAACCTCAAAAATACAAGTTTGATGCAAATAATAAATTGGAGAACAAAAGACATTATCTCCAAGTAAGACCAATTATTAGTAAATACACCCTGGGGTTGTTCACTGCATGATTAGATGGCTCCGAACTAAACCAAAGCTTTCATAAATGAACTCAAACATTTTCCCATATGAAAAAATGTGCAAATTTATCATTTTCCCATATAAATGAAAAAAAAAACATAATTTTAACCTAAATAAATCACATAACCTTGATAATATGGCTCAATTAATACCAAACTTACAAAGTTGAAGTCAATATTGAAGTTTATTGTTTTATTTGAAGTTTTCTTAGAGAAAAATCTTACAAAATTCAAGAAATGAACTTAATTAACCAAGATAATGGCTAAACCTTGCAAAAACAGGCTAAGTTTGACAAAACCAAAATAAAAAGGAAGTTGTTGAACATCGATTTGACCATAAACAACAACAATGAATTCTACCGAAATATGGACCAATCCTTGTGAAATAAGATACATTTAATATTTATATAGGTAGAAATGTGTTATATTTGAACATAGATCCAACAAAAAATGACTAAAGTGTGAGAAAATCAATGACATTTCTCACATTTGAACATAGATACAATGAAACAATAGATAAATTGTTTGAAAACCAACAACAACTGGCTATGTAAACATTTTATTCAACTAAAACCATGAAATGCATGTTAATGCTATGTTGGAAGGAAATTGTACCAAAATTGATCTTTGGTAGGGAAAAATGGACGTGAATCATCATAATATTGACATAATCTTTCCAATGTTGTGTCTCACGATGTATGCACAACCTATGGAAATTTCAGAAATCCCAAGAATGAAAAGTTCAATTAAGAATCATTAGGTACATACAAAAAAAAAACCTGTAGAGAGTGTGAAGAAACGTGGACTAAAACTACTAAAATTTATATAAGATAAATAAAGTTTCTAAATTTATAGACTCTAGATGTTGTTGATGGGTATAGTCATCAGGACAATGACGAAACAAGATTTGAATTTGAAGAACTTGAACTACTATGTTATTTGGAGTACAAAAATATGTTAATCCCTAGAAAAATCCTCATGTTATGTATAAAACCCCTTGTTAATCCCTTAGATATTGAATTCTTACATTTCTAGTGTTATATTAGCAGGTTGGCTAGAACACTTAATTCTACCCTTTCATTATAATTGTACCCTTTGTCTCCTATATATATACCAAGGAGACCTAGTCTTAGGATCATCTTATCTCATCTCACATTGTATTATGAACTGGATATATATTGTAAAAGGATGTTTCCCCCTCGAAGTGGATTGTCTTCATTGACTTTTTTTCATTTTTTAAAGCATTGGATCATAACATTTGGTATTAGAGAACTAATCCTAGGGTTTTTCTTCTCCAAGCGAGTCATATTAGAATTTTCACTATAACTATTTTTTATTTGTTGATTCAGATAGTGAAATTTTGAGGTTACTTAGAATACATATCAATATACCTGTGGTAAAATTTTTATTTGTTGGTTCATTATACTTACGAAGATATATCCTATGTACGACAGGGATTTTTACTCATCCTGAATTCATTCTTAAACGAGTCATCTTGGTATTTTAACTATAAATATTTTTGGGGGAGGTTTCAGACTATGATTTTTTTTTGGAGATTGAGGAGACATCTCCTAGTACAAGTGGTCCAAATTTCATATTATGGCTCGTTATACATTCAGATATATAATCCATGAAAGACAAGGCTTATGACTAATCCTGATATCAGTTTTAAAAGAGTCAACTTGGCATTTCCATTGTAACTTTTTTTTTGTGAAGTTTCTGACTCTGAAATTTTCATAATCTTGAGTAGACAAAGAATTACATGTGACTAAATTTTCAAATTTTGAATCATTATTATATGTGAGAAATATCTTGTGGAAGTTGGGATCGTTTACTAATTTTGAAATTAGTCTTAAACAATACATTGTGGTATTTTTTCTATATATTGTTTATCAATGAAGGTTCAAACTGTGAAATTTTCAGGATTTTAAGGAGTCATATCAAAGTACTCTAGATCTAAATTTCAAACTTATAATGGTTCGAATTTCAGAGATATATTAGGACAAAATCCGACCATCTATTCATACTCCTAATTAAGGATTTGAAAGGTTCATAATTACAATTGGCATAACTTTTGATTGGAAAATCCAGTTTTGGTGATTCAAAATTTGTGATAAAGAGGAAAACTAGGAGAATTATTCTTTTTTCACATGGCTCCAAAGGCTCCTCCAAAATTTACTTCACTAAATAAGCCTCAAGAAATCTCTTCTATAACTCATGAAGAAAATGGGAAGATACATAACAAGATATCCAAATTGGAGGACAAACTTAATGATTTGAGTGTTAGATCAATAACAAGTGATGAGTTGGTAAGCATACAAAGAAAAATTCAAGATATGGAAAAGAATATGGAACAAATGGAAAATAAGATGGATAATAATTGAGATCATATGGAAATGAAAATGGAAAAGAATATGGATGAAAATTGGGAGCATATGGAAAATAAGATGTTAGAATTTCAAAATTCCATGTCTTCCACGATCTTACATGATCTAGATGAGAGACTCCCTATAGGAGATATCAAAATTCAAGGCAATCATGAAAATGTGTAGGAAATAAATATGGAGTCCTAGAATCATGATTATTCATTACTCCAAGATCCACATAATCAAAACTTCAAGTTGACACCAATGAACTACTTCATTCCAAATATCAGTATGAGGAAGTTTGATTGTAAAGATCCTATGACATGGATATTCGTGATGGAGAAATCATTTGATCTACACCAAACACCAAGCTTACAAAAGGTACCTTTTTCATCTTTGTATTTAGAAAATGATCAATTTGTTCGGTATCAATGGCTTTGTGAAAGAAAAAAAAGTATATTATATCCTACTCCATTTTTACAGAGGAAATGATATAACATTATGGGTATATTAAGATCAATACATTCTTTAGTCAATTGAAAATTCGTTGGAAAAAATTCCATTTATAGAACACATTCAACAATTCCAAAAGCTCAGACTCAGGGTAAAGAACATTCCTAAGGATATTTTGTTAGATCTCTTTATGGGTACTTTAAAGGAGAACATTCAACATGAGGTGCATCTCTTCGAACCTAAATCCCTAGAGCAATCTTTCAGTATCGAAATGAAAGTGGAAAACAAAAATATGGCTACTACAAGGGTGGCCACTAAAAACCATAGAGAGCACCATGTTACCTCTCCTAAACTGACAAGGTTGACACCTCAAAAAATGGATGAAAGAAGAGCAAAGGGATTATGTTTCAATTGTGATAACAAGTACAATAAAGGGCATACATATGACAAGAAGAAATTATTCTACGTAGACTATGAAGAGGAAGAAGATCAAGATTTGAAACCATCAAAAGATCTATATATAGAAGAGATTGCTCCACCAACATCTTGTCATGCATTGGTCGACATCAATTCTCCACAAAATCTCAAGATACAAGGATACTTCAAAAAGAAAAAGGTAACAATGTTGATTGATTCTAGTAATACCCATAACTTCATCAATTAAAAATTAGCTATATAACTCAATTTCTTTGTATATATAGCACCAAAGTTTCAAGTAATGATTACATATGGAGGTACCATGAAATTTTTTGGGAAGTGCCATTGTATTAATCTCAATATGTAGGAGTATTTATTGGATAGTCCCATGTTTTCCATCCAAATGGGTGGTGTTGATGTCGTATTAGGGGTCCAATGGTTATAACCATTTGGAACATTGGCCCTTAATTTTCAAGATCTTTTCATGAGATTTTCCTCAAAAGGCGAGGAAATTGAGCTTAGAGGTATCCAAGGGAAACCCTCTAAAGTGATAAGCTCTAATAGCATGACAAAATTACTCAAAAAGGGGCACTGTGGTGTAATTGCACAATTGTGCTTAGTAGATATTAAAAAATCTATATCTCCTTCTCCAATGGATCTCCAAAGTGTTATCAACAACAATTTCACGGTATTTGGAGAGATGCCTAAGGGTCTTCCACTGACGCGAGATCATGATCATGCTATTAATTTGCAACCTATAAGTGTACCAAATAAGATTAGGCATTATAGGTATCTATATGCACACAATATTGAGATCGAGTGTATGATCCAAGAAATGTTAGAGGTTGGCATCATTCAACCTAGACAAAGCTCTTTCTCTTCACGAGTAGTGATGGTTATGGAGAAGGATGGTTCATGGCATATGTGTCTAGATTATACACAACTCAACAAAATGACCATCAAATATAAGTTTCCTATTCTTATCATTGATGAATTATTAGATGAATTGCACGGAGAAAAATTCTTTACTAAGTTGGATCTTCATTTGGGATATCATCAAATCATAATGAGGTAGGAAGACATTCCCAAAACATCCTTTAGAATACATGAAGGTAATTATGAGTTTTTATTTATGCCATTTGGACTTACTAATGAACCTTCAACATTTCAAAGCTTGATGAATTAAATTTTCAAACCCTTCCTTAGAAAAATTGTGTTAATATTTTTTGATGACATACTAATATAGAACAAATTGTGGGAAGAACATGTACAACGTGTTAGCTCCCAAAGTGAATCAATCACTTGGTTTCATTTTGTAGGTGATAGCATGGTCATCTATAGGATTCTCTTTCTATTTTTAGATTCTTCTAGTGTAAAAAACTTAGGCTTTTAAATTCATGCTAGAAATAAGTTGATCCTTAAAGGTTGTTTTTATAAAATTTCGTGAAAATATTTTCAACAACTAATGCATGTTGCAAGGTTGATGTTAGCGGGTGAAAGAAATGGGTTTCAACGGTTAAAGAGTACTCTTCCGCAGACAAGTTAGCTGGTGAAAGAGCGAAACACGTGTTTTTCTTCCATGATTCCAGAAATTAAAAAGAAGGCATGCTTGACACACGTCACATAATCATTATGAGGCGCTGGTCGAAGTGAATGATGATGAGGATACTATTGTGCATGTTTAATCGGATATTATGGTAGATCATGCTCATGATTGCATGCTCCAACAATGAAAGCATTGGAGATGACAAATTCACATTCATCATCACAGATAGAGGAGGTACTAGTCACCCGATGACATCAAATTAGCACTCAGTTTTAAAACACGTGTTGATTCACAGGTAATATGGTATGGTTCCATGTTTTGAATTGGCAACACCGAGAGTTTTCATGAGTGCCAAACCTTGGCTGAATCGGGAAATCACCATGACAACTGTGTGCGAAACGTTCGAGGTTTGAGTCACAGATGTCAAAAAAATGAAGTGGTTTGTTGCTGAGGAAAGAATTGGATAGCCTGTCATTCTTACAGTCACATCCATATGTGAAAAACCATTTCTCAGACTTAGGCTGCATGAATTATGTGGAAAGGTTACAAAATAGTTGCCACCAGACAACAACTGAAGCATTTGCTAAATCATATGATGGAAACAGAGCTAGTGTGGGTTCTGTAGAAATTATAGTTGATGAAGCTGCCATTGCCACAACAACTAGCTTACCTAGATCAGACCAAAGCTCGTTTAATACAACAACAACCAAAAATTTGAATTTTAGGGTATACCTCAAGGAAAAATTTAGAGCCATCACCTGGAAGAAAAGCATGCCAGTTTCTCACCTGGAAGATGAATGGAAGGACCTGTTTAAAGGCATTCAACTCTATATCACCTCCGAAGGCAGGTATGACAAGATAATGTTATATCATTTCAAACTTTTAGATCATTTCACAGGGAAGACCCTCCTAAATTTACCTTTCTTCCTTCACAAAAGCCTAACTAAAGTGTGTAAGAAGATTAGAGTTGAATCTCTAAGCATAAAAAACACCCTTTGTCATTTTGGCTTGATCAAACTGATAATTCTAGAAGAACTGAGACAAAGAGGAAGGACTTGGCAACATTTTCTTTTTTGGAAAGGTTTTGAGACCCAAACTCAACCCATGAATGAGCAGAAGAAAACTGGAAAAAGGCAGCTAACTCCTCAGAGAAACTCAAGGAGGAGGAGAGCTCTTCTAGGACCACCAGAGGACAGGGTTTCCAGCATAAAGTCTAAGAGAGCAAAGAAAAAATTAGATTTTGAAACCAACTCGGAGCAGCCTACAGTAAAAAAGACAAATATTCTCAATTTTCCATACACAGACTTAGAAACAGAGCCAGAATAGGAAGACGAAAGTCCAATCATTAAAAGTCCAAAGTACTCCATTGAAATTGCATAGGACTGTGAAAATTTTTCTCCTATTGATGAAGGTGAAACATCAAAGAGTAAGAAGTCAAAAAAATCACAAAAAATTAAGGAACTGCAAGAGGTGATTGCATAATAGGAGGTTTTGGAAAGAGTAATCAAGGCAAGATACAAAGCCTTATTTGACAATTTTGCAAAGACAAATGCAACATTTGAGAAGTTGGATCGTGAGAGTTTCAAAGACAAAAACAGAAAGAAGAAAATCACCAAGGACTATAACAGTTTGTGGTAGTTAGCAAAATGCCTTAAGAGGAAAATTAAGAAATTGAAGCAGAAGAGTAATTCACATCCATATCTACAGGTACTGGCCTAGGTTGCTGTGAATATGCAGGGAGATAAATCAAATGAACACTGATTTTTTGGTAAAACCACAGTTTTGGAGATGAGAGGTTTATTTTTGACCAAAGAGAGAGCTTTCACCAGCGCAAAGGGAAACATTACCACCAGTTAGCTGGTGAAAAGCAGAACTTTCACCAGCTAACGAGCAGATCGTAAGGTGAATTAGCTAGTGAAACTACAGAAAGAAATTTTTGGAAAGCTAAGCTGGAGCGAGGCTATTTTGGAGTATTTAAAAAGTTTTGAGAGTATCAAAGGATTAACCACCTAATCAAGAAACACTCATCATCAGAGATTCATGGAGATTTTGAGACCAAATGCTAAATTGGTCAACTAAAGTTTCGGTTATGGTTATTATAAGAGTTCAGCTATAGAAGATAGGTGTATTTACTCTTCCACGACACAACAGAGTCCTAAAGGTGATGAAGTACAGATGTCAAACATCAACATAGAAGACAGTTCGAGTTCTAGGAACTAGTCTTTTTCTTATCAAATTGTATTTAGTTAGTTTTATTTTCTATATTTAGATACATATCCAAGTTTTCAGAATCTAAAAAACTGATTGTAAAGGGCTATAAATTCCTATCTTTTCTAAGAGATAAGGGTTCAATCTGGGAGACATTTTCTAGCTATTGTACTTGACCTCTTATTTTGATAATAGAATCATAGTCCTCTTTTGTTTTCAATATCACATTCTTTCATATATTTTATTATTCTGCACTTTATTCAGTTTAGTTTAGCTCTTAAGAACTATCATCTTCTTATAAATCTCATAAACTTGAATTAAAGGTTTTCTTACTGTCTTGTATGACCCTGCACATGGTTGTATTTGGTTATCTAGACTAGTATTCTTCATTCCCTTTTTAAAACTCCGTTCTCTGATTATTTTTTTCTAAAAGCACTGTCTTATTCAGATGCATGATAAGTGGTTACTTTCATCATCTTTTGAGTTATCCCATTGTCCCAAGAATACCTAATTTACTATATTCTTGAGTTACCAAGCATCTTTGGCCTACAACCCCAAAGAGTTTTATGGAGTGATAACAAATTGGCGCCGTTGTCGAGGAAACGAAACTTAAGCTCTTCTTTCCTGGGATACGATACAGAGTTGATATTTGATGATAGACAAAGATTAGACATCACATTGGTTGTAATTATCTATTTGGAAACTCCACAAGTTCATCCTGGCTCCTAAGAGGATCAGTACCAGGGCGAATCCACAAGAATCACCTGTCACACCAGTGTCCAATCCAAAAATAATTCTCTAAAGAGGAAAATCATTCCAAGGTCAAACTTCAAAATCAGACACAGAAGGTAATCCTCTCTTTAGTTCTGAACACTCTGCTACAGAAAAAATTGAGTCTTTTTCCAACAGTGCTGATGAAAAAGCAACTGTAACTACTGTAGAAGAATCAAGTTTTTCTTATCAACAGGAAAATATCATTGATGATGAATTGATAGATTCAAAATTGGTTGAAAAATCATCTAAGACATTAGAAATAAATTATAGTTCTTCCTGTCTTGAGTCTTTTCATTCACAATACAAAGAAGATCATTTAAACATTTACACTAGCCTCCTTGTTGTAGAACATTATCTTGAAGAGTTGTTTGCTAAAGGTGAAGAAAACTTAGCTAAACATCTTGCAAATTTCTATAGAGCTTCATATCAGACTTCTTTTCCATCAGAAAACTCACCTCCTTCAATTTCCCCCAGTGTTGAGGAATCAAAGAAAAAACTATCACCTCTCTCACCCTTTCTCACTATGGTTGCACCCCCTCCTTTGACCAAGATGCAACAAATCCTAACTACTAGGTATGCTCCACTTATATTTCCAAATCCAGTTTTAGCTATGCCCACAAGAGACTATCAGAAGTATATGCCCAAATTTACAGGTGAGGGTGATGTAACTGCTGAAGAACACATAGAGGCCTTCTACAGTTATGCTGAAAACCTCAACATTGAAGAGGAAGATGTTTGGACTCAGGTTTTTGTCCAAAGCTTAGATGGCCATGCTAGGAAATGGTTCAAAGAACTCCCTGCTAGTTCCATAGCTGGCATTGAGAAGTTGGACAACATCTTCTTGAAACATTGGGGTGATAGAAGAGATTTTCTGTACTATATTACTGAATTTGGAAATCTAAGGAAAGAAAATGGTGAGTCAGTCTCTGATTTCACTAAGAGGTTTAACAGAATGTACAGTAAAATACTAGCTGAGATAAAACCTTCAGATGCCTCTGCCAAAATCACATGTGAAAATTATTTTGACACATAATTCTATTTGTTGTTGAGAGAAAGGAGGTCACCGACACTATCCCTGATGCAAGATTATGCACTTGAAGTGGAATCAAATATTTTGGCTATTCAAAAGATGAAGGGAAACTCTGATAAGAGAAAGTTGAGAAACGAAGCTTCTTCTTCATCATATGCTAACCCAAAATTAGATAAAATGGATAAGATGTTAGAGTCTCTAACCTCTGAGATATCTAAACTCAAAATTGAAAATAAGAAGCCTGTCAAGGGAAGGACTACTTATGATTACGCAAATAGAAACCCAAATCAAAATCCCAACAATTTCAGAAGAAATAATCAGCCCATACAGATTTTACAAAGAGAAAGGAATCCTACTGAGGATCAGAGGATAAAGGCTCCTCTTCAAAATGTTGTGATGGACGAAGATGAAGGTGATTATCGAGAAGATGGAGAGGATAATATTCACTGCGTTAGAGAGGAGACAGGGAAATCCTATCTATCACAACATGACTATGAAGAGGCATTGATGACTGAACAAATAGAGGAAAATTCTGCTGATGATGGATTTTTTTCAACAGAAGAGAAGAACAGATATAATCTCATATCTAAGTCTAATACTGCCCAACAGAATGCACCAGCCTCTCCCAAAAAGAGCATAGCCCCTGTTAAGCAAAAAGATCAGACATCAGAGAATCAACAAACAAATCCTTCAAAGGTAAATACACCAGCTCCTCCCAAGAAGACTGTTGTCCATGTCAAACAACAAATTCAGAAAAGTCAGACCCCTGCCGACCAACAAAGTATTTAGAAATCTCCTTTAAATGAGGTAAAGGTTTCTAATAAAATATCCTATTCTTTCAATTTTGAGGCTGAAATACAAAAGATTAAAATTCCCATCCCTTTGGTTGAGTTAATGAAAAATGAAACATTCAAGAAAGATATCCTCAAAAATTTAGACCCAAAATCCATATCCCCTTCTGCTGATATTCTCAACATATATGATGAAAATCCAACCATAACCCTGGGCCAAATGATAGAAGACAGAGATGAGAGATATCCACCTTTTTACATCTCTCTGAACATTCATGAAAAAACACTACATAATTGTTTGCTAGACTCCGGTGCTTCTCACAACTTAATGACAAAGGCGGTCATGGATGAGCTTGGGTTAGAAATTACTAAGTCTTACCACGATATTTTCTCTTTTGATTCTTGGAAAGTCAAATGTATTGGAAAGATCAAGGAGCTAGCTATAACTTTGACCCAAGCATCTATGAAAACTATGGTTATGGATATTGTAGTGGTAGACATCCCACCAAAATTTGGATGTTTGTTATCAAGATCATGGATGAAAAGGCTAGGTGGTACTCTTCAAATGAATCTCTCATATGATACTATCCTTGTTTTTGGAGGAGTAGACAGAAGGTTATACAGGGAGTCACAACTGGCATATGTAATCAATGACGAACAAAATCCATCCAACCATCCTATTTATTCAGTTGACATAGTTATGGGATCTTGCATTTTACAAATTGATGATTCATTATCAGATTCTTTATTGCTTAGAAAGCTCGTAGTTCAGTCTACAAAAATAACAGAAGACGATCTTTGGACCATGTTCTTTGATGGTGCTTGTACCAAAGAGTCATCAGGAGCAGGGGTGGTATTGATTTCTCCTTCAAAGAAAACTTCTCATTTGTCCTTTAAGCTTGATTTTAAGGTGACTAACAACATTGCAAAGTATGAGGCACTGCTCTTGGGATTAAATGAAACCAAAGAGATGGAGATCAAAAGATTACATGTATTCAGAGACACAGATTTAATCATTCAACAATTGAACAAATCCTTTCAGGCCAAACATGTTAGACTGAAAGCCTATAGGGATGAAGTTTTGAGGGAAATCCATACTTTTACTGATTTCAAAATTTCATATGTACCTAGAGAAATGAATGAATTGGCTGATTCATTAGCTGTTTCTGCCTGTGCTTTTATACCTCCTCTACCTCCTAAATTAAATTATGAGATTCAAGTAAAGTATAGGCCATCCCTCCCTGACAATGTAAAATTCTAGAAGGTTTTTGAGGATGATGCTGAACTCACTAGATTTCTTGCAGTAATAGATGAGTTTGCAGATTTGCAAGTTGATTTGGAAAATGAACATGATGAGGAAGCTGATAAGCCGAAGTTCAGAAGCAAAATTGCAGCACATGAAATAGTACAATTGTCCATAAACATAATTCCTAAAGGTTTGGTTCCTTTAGAGAAGCTTTTCGATAATAATGATGTGGCGATCAAAATGGAAAACAAGGAAGAGGACTTAGAAGTTTTTCAGTATAATGTAGCCAATGAACAAGATCCCAAATATGTCAACTTAGCTTCACATCTGACTAAAAAAAAGGGCTGATTACGGTGAGATGTTAAAAGAATTTGCTGACATATTTGCTTGGAAATATGATGACCTTAAGACGTTCAATACTGAGGTAATTTAGTACAAGATTCCCTTGAACAAAGATACAAAACCATTTAGGCAGAAACTTAGATCTTTCAATCCTATGTTGCTGCCTACAATGGAAAGGGAGATCAAGAAGCTATTGGATGCTCGCATTATCATACCTCTTAGATACTCAGAATGGATTTCAAATCTTGTACCAGTCAGAAAGAAAAATGGAGAGATCAGACTTTGTGTGGATTTCATAAATCTGAATAAGTGTTCTAGGAAAGACAACTATTTGCTGCCTAAGATGGAACATATTTTACAGAAGGTGTTAGGTTCAAAGGTGATGTCGTTTATTGATGGGTTTTCTGGATATAATCAGATTGTTGTCCATCCGGATGACAAAGAAAAGATTGCCTTTACCACTCCATGGGGTATGTTTATTTATGAAAAGATGCCTTTCGGATTGATGAATGCAGGAGCGACATTCCAAAGGGTGATGGACATTTCTTTCGTTGGGGAGAAAGACAAATTCGTCTTGATATATCTTGATGACATTATTGTTTTTTCGAGTAGCCATGAACATCATTTGCAGCACTTGAGAAAGACATTCCTAAAATGTCGAAGGTATGACATTTCTCTTAATACTAAGAAATCTAATTTTTCACTCAAGTAAGGGAAATTACTTGGACATATTGTTTCATCTAATGGGGTGAGGATTGACCCAAAAGGAGTAGAAGCTATCAAAATTTTGTCTCTTCCTAGATCAAAGAAGGACATTCAGTCTTTCCTTGGGACTATAAACTTTATCAGGAGGTTTATAGAAAACTTTGCAGAACTCACAAAGCATATCACTTCTATGTTAAGAAAGAACTCTTGTAACGAGCCTCCTCATTACGACGAAAAAACTCATATAACAAGTGATTTTTTTTTTTTTAATAATGTTTTTGCGCGTGTGTACAAGGGAATAAACACATTCGAATCTGCGTTGCCACTCGACGACGAACAAGACACATACAACGACGAACACAACATGACGACCTAAGACGCACATCAAGTATCTGCATGCGTTGAATGACGATCATTCGACAAATAAATAAGACTAACTACCCGCCCGTCCTAACCTGCAATGGTTAGGACCTCCAAGACACATAAGCAATGCTCAAGCCCAGGTTCCCATCGATTTTAACCATTTAGGGTCTCAGGGCTGGCGACTGTTCTGAGGAACATGGAGGTGTCTACATCCCACCCGACACTAGCAACCTAAGAAAAAAGTTTACAACCAAGTACAACAATAATTAAATGAACAACCACGTACTCTACGGAAGGTGCAAGTCAGAAGGACTCGGATAACAACCAACCATTTTTAAGACAAGGCATTATCTATGACTCAATTGTCAATAAGTACAGATCAATCACTCCATTTCCTTTTCATTTATTGACGAGTTACCAAATCCAACCTTAAAAATAAGGTAAATTCAATTAATTGCAAATCCCCATTTCTAATCATAATAACTTATTGTACTTAGTTCAAGACATTATAATTTATCTGTTATCAATGATAATAAAGATTTCAACATCATTACCATAAAATAACAACCATAATTCATTTATATTACAATAACTAAATAAAATGACCATCACATTACATCTTATATGTTATCTATAACAATTACATTAACATTACCATAAAACGATAACAACATTAACATTAAAATTACCATAAACAATCGCATAAACATTAAACATTACATTGCATTAATCATTACCATAAAACAATAATAACATTAACATTAACATTACCATAAACAATCACATTAACATTAAACATTACATTGCATTAATCATTACCATAAAACAATAATAACTTTGAAAGTTAGCGGCCGTAACCACTATGCCAATCAAAGGAATAAGAAAAATCGGCAACAAGAAACTATTGGTGGTGAGTGCATGCCAGGAATAAAGTGGGCAACAGATGCGTGCATGCCAGAAATCACGCATAAAAAAGGAAGTCATCAAAGGCAACTGTCAGAGACTAGAGTCACTTCGGCAATTTCCAAATTGGCACTGTCGGAATCCAAGACTCAATTCGGAAAATTTCATTCTGAAGGCACATACATCCAAGCATACAGTCAGCAAAGGGAGGGGGTGTACTGTATTCATCGAACATAGCCTTACAAAAATTGCAGAGGCAACAATGTTTGAATTTAACTCAGTGCAAAGGTAAAAATTGTAAGAAATTATCACCATTTGCAGGGGCAGTTAAGAGTTAAAAGTTCTAAACCTAAAGAAAATGCGTTCAGACCAAATAGAGAAATGGTTCCATGGGATTAGATTTTTGAATCTATTCTCATCCTTCAACTTTTAATCTAATTTAAGCAATTCCATTAGAGGAAGTGATGCCGAAGCATGGGCAAATGATTCTACATATGTTTGTCCCTGTTCTCCCTGGGAAAACGTAAATTTAAAATCTAACAGGTGCGCTGGCTGACCTTGGCTCAAATACTTCAAGGTTGGAACATTTCGTTGCAAAACAACTATTCACAACATTTAAAGACAGTTCCATTCGAGGTCTTAAAGGCAGGTCACACGCAAATAAAGGTGGTCACCCATTCACCATAGACAACATAACGATCAAGTCAGTAAGAGGTTGTGTGAGGTCATAAATTTTAAAAGGTTTTAACAGTATACACAATGGGCGCATTTTTCAAAAACTATAATGACACAATCTTTAATGATCTCTGAGCCTGTGAGGTGATTAATTTTAAGAAGATTTAACATTTCATACAGTGGGCACACTTTTCAGAAATTGTAATAACAACATCTTTAATAATCGCTGAGCCTTAGTTACAGTAAAGAGTACGCCTTCAATTTCCTTTAAAAAAAAAAACATATAGAGCCAACAATCAGCAACCCAAGGCATGCAATAAAGTAGTACATAGAGAAGGGCCTTCAACAGGTCACTAAAATCACTGTCACAAGTCTAAGGCTGAGTTTAACCCAAGATTTTCTATAGAGATTGATGTGCTCGCAGTTTAATGAATGAAAGGTAATTTGTGGAAGATACCATATTAACATCACAAGGGAAGCTGAAATCATTGTCCAACAAAGGCTTACAACGCAGCCACATAGTCTAACGTAGGCACACCATAATCACGCATGGTCTTCCATGGTTGATAAGGCAGAGACTTTACGATCAAGAGGCAGAAACTGTCATTAAAATGCAGACATAAAATAAAACAAACCAGCGCCAGATATCCCTCAATGGACACAAGGCAACCCATGTGAAGAGGTACTCAAATCGAAAAAAGGGCGTAAGACAAAAACAACCACGTGCAATGACAGAGTTAAGAATAAATGTTTTTATCCATCACATAATTTAAAATCGCCGAAGAACAGAAAAAGTAAACCAGTCAATCCGACGAGAACCCAAGCAGATTTAAGTCAAGTATTTTTCATCTTATAATGCCAATATAAGAATGTTGATACATTAAGAGAGTGCCAGGGTCCTAATACCTTCTATTATGAAAAATGAAAAGTATACCGTTGCCTGATCGCCTGCTCTGAGTGATGTCCACGCACTCCGTGCTGCTCCCACTCACCGACCGTCGAGACTATACCGGTACCTCCTAGCCAATGCTAGGGGTACTCTACTTCCCCCTTAGCCCCCCGAGCCATAAAAGGGCCACACACTATTCATATGGTACGTCTAGCTCCCATCTCGCCTCGGAAGGTCGAGCTACCACTCCTCTCCGAGCTGGGAAATCCCAACTCCCCACAAGTAAATCAGTCAAGTCACTAATCCGGCAGTGTAACGTTACACTAACAACCGATACCCTTCTTCCTCCTCCTTCCTCTCTTTTATAGAGTTTTAGAACTTCCAATCTTTCCCTAAATCTCATTTACTTTAAGTTTTAATAAAAATCTTCTAAAAATTCTCCTTCATACAAGTGTCATCCATCCCCCACATTCCTTCATAATTATTTTCTTTACTTTATTAAATTGTCTTATTTCCCTCACCCACCTAGAGTTATTCCTAAATTTACTCCTAGGTGTCCCTAGATTCCCTTACATGTTTTAAAGGCTTTCCCTAAAATGAAAATGCTAAGTCAGTTCAAAATTAGAAGGTTCTTAAATGCAGACTCTTTACTAAGTTGACCTCCCTCTTTTTACCATAAGTTCCCCATCTTTCCCTTTTTATGTTACCTCCTTTCCCTAGTTTCCTAAATTTTATAATTTCCCTCTTTCCATTTTCTATTAGAGCTAAAAATGGCAGTTGTGCAATTTAACATCTTTTCCTTTTATTATTAATTTAATATCTTTTTACACTTTCACAAGTTAAAATAATTAATTTCTTCTTTATCTTTTAATCCATAGATTTTATTTAAGTTCTTACTCTCTTCATTTTACCCAAGAATTTATGAAGTCCACAATTATTACTTAATTAGTTTTTTTTTTTTAAACTTTATTATTTTTTTTTATAAAGGTATTTTCTTAAGGGTAGACAAAATTTTACCCCTAGCGAGGTTTTAGACTTAGAACTTAGATTCTGGACTGGGCGACATTTAACTAGGGGAGTTGTTTTTTAAAATTTCTTAACGCGTTAAATGTCTTAGGGTCATCTAGGTTTGTTCCTTTATTATATTCAATGTGACGTGCCCTTCTGGACGCACTACATGCTCCAAGGGTGCCACTTGCCTCTTTTGTTTCTTTTGCACGATGTGCCCTTCAGGACACACCACGTGCTCGATGGGTGCCACTCACCTCTTTTGTTTCTTTTGCGCGACATGCTCTTCAAGATGCACCACATGCTCCAAGAGTGCCACTCGCCTCTTGATTGATTGGTAGACATCAATAACCCCTAGAGTCAACACTCCGCCAGGTGAACTTGTGGGAAACTAAGGGCTTCTAAGGAATAAGGCCCCCGCCTTATTGCGTGCCCCTTAGAATCATCATGAGCAACTGTTGCAGTTTTCCCTCACAACATCGTGGGTCCTCTCGAACTAGGTAATTGTTAACCTACAGTTCGAGCCACGGTGGGAGTGCTAGTAGGTTGTGGCAGGGTTGTTGTCCACACCTCTCCATCAACCTCTCTGGTAGTCATGTGTGGCCCCTTTACTCCATATGTGAGTCTGGTCAACAAGCTATCGTCAGCTTGCGTCATAAACAAATCATGTTAGAACATATCCACAACATATCATCTAATCAAATGTACTAATATCACAGTAAATCAATCAAACTCCAATAGCACACTCCCTGACTCAATCCAGAGTCCAAGGGGTTCCATCGATGCCTCTACATCCTCAAGTTCCAAAACCCTACACACTCAGTAAAACCGAGTCAATAGCACCTGTCTATGTCAATGTAGTAAAACAACATATCATCTACCCATGACGCATCATAAACAAATACAATGTTTTAATATCATAGTAATTCGGATCACTTGCGAGCAAGTGTCCTCAAAGAATAGGTTCGCTCAGTGCACCGATGTAGGATGTTACATACACCCCCTGTTGGTCTAAACTTCGTCCCGAAGTTTCATAGTATAAATGAAAAAATAATTGTATCACAATATCATATGTCTATCTATCAAACAAAAATGGAAACTGTTGGCGCATATCATATGCATCCTCCCAGGTCACCAAGTGCAGACTATAATTGTCCCACTAGACCTTGACCTGATCTATCATTCGACGTTGTAATTGTCGAATGCGATGATCTAAGAAGCAGACCGGCTCATCCATGAGTTCTCCCTCTTCTGATACCTGGAAGGAAATCATGTCAAATACATGTGTAGGATCACTAATATAATGTATCAAAACAGAAACATGAAAAACATCGTGCATACGCTTCAAGGTATCAGGCAAGGCTAGTGAATAGGCCACAGGCCCCTTTCTCTCCACAATCTCGAAAGGTCCCACGAACCTAGGAGAGATTTTAGATCCCTTCCCAAACTTGATCAAACTCTTATGTGGTTTAACCCGCAAGAAGACTCGATCGTCGATCTCGTAACTACGGTCGACTCGGTGCGCATCGACATAACTCTTCTATCGATCCTGTGCTTCTTTAATCCTTTGTCTTATGGTTTTCATTTGTTCTTCCATTTCTTGGATTGCTTCTGGTCCCACCAGGACCCTATCCTCAAGCCGATCCCAACTCAAGGGCGTCCGATATGGTCGCTTGTAAAGAAACTCGAAAGACACCATCTTAATGGTGCTCTGGTAACTGTTGTTGTAAGCGAACTCCACTAGTGGCAAGAATTCTTCCCAATGCTTTTGTTGGTCCATCACATACATGCGCAAGATGTATTCCAAGGTTTGTTTCATTCGTTCAGTCTGCTCGCCAGTCTCTGGGTGATATGCAGTACTAAGGTTAAGTTGGGTTCCCAAGGCCACTTGGAAACTTGTCCAAAATCGTCTAGTACACACCGATCCTCGATCAGATATAATATTCTTAGGTACGCCATGCAGCCTCACAATCTCACTGATGAAAACTCTAGCTATGTCAGGTGCCTGATACGTCGTATGCACAGGAATAAAGTGAGCACTCTTCGTCAGAGTGTCTACTACTACGAAAATCGAGTCATGTCTCCCTACCGTCAGTGGCAATCCAACAATAAAATCCATCGAAATAACCTCCCATTTCGATTCTGAAATAGCGTGCGGTTGTAGTAATCCTGCTGGGTGTCTATGTCCAGACTTTACCTGCTGACATTCTAGACATCTGGCCACATAATTGATTATGTCTGCCTTCATTCCCTTCCAAAAGAATAAGGGTTTAAGGTCTTCCCTCATCTTCGTGACTCCCAGGTGAGCCATGTAAACTGCTCTATGAGCCTCGCTCAGGATCAACATCCTCAACTCGTCATTTGGCGAGACGTAAATCTAACATTTAAACCTTAATAGACCATCACCATTGAATGAAAATCCCTCAAATCGTGGTACCATCATTGTGTTTTGTATGATAAAACCCTCGACCTCTTTATACCAATCATCGTCATGCTATAAAGTTAGAATCTTTTCATGTAGATTCGTATGAAGAGGAAACACCGAAAAGATGCATGGCCTTCGACTCAAAGCATCCACCACTTGGTTCACTGTTCCCTTTATGTAAGTAATCTCAAAGTCGTACTCGCTAAGCAATTCCGACCATCGCCGTTGTCGCGTGTTCAGGTCGCTTTGCGTAAAAATGTGTTGTAGTCCACAATGATCAGTCTTTAGTTCAAATTTTCATCCAACTAGGTAGTGTCTCCAAACCTTTAAGGCATAAATGATGGCTAATAACTCCAAATCATTTGTCGCATAGTTCTCCTCATGCCTTCTCAGTTTCCTTGAAATGTAAGAAATCACTCGTTCGTCTTGCATCAAGACTCTGCCTAAGCCTTCCTTGGATGCGTCTGTGCATACCAAGAAGTTTTCATTCGTGTCAAGGACCTTTAGTATCGACGCTATTGTCAACAACTCCTTAAGCCTCCGAAATGCTTCCGCACATTTCTCGGTCCAAACAAATTTCTGGTTTTTCTTCTACAATTCTGTGATCGAATTTGTTATCCTCGAAAATCCCTCGAAAAACCGTCAATAGTATCCTACTAAACCCATAAAGCTATGCACTTCTGTGACATTCGTCAGCGTAGGCCATTCCATAATAGCCTCGACCTTGGTTGGATCCATGACGATGCCTTTGCTGGAGATGACATGCCCTAAGTAGTGAATCTTCGATTGATAAAATGAGCATTTGGACAAGTTCTCATACAATTTGTGCTCTCGCAGACACTGTAGTACCAAGCGCAAGTGCTCATCATTCTCCTCCATCGTCCGAGAGTAGATCAAAATATCGTCAATGAATACTTGGATGAAATTGTCCAAGTACTCACGGAACACCCCGTTCATCAAACTCATAAATACCCCTGGGGCGTTTTTCAGTCCAAATGGTAAAAAAGTAAACTCGTAATGTCCAAACCTCATATTAAAGGTGGTCTTAGGGACGTCATCCTCCTTGATACACAACTGGTGATACCTTGATCACAAATCAATCTTGGAGAACATTGTTGCACCCTTCATTTGATTGAACAGGTCATCAATTCTCGGTAATGGAGATTGATTCTTGATCGTAGCCTTGTTCAGTTGACGGTAGTCAATGCAAAGCCTCCACAATCCATCCTTCTTTCGTATGAAAATAACAGGTGCACCCCACTGTGACACACTAGGACGTATCAGTCCCAGGTCCAACAACTCCTTCAGTTGCATTTTTAACTCTTGTAACTCCGGGGTCGACATCCGATAAGGTGTTCTTGCTATCGGTTCAGTCCCTGGTTTTAAGTCTATGGTAAACTACAATTCCCTCTCTGGCGGCATCCCAGGTAACTCCTTCGGAAGCACGTCTGCAAACTCTCTCACCACCGGAAGGTGTTCCAGACCTTCCGCTACTCCCTTCTTGTTTAACGCAAGGATCACATAAAGCTTGCACCCCTTGCACATACTCTTCCATAATTGTAAGGAAGAGATGAACCTCAGGGAAACTCCCTAGTTCCGCCCTACTATCACATGTCTCTATCCCTCGTCATCAACCAAGATCAACCATTTTGTCTTACAGTTGAGTATCGCCTCATGTGACTCCAACCAATCCATACCAATCACGACATCATAAGATCCTAGGATTGTGATGTATAGGTTGTCCCTTGTGACAAACTCTCCCAGGTTAAGGGCACAACCCGTAACCGTTTCTCCAAACTTCTATTTGGCTCTCGAAGCCATCTCTATGAAGCTAAACCCATCTTGTTCGACTGCCTTTACCTTAATCCTTTTTAGCGCTGCACCATAAATGAAACTCTCGGTAGCACCAGGATCTATCAAAATACTAAGGGTTTGGTCAACAATGGTACCTGTCGTCTCGAGCACAGTAGACTGATTCTCTTCCTGGTAGTTATTCACCGCGGCATGAATCCAATGGGCCTTGCCCATATCTCCCACGGTAGTGGGTCCGGTTGATCTGGATGCTCAGGTCCTCTCCACAGGACAGTTGCACTGGTAGTGTGGCTCCCCACACGTCCAACACCCCTTCTTCAGCCCAGTAGTCCTGGTACCCAAAGTAGAAGATGATAGCTCACCGTCCTGGAACCCTGGTCTATTCTGCTGAACAGGCCTAAACTGCTGCTGCTGCGGGTGACACTATTGCTGATGTAGTGGTCCCCAATAAGGTGACCGCTGTTGAGGTGGCGGTCACCAAGGTGTAGTGAAAGTGGATCCCCTCTAAAAGCCATGATATTCTAGCGTATGTCTCACTGGTTTCTGGTGCTACTATGTTCCAGGTGGAACACACCCTGCTGGTCTCGCTAGAGTCCTGGTCTGACCCTCACTGATAAGCTCCTCCTCTGTTATGAGGGCCTTCTAGACGACATCGTGCAAGGTTTGAGGAATCAAAATCCTAACCTTTGCATGCACGCTGCCGTTAAGGCCAAATGTGAACCTGTTGACCTTAAGTTTCTCGGTGTTAAGGTGCAGAGCATACTGGAGCAACTCCATAAAACGTGCCTCGTACTCGGACACCGTATGACTTCCCTTTTGTAAGGCATTGAACTCATTGAGCTAACGCTCAAGGAATTCCTCTGAAAGGTACCTCTCTCGGAACCGTTCCTTAAATAGTTCCCATGACACGACTTCGACAACCATGTTCAGCTGCGGTAGGAGCGTCTTCCACCATAGAAGAGTGCTCCCCTTCAGTTGAAATACCGCCATGCGGACCTTCATGTTGGAGGTATAATCGTGAAGTGCGAAGCACATCGCCATGTTCTCCAACCATGCCTCGGTGGCTGCGCTGTCCGGGGCACCAAAGAACTCGGAAAACTTGACCTTCTTGAGTTCGCGGTGAATGCTACCAGTACCGACTGGAGCACGCGGTGGAACCTCAATGGGTGTTGGCGCTTTGGCCTCATCTCTGTCCAAACGGCTAATCAGTGCCTCAGACATGCGTTGAAAGGATCTCATCATTCCGACTACATCGCCAACTGCTATCTTCTCTTTCCCGAGAACCTGCTTGTCTCCCTGGGGGTTAGACCCCTCTGGTGTGGATGCTACTGGAGGCATCACGCCTCCTCCCCTAGCACCCCATCGCCTGCCTCCGCGGTGTCCTCTAACCATGATTACTTGCACGCACACAATCAAATCGATTAGTAACAATATAATCTAATCATGTCAACTAAAGCCGTAGCGATCCCAAGTTGCGGGTTGAATCTGCTCTGATACCATATGTAACGAGCCTCCTCGTTACGACGATGAACCTCATATAACAAGTCAATTTTTTTTATTTTTTTTATAATGTGTGTGCCCACGTGTACAAGGGAATAAACACATTCGACTCTGTGTCACCACCCGACGATGAACAATACGCATACAACAACGAACACAACATGACGACCTAAGACGCACATCAAGTATCTGCATGCATTGAATGACGATCATTCGAAAAATAAATAAGACTAACTACCCGCCCGTCCTACCCTACAATGGTTAGGACCTCCAAGACACATAAGCAACGCTCAAGCCCAAGTTCCCATCAATTTTAACGATTTAAGGTCTCAGGGCTGGTGACTGTTCCGAGGAACATGGAGGTGTCTACATCCCACCCAACACTAGCAACCTAAGCAAAAATTTTACAGCCAAGTACAACAATAATTAAATGAACAACCACGTCCTCTACGAAAGGCGCAAGTCAGAAGGAATCAGATAACAACCAACCATTTTTAAGACAAGGAATTATCTATGACTCAATTGGCAATAAGTACAGATCAATCACTCCGTTTCCTTTTCATTAATCGACGAGTTACCAAATCCAACCTTAAAAATAAGGTAAATTCAATTAATTGCAAATCCCCATTTCTAATCATAATAACTTATTGTACTTAGTTCAAGACATTATAATTTATCTGTTATCAATGATAATAAAGATTTCAACATCATTACCATAAAATAATAACCATAATTCATTTTATATTACAATAACTAAATAAAATGACCATCACATTACATCTTATATGTTATCTATAACAATTACATTAACATTACCATAAAATGATAACAACATTAATATTAACATTACCATAAACATTAGCATTAACATTAAACATTACATTGCATTAATCATTACCATAAAACAATAATAAAATTAACATTAACATTACCATAAACAATCACATTAACATTAAACATTACATTGCATTAATCATTACCATAAAACAATAATAACATTAACATTAACATTACCATAAACAATCACATTAACATTAAACATTACATTGCATTAATCATTACCATACAACAATAATAACTTTGAAAGTTAGCAGCCCTAACCACTATGCCAATCAAAGGAATAAGAAAAATCGGCAACAAGAAACTATTGGTGGTGAGTGCATGCCAAGAATCAAGTGGGCAATGGATGTGCGCATGCTATAAATCACTCATCAAAAAGGCAGCCATCAAAGGCAGTTGTCAGAGACCAGAGTCACTTTGGCAATTTCCAAATTGGCACTGTCGGAATCCAAGAATCAATTCCGCAAATTTCATTCTGAAGGCACAGACATCCAAGCATGCAATCAACAGAGGGAAGGGGTGTACTGCATTCACCAAACATGGCCTTACACAAATTGCAGAGGCAACAATGTTTGAATTTAACTCAGTGCACAGGCGAAAATTGTAAGAAATTATCACCGTTTGCAGGGGCGGTTGTTAAGAATTAAAAGTTCTAAACCTGAAGAAAATGCATTCAGACCAAATAGAGCGATGGTTGCATGGGATTAGATTTTTGAATCTATTCTCATCCTTCAAATTTTAATCTAATTTAAGCAATTCCGTTAGAGGACGTGATGCCGAAGCATGGGAAAACGATTCTACATACGTTTGTCCCTGTTCTCCCTTGGAAAACGTAAATTTAAAATCTAACAGGTGCGTTGGCTGACCTTGGCTCCAATACTTCAAGGTTGGAACATTTCGTTGCAAAACAAATGTTCACAACATTCAAAGACAGTTCCAGTCGAGGTCTTAAAGGCAGGTCACACGCAAATAAAGGAGGTCACCCATTCACCACATTCGGCATAACGATCAAGTCAGTAAGAGGTTGTGTGAGGTCATAAATTTTAAAAGGTTTTAACAGTGCACACAATGGGAGCATTTTTTAGAAACTATAATGACACAATCTTTAATGATCGCTGAGCCTGTGAAGTGATTAATTTTAAGAAGATTTAACATTTCATACAGTGGGTGCACTTTTCAAAAATTGTAATAACACCATCTTTAATAATCGCTGAGCCTTAGTTACAGTAAAGAGTACGCCTTCAATTTCCTTTAAAAAACAAAACAGACATAGACAACAACCAACAAACCAAGGCATGCAATAAAGTAGTACACAGAGAAGGGCCCTCAACAGGTCACTAAAATCGCTGTCACAAGTCTAAGGCTGAGTTTAACCCAAGATTTTTTGTAGAGATTGATGTGCTCGCAGTTTAATGAATGAAAGGTAATTTGTGGAAGATACCATATTAACATCACAAGGGAAGATGAAATCATTGTCCAACAAAGGCTTACAACGCTGCCACACAGTCTAACGCAGGCACACCATAATCACACATGGTCTTCCATGGTTGATAAGGCAGAGAATTTACAGTCAAGAGATGAAAACTATCATTAAAATGCAGACATAAAATAAAATAAACCAGTGCCAGATATCCCTCAATGGACGCAAGGCAACCCATGCGAAGAGGTACTCAAATTGAAAAAAGGGCGCAAGACAACAACAACCACATGCAACGACAGAGTTAAGAAGAAATGTTTTTATCCGTCGCACAATTTAAAATCGTTGAAGAATAGAAAAAGTAAACCAGTCAATCCGACGAGAACCCAAGAAGATTTAAGTCAAGTATTTTTCATCTCATAATGTCAATATAAGAATGTTGATACATTAAGAGAGTGTCAGGGTCCTAATACCTTCTATTATGAAAAATGAAAAGCGTACCGTTGCCTGATCGCCTGCTCCGAGTGATGTCTGCGTGCTTCGTGCCGCTCCCGCTCGGTGACCATCGAGACTATACCGGTACCTCCCAACCAATGCTAGGGGTACTCTGCTTCCCCCTTAGCTCCCCGAGCTGCAAAGGGGCCACACGCTATCCAGATGGTACATCTAGCTCCCAGATCGCCTCGCAAGGACGAGCTACCACTCCTCTCCGTGCTGGGAAATCCCAACTCCCCATAAGTAAATTAGTCAAGTCTCTAATCCGACAGTGTAACATTACACTAACAACCGATCCCCTTCTTCCTCCTCCTTCCTCTCTTTTATAGAGTTTTAGAACTTCCAATATTTCCCTAAATATCATTTACTTTAAGTTTTAATAAAAATCTTCTAAAAATTCTCCTTCGTACAAGTGTCATTCATCCCCCACATTCCTCAATAATTATTTTCTTTACTTTATTAAATTGTCTTATTTCCCTTACCCACCTAGAGTTACTCCTAAATTTACTCCTAGGTGTCCCTAGATTCCCTTACATGTTTTAAAGGATTTCCCTAAAATGAAAATGTTGAGTCAGTTCAAAATTAGAAGGTTCTTAAATGCATGCTCTTTATTAAGTTGACCTCCCTCTTTTTACCATAAGTTCCCCATCTTTCCCTTTTTATGTTACCTCCTTTCCCTAGTTTCCTAAATTTTATAATTTCCCTCTTTCCCCTTTCTATTAGAGGTAAAAACGCCAGTTGTGCAATTTAACCTCTTTTCCTTTTATTATTAATTTAATATCTTTTTACACTTTCACAAGTTAAAATAATTAATTTCTTCTTTATCTTTTAATCCACAGATTTTATTTAAGTTCTTACTCTCTTCATTTTACCCAAGAATTTATGAAGTCCACAATTATTACTTAAGTGTTTTTTTTGTTTTTTTTTTTAACTTTATTATTTTATTTTTATAAAGGTATTTTCTTAAGGGTAGACAAAATTTTACCCCTAGCGAGGTTTTAGAGTTAGAACTTAGATTCTGGACTGGGCGACATTTAATTAGGGGAGTTTTTTTTTTTAATTTCTTAATGCGTTAAATGTCTTAGGGCCATCTAGGTTTGTTCCTTTATTATTATCGATGCAACGTTCCCTTCAGGGCGCACTACGTGCTCCAAGGGTGCCACTCGCCTCTTTTGTTTCTTTTGCGCGACGTGCCCTTCAGGACACGCCACGTGCTCCAAGGGTGCCACTCGCCTCTTTTGTTTCTTTTGCGTGATGTGCTCTTCAGGATGCACCATGTGCTCCAAGGGTGCCACTTACCTCTTGACTGATTGGTAGACATCAATAACCCCTGGAGTCAACACTCCACCAGGTGAACTTGTGGGAGACTAAGGGCTTCTAAGGAATAAGGCCCCTGCCTTATTCTGCACCCCTTAGAATCATCATGAGCGACTGTTGTAGTCTGCCCTCATGGCATCGTGGGTCCTCTCAAACTAGGTAATCGTTAACCTACAGTTCAAGCCATGGAGGGAGTGCTAGTAGGTTGTGGAAAGGTTGTTGTCCACACCTCTCCCTCAACCTCTCTGGTAGTCATGTGTGGCCCCTTTACTCCATATGTGAGTCTAGTCGGCAAGCTATCGTCAACCTGCATCATCAACAAATTATGTCAGAACATATCCACATCATATGATCTAATAAAATGTACTAATATCATAGTAAATCAATCAAACTCCAATAGCAGACTCCCTGACTCGATCCAGAGTCCAAGGGGTTCCATCAATGCCTCTGCATCCTCAAGGTCCAAAACCATACACACTTAGTAAAACCGAGTCAATAACACTTGTCTATGTCAATGTAGTAAAACAACATGTCATGTACCCATGACGCATCATAAACAAATACAATGTTTTAATATCATAGTAATCCGGATCACTTGCGAGAAAGTGTCCTCAAAGAATAGGTTCGCTCGGTGCGCCAGAGAGGGATGTTACAACTCTGAAGTAAGATGGAGTGAAGAAGCCAAACACTCCTTCAATGCTATCAAAGAAGCCATTATGACAACCCCTGTTTTAATTAGCCCTGACTTCGCCAAAGAGTTTTATATCTTCTCATTTTCTTCAAAAGACACAATTGCTGTGGTACTATTGCAGAGAAATGTCGATGATCAAGAGCAACTAGTTGCCTTCTTCAGTAAAGTCTTGAGGGATGCTGAAGTGAAGTACGAATTATTGGAAAAATAAGCATATGCACTCATCAAATCATTAAAAGCCTTCAGATTTTACATCCTTCAAGCCAAGGTAATAGCTTATGTGCCTTCTAGTTTAGTTAAAGATGTGCTTATACAACCAAACATAGATGGAAAAGGAGTAAGTGGATAGCAAAGTTAATTGAATTTGATGTTGAGATCAAACCGACAAAACTTGTGAAAGGTCAAGGCCTTGCCAAACTTCTTGTAGAAGAAAATTGTAAAATGCTTGAGATAAATTTGGTAAGTGTTAATGCAGATAATGTTCAGTCTTCAGAGGATAAAGGAAATGAAGAAACATAGGTCTTAACTCACCTAGCCAACTGTAAATGGTACAACCACATCATTCATTTTTTGCAAACTTTATCAGTCCCTTTAGATTTGACAAGAACACAAGGGAGGGCTTTAAAGCTCAAAGCCATGAATTTCTGCATCAATGGCAACTTATTGTCTTGGAAAAATCTAATAGGGTTACTATTGAGGTGCATAAACCAAGAAGAAGTAGCTAGGATCATGACTGAATTTCATAATAGTGAATGCGGAGGACATCACTATTGGAAGACTACCACACATAAAATTTTAAGAGATGGTTATTACTGGCCATCTTTATTTTCTGATGTGTGTGAATTTGTGAGAACATGTGACAAGTGCCAAAGGTTTGCACGAAAAAAACAACTAAAATCCCTTCCCCTCAAACCTATTGTGGTCACAGGTCCTTTTCAGCAATGGGGTTTGGACTTCATAGGTGAGATTCACACGCCTTCTAGCAGTCAACACAGATGGATCCTTGTTGCTATCGATTATTTTATGAAATGGATTGAGGCCATTCCTACCAGGAATGCCAATCACACTGTCATCATTAATTTTATGCAAGAAAACATATTCACCAGATTTGGTTGCCCTAAGAGAATAGTCAATGATAACGTTGCTGCATTTAAAGATAAACATTTGGTAAAATTATGTGAAGAGCTGGGAGTTCAGCTAGTACATTCTACTTCTTACTATCCACAAGGAAATGGCTTAGCTAAGTCATCAAATAAGAGTTTAGTCATAATTATAAAGAAGATGCTTGAACAAAATACCAAAGGCTGGGATTCCAAGCTAAAATTTTCTTTGTGGGCTGACAAGGTTGCAAATAAAAAGTCAATTGGTACATCCCCCTTCAAGTTGGTATATGGTACTAAAGCCATCTTTCCTGTTCAACTTGCACTGCCAGTTGCAAAGTTTTTACAAGAAGCTGACTCTGAACCAAATTATTTAACTAGAAGGATCCATAATCTTGTAGAGTTGTAGCAAGACAGAGAGTAGCTTCTAAAAAAGACAGAATTACACCAAGAAAAGATGAAGGAGATTTTCGACAAAAAAGTCAAAGCAAATATTTTCAAAACAAGGGAGATGGTCCTAAAATGGGATGCATCAAGGCAAGAAAAAGGGAAGCATGGAAAATTTTATGCTCTCTGGGTAGGCCCTTTTGTCATAACCACAAGCTAACAGAACAATACCTTTGTTCTCCAAAATCTTGCAGGTGAAGAAGTAGTTGGTGGCCCTTTCAATGGGCGTTTTCTAGAATCCTATTTTTCATAAGGCTTTTCTTAAAGCCCTGTTTCAATTGTACATATTCTTTTCAGTTTTGTTTTCGTTCTTATTGCTTGAATAACTCCATGCCCAATGGTACTGAGCAAAACCATTTTTCAAATTTTCAAATTGTAATAAAGGCTACTGAGTCTAACTAGGTTCTTGGTGACCTCACAGGGAGGTATCCATCCCAGTTGGAGACAAATGTTAGCTCCCAAAGTGAATTAGTCACTTGGTTTCATTTTGTAGGTGATAGCATGGTCATCTATAGGATTCTCTTTCTATTTTTAGATTCTTCTAGTGTCAAAAAATTAGGCTTTTAAATTCATGCTAGAAATAAGTTGATCCTTAAAGGTTGTTTTTATAAAATTTCGTGAAAATATTTTCAATAGCTAACACATGTTGCAAGGTTGATGTTAGCTGGTGAAAGCAGTGTGTTTCAACGGTTAAAGAGTACTCTTCCGCAGACAGGTTAGCCGATGAAAGCGCGAACCACGTGTTTTTCTTCCATGATTCCAGAAATTGAAAAGAAGACATGCTCGACACATGTCACATAATCATTATGAGCCGTTGGTCAAAGCGAATGATGATGAGGATACTGTTGTGCACGTTTAATCAGATATTATGGAGTATCGTGCTCATGATTGCATGCTCTAGAAATGAAAGCATTGGAGATGACGAATTCACATTCATCATCACAAATAGAGGAGGTACTAGTCACCTGACGACATCAAATCAACACTCAGTTTTAAAAAACACGTTGATTCAAAGGTAATATGGTATGGTTCCATGTTTTGAATTGGCAACACTGAGAGTTTTCATCAGTGCCAAACCTTGGCTCAATCAATAAATCACTGTGACAAATGTCTGCAAAACGTCCGAGGTTCGAGTCACAGATGGCAAGGAAAAAAAGTGGTTTGTTGTTGAGGAAACAATTGGATAGCTTGTCATTCTTATAGTCGTATCCATATGTGCAAAAACGTTTCTCAGACTGAGGCTGCATGAATTACGTGGAAAGGTTACATAATGGTTTCCACCAGACGACAACTGAAGCCTTTGCAAAATCATATGATGGAAACAAAGCTAGTGTGGGTTCTGTAGAAATGATAGTCGATGAAGCTGCCATTTCCACAGCAACCGGCTTACCCAGATCAAGCCAAAGATGGTTTAAGACAACAACAACCAAAAATTTGAATTTTAGGGTATACCTTAAGGTAGAATTCAGAGGCATCACCTCGAAGAAAAGCATGTCAGTTTCTCACCTGGAAGATGAATGGCAGGACCTATTTAAAGGCATTCAACTCTATATCACCTCAGAAGGCAGGTATGACAAGCTAATGTTATATTATTTCAAACTTTTAGATCATTTCACAGGGAAGACCCTCTTGAATTTACCTTTCTTCCTTCACAAAAGTCCAACCAAAGTGTGCAAGAAGACTAGAGCTGAACCTCTAAGCATAAAAAACACCCTTTGTCATTTTGGCTTGATCAAACTGATAATTGTAGAAGAACTGAGACAAAGAGGAAGGACTTGGCAACATTTTGTTTTTTGGGAAGGTTTTAAGACCCAAACTCAACCCATGAATGAGCAAAAGAAAACTGGAAAAAGGTAGCTAACTCCTTAAAGCATTTCAAGGAGGAGGAGAGCTCTTCTAGGACCACCAGAGGACAGGGTTTCAACATAAAGTCTAAGAGAGAAAAGAAAAAATTAGATTTTGAAACCAAATCAGAGCAGCCTACAGTAAAAAAGACAAATATTCTCAATTTGCCATACAGAGACTCAAAAACAGAGCCATAACAGGAAGATGAAAGTCCAGTCATTAAAAGTCTAGAGCACTCCATTGAAATTGCAAAGGACTGTGAAACTTTTTCTCCTATTGATGAAGGTGAAACATCAAAGAGTAAGAAGTCAAATAAATCACATAAAATTAAGGAACTAAAAGAGGTGATTGCACAACAAGAGGTTTTGGAAAGAGTAATCAAGGCAAGATACAAAGACTTATCTGACAATTTTGCAAAGAAAAATGCAACATTTGAGAAGTTGGCTCATGAGAGTGTCAAAGACAAAAAGAGAAAGAAGAAAATCACCAAGGACTATAACATTTTGTGGTGGTTAGCAAAACACCTTAAGAGGAAAATTAAGAAATTGAAGCAGAAGAGTAATTCACATCCAGATCTACAGGTACTAGCCCAGGTTGTTGTGAATATGCGGGGAGATAAATCAAAGGAACATTGAGTTTTTGGTAAAACCACAGTTTTGGAGATGAAAGGTTTCTTTTTGACCAAAGACAGAGATTTCACCAGCGCAAAGGGAAAAATCACCACTAGTTAGCTGGTGAAAAGCAAAACTTTCCCCAGCTAACTAGCAGATCGTAAGGTGAATTAGCTGGTGAAACTACAGAAAGAAATTTTTGGAAAACTAAGTTGGAGCGAGATGATTTTGGAGTATTTAAAAAGGTTTGAGAGAATCAAAGGATTAACCACCTAATCAAGAAACACTCAGCAGCATAGATTCGTGGAGATTTTGAGACCAAATGCTAAATTGGTCAACTAAAGTTTCGGTTATGGTTATTATAAGAGTCCAGCTACAGAAGACAGGTGTCTTTACTCTTACAGGACACAACAAAGTCCTAAAAGTGATGAAGTACAGATGTCAAAGATCAACATAGAAGACATTTCGAGTTCTAGGAACTAGTCTTTTGCTTATCAAATTGTATTTAGTTAGTTTTATTTTCTATATTTAGATACAGATCCAAGTTTTCAGAATCTAAAAAACTGATTGTAAAGGGATACAAATGCCTATCTTTTCTAAGAGGTAAGGGTTCAATCTAGGAGACATTTTCTATCTATTTTACTTGACCTCTTGTTTTGATAATAGAATCACAGTCCTCTTTTGTTTTCAATATCAGATTCTTTCATACATTTCATTATTCTGCACTTTATAAAGCTCAGAAACTTGAATTAAAGGTTTTCTTACTGTCTTTTACGACCCTGCACATGGTTGTATTTGGTTATCTAGACTAGTATTATTCATTCCCTTTTTAAAACTCTATTGTCTGATTATTGTTTTCTAAAAGCACTGTCTTATTCAGATGCATGATAAGTGGTTACTTTCATCAACTTTTGAGTTATCCCATTGTCCCAAGCATACCTAATTTACTATATTCTTGAGTTACCAAGCATCTTTGGCCTACAACCCCAAAGAAGTTCTTGGAGTGATAACACAACGTGTTGATAGAGTATTACAACTTTTCGAAAAGTAACAAATTTAGGCAAATATTTCCAAGTGTGCTTTCGGGGTTCAAGAAGTGGAATATTTGGGTCATATTGTATCTCATGAAGGTGTAAAAGTTGACCTTGACAAAATTAAAGCTATGAGGGAATGTCCAATTCCCAAAACCTTGAAGAAACTTAGAGGATTCTTAGGATTTTCAAGATATTACCACAAGTTTGTCAATAACTATGGTAAAATAGCAACGCCTCTAATAACATTATTAAAGAAGGAAACATTTTCTTGGACTCAGGAAGAAACCAAATATTTTGAAGAAATTAAGGAGGCTATGCATACAACTCTTGTCCTAGCCACACCCGACTTCACAAAAATATTTATTGTGGAGTGAGATGCCTCAAGCCATGGAATTGGTGCAATTTTAATGCAATAAGGAAGGCCCCTCTTGCGATTTTTTATAAATGTTAACTACCTCTCCTTTCAAATCTTTTTCCTCATATGTTAACTTTCTAACGACAACATTGTATACCAATATACTACTAGGAGTCTCTCCATCCTTTGCATTGACAATAATAGAATTATAAGAATCACCTTTTGTCCAGGTTGCAAGATGTATACTCTCATAATCACATTTAATTGATTCTCTATTGGAGTTTTGAATATTAGGCTTGTTCTTGTAACATAAATAAGTGCAAATTCAATTAATTTGTGAATTATTAAAATTGTTTTCTAATATTAATTGCTAAAAATACAATTTCAATATCTTACCAAATAAATTGCATCCTTGTCTTTTCTTTCCCCTTGAAGCTTGATTGTACTAATCCTTGTTGTGTGTCTAAATGAAATACTAGAAATATCCAAAATGGTGATGTTGTAACTTCCATGAATCCCATAACCACTTTATTGAAAGCTTGGTAAGTATAAGGCTCAGTGTCATATCCAATTTTTTGGATATTATAACCACGAGGGATATCCACAATAACTAGGGAGTATTCATTTTTGGGAACAATATTTTCAAGTTGTTCACAATCACCTAATATCACTTTATATTGAACAGTGTCGTGCCCATTCCGAATGTAGTGATCAAGGGTGTCATCAGGTTGAACATTTTGAACACGTCTCCTTCTTTCTCTTTCAAACTTGGCTTTTTGAATAAAACTTTTGAAAGTTTCAGGTACTCCATATGCATTCTTCTTTGGCATCTTTAATGAAACAAACAAACATATAGTTATACATATATAACTATTAAAATAGAAATAAATTAACTTGCAAACAAATAATATGACTGTAATAAATAAACATACATTTTTGAATGCAACAAAAAATTGTTTAAATTGTTGGATCATGTTGTCATTGATGCCAATGGTTTGATTGATTGATGTCAAGTGATTGATTGATGTTAAAGGATTGATTGATTGATTATTGATGTAATATAATATGTATTGTCCTTGATGAGAATGCATAGATGAAGATT
>ML793799.1:266873-279425 GCA_009831015.1 Picea engelmannii
AACACTGGTGTACTGTGTATGTGTATGATTGTTCATTTGTTCATTGCTTATTTATTACTGCTCATTATTGGATAATAATTCTACATTGATATAACATTTGAAGAAAAAGGATTAAAATTACGTGATTACTGATTCACCCCCCCCTCTCAGTAATCCAACATAAATACTGTTGTAGAGCTTGAATCTGGATAGTTGAGTTTAACATCATTCCAACTTTCTTCATTCAACATCTTGACCATTTCCTCTTGTATTCTCATATACACCTTGTGACTAAATAAATAAATAAAAATGTTATAATGATATATATAACAAAATACTTAGAACATTGATATGTTAAACTGGAAAAAAAAAAATTTCTTGTCCTAACATAAATAAAAATAAATCAACAAACTTACTTTTTAAATTCATCACACAATTCTTCAATTGACAATTCCCCTGACCTAACACATGATAATATAGTTATGATAAGTTTATCTTCCTTCACTCGTATTCATCTCCAAGGTGTTATAGTCATATCATCGGAAATATTTTTTTATGTCAGGACCTGTCTTACTTGTGCCACATATCAATAATTTATCCTTCTTAACTCTCTGATTTTTTATACTAATATTTTCCCATAGGGTGAATATCTCATCTATCAAATCTCATACCTGTCCAGTTCTAAATCCCAATTGAAAATAGTTATCCACAACTCTAAATATATCACTTTGCGATTTTTTTCTTTTGTATTTTCATCATCAAGTGAGAATGTTATTTCCATACAACATTGCTTCCGAAAATTGACATCAACATTTGATCTCTCCCCACAACATATTTCAGAAACATCATTATGGATAAATCTCGTCCTTTGAATGAAATTCATGGAAATTATGTACTCAATGTCTGTGTTATGATCCCATGTCAATAAATTTTCTTATGAATCTGTTAAACCGACATAAATTATGCATTTGACTGTCTCAAAAAGAGGATTATTGGGATATTCTTGCATCAATTCTATTCTAGCCTTTGCAGAATGATTTCCTCCAATTACATAATATTTGTAGTTAAAACATTTTGATCTATTAAATTCTTCCCTCGTAGGAAATTCCATTGCATCAACAAGAACTAGGTATTCAACCACATGTCCATATGGATTGTACCTAATCAATGCTTTAAAATTGTGAATATGCAAGTGATGCATTTTTCTAATTTGATATTTTTCTTTCCATTCTGTGGGTTTATAAATTTGTTTCACATTCAATTGAAATGTGTGTCCACCATCAACTAAGTTCACCATCCTCATTCTATTTCAAATGACATTTTGTGTTGTTTTCGTAATACATTTGAAGTAAAAAATGACAACATTTAATAAAAGTTTCCAATGTATAGTGATTCACATACAAATAAAATGAAAAAAAAAACCAATAAAAAGATTCATCAAAAATCAACAATAGATACATCTTTATTCTTATTTTAAAATCTAAAAGTCAAAACATTACAATTATAGCTCATAAAAAATTTACAAAATTGAGCATCATCTTCAAGGGAATCTTAAAACTAGTCAACAATATCATATATCCCAGATTCATCATTCTCAACAAACACATTATCATCTTCATTGACATCATTTTGTGCTTCCATTGTGTCATTTTGTTCTTCCATTGGCTCTTTGATATCCACAAATTCTCTAAAGTGATCATTTCCAATCATTCCTCCTAATGGTACTTGAGGTTCCTTTGAAATTTTTTCCACCTTTAATTACTAAAATCTCCTTTCCTCAAGTCAACTTCTTGCATTTCATCTGGAAGAGTTGGAATAACATTAATTCTTTGTTTAATAAAACTACACTGCATTGGGTCACTTTCAATGGCTATGCAATTCCTTCCTTTCTGTAAGCAACACACTAATGTTGTACCTAATCACCAAATGAAAAATAAATAATGAAGTTACATATCGTAAAAAGACATAAGTTAAAAATAATACAATATTGAAGTATGATTTCATAAATATTTTTAATTAATTAACCTGAAATCTTACCTAAAATCGAGAACAAATCCAAAACCCAATCTCCTTCATTTGAAAATGTATCTATAATATAATTAATTAATGCTTGTGGTTTTTTATAAATGTTAACCATCTCTCCTTTCAAATCTTTTTCCTCATATGTTAACTTTCTAATGACAACATTGTATACCAATATACTACTATGAGTCTCTCCATCCTTTGCATTGACAATAATAGAATTATAAGAATCACCTTTTGTCCAGGTGGCAAGATGTATACTCTCAAAATCATGTTTAAATGTTTCTCTATTGGAGCTCTGAATATTAGGCTTGTGCCCGTAACATAAATAAGTGAAAATTCAATTAATTTGTGAATTATTAAAATTGGTTTCTAATCTTAATTGCTAAAAATACACTTTCAATATCTTACCAAATAAACTGCATCCTTGTCTTTTCTTTCCCCTTGAAGCTTGATTGTACTAATCCTTGGTGTGTGTCTGAATGAAATACTAGAAATATCCAAAATGGTGATGTTGTAACTTCCATGAATCCCATAACCACTTTATTGAAAGCTTGGTAAGTATAAGGCTCAGTGTCATATCCAATGTTTTGGATATTATAACCATGAGGGATATCCACAATAACTAGGGAGTATTCATTTTTGGGAACAATATTTTCAAGTTGTTCACAATCACCTAATATCACTTTATATTGAACAGTGTCGTGCCCATTCCAAATGTGGTGATCAAGGGTGTCATCAAGTTGAACATTTTGAACACGTCTCCTTCTTTCTCTTTTAAACTTGGTTTTTTGAATAAAACTTTTGAACGTTTCAGGTACTCCATATGCATTCTTCTTTGGAATCTTTAATGAAACAAACAAACATATAGTTATACATCTATAACTATTAAAATAGAAATAAATTAACTTACAAACGAATAATATGATTGTAAGAAATAAACATACATTTTTTAATGCAACAAAAGATTGTTTAAATACTATTGTAGAGCTTGAATCTGGATAATTGAGTTTAACATCATCCCAACTTTCTTCATTCAACATATTGACCATTTCCTCTTGTATTCTCATATACACCTTGTGACTAAATAAATAAATAAAAATGTTATAATGATATATATAACAAAATACTTAGAACATTTATATGTTAAAATGGAAAAAAATAATTTTATTGTCCTAACACAAATAAAAATAACTCAACAAACTTAATTTTTAAAATCACCACACAATTCTTCAATTGACAATTCTCCTGACCTAACACATGATAATATGGTTATGATAAGTTTATCATCCTTCACTCGTATTCATCTCCAAGTTTTTATATTCATATCATCTAGAATATGTTTTATGTTAGGACCTGTCTTACTTGTTCCACGTATCAATGGTTTAGCCTTCTTAACTCTCTGATTTTTTATACTAATATTTTCCCATAGGGTGAAGAGCTCATCTATCAAATTTCATACCTGTCCAGTTCTAAATCCCAATTGAAAATAGTTATCCACGGCTCTAAATATATCACTTTGTGATTTTTTTCTTTTGTATTTTCATCATCAAGTGGGAATGTTATTTCCATACAACATTGCTTCCGAAAATTGACATCAACATTTGATTTCTCCCCACAACATATTTCAGAAAAATCATTATGGATAAATATCGTCCTTTGAATCAAATTCATGTACATTATGTACTCAATGTTTGTGTTATGATCCCATGGCAATAACCTTGCTTCTGAATCTGTTAAAATGACATAAATTATGCATTTGACTGTCTCAAAAAAAGGATTATTGGGATATTCTTGCATCAATTCTCTTCTAGCCTTTGCAGAATGATTTTCTCCAATCACATAATATTTGTAGTCAAAACATTTTGATCTATTAAATTCTTCCCTCGCAGGAACTTCCATTGGGTCAACAAGAACTAGGTATTCAACCACATGTCCATATGGATTGTACCTAAGTAATGCTTTCAAATTGTGAATATGCAAGTGATGCGGTTTTCTAATTTGATATTTTTCTTTCCATTTTGTGGGTTTATAAATTTGTTTCACATTCAATTGAAATGTGTGTCCATCATCAACTAAGTTCGCCATCCTCATTCTATTTCAAATGGCATTTTGTGTTGTTTTTGTAATACCATCCTATAGATCAACACCTGGTGTTATTATTTCTCTTCTACCTTTAGAAATTTCACTATAATACTTCGATATAATGATGGATTCTTGAACATCATCAAATTTTTTTTCTTCCTCTTATGATTTAAATGTGTTTCATCTAAATCAATGATTTCTTCATAATCAATGGGAATGGACTCATCATCAACCATCACTATTTTTCATTTATCTTGTTTATTATTTTTGCGAGAATGAGTGATAACCATTTATCAATAGGAATGGATTCATCATCAACCATCGCTATTTTTCATTTATCTCAAAAAAATCTTCAGTTGGAGTTTCCTCATTTTCAAATGTAACCCTTTTAGGATTTATAGAATGGGGATTTTTGTTTCTTCTTTCATTTTCTTCTCTGTCTACTCTTGCAGGTTCAACCTTCATGACTTTCTGTTTATTTTTCCTTCCTTCTTGTGTCTTTTCAATATGAAAAGTGTTGATGACATTCATGGTATTATTCTCTGTAGAGTAAATCCCCACTAACATATGTGAAAGTCGTTCAACAAAATCCTGTAAAAATAAAATATAACATTTCCATGTTAAATAAAATTAAAACATTACCATGATACTAAAAATAATAAATGACAAAAAAATAAAAATAAAAAACTTACATTGTCTTTCTCAATGTCATCAATGATGGATGCACATAATTCTAGAAAACATTCATTCTTATAATTGCTCAATTTGAAACAATATCTAAACTTGATATAGGTTCTTCCTTGTTTGACAAGTGCATAAACAATATATATGGCTGGCACCAAACATATATCTCATAACAAGCCAAGTGCCTGATAATTTCCTTGCACGTGTTCTAATTCAGTACAATACAAATATATATGATATCCATTATTTCCTTGCTTGTCTTTAACAAACCAAGAATATTCCACTTTGTTTTTACCTTCCACAAATTTCCACTCTCTAACATTCTTCATTGCCTTTGATAACTCAGGTGTTACGCTATCATTTTGTTACCTAGAATTCATGGAGGTTCCAGTTGCAATTTTGGATGCCATTATTGTAGGTCATGATCTAGACATATTCATAGATAATATATTTCCTGTCATTTTTCCTATAAGTTAAAAAAATAAAATTAAGTCTTTTACATTATAATGAACTAAAAAAAAACATTGAATATAAGAACTAATTTAAAAAAAAATAAAAAATTTGACCCATATTAATTTTTTTTTTACCATGGAGTTATTAGGCTTATTTTGAGACCATGCCTTGGTCATGGGGGGCTGGGCATATGTTGGCATATTTTACAGGAATAATGTGCTTGTCATTGATGGAAAGAACAAAAACAATGATGGCAAACATGAAAATCATAAGCTCAAGAGGAGAAGCAAACAGTACGCATAGATCAAAGCTCGGAAGGAAAAGCGTAAGCTCAGGGTGAGAAGCCTCAGTATCTGTCTGATCAAGAAATCGACTATGTTGATCGTCTCATTTTATGGACGTCGGTCATATGAGTGACCGTGGGCTTAAGAATAATTGGAGGATCATGATCGTTGGATTTGCAAGCTAGATCAACGACAGGGATGAATTGCGGGGAGTGAAAGGAGAATAAACGACTCGCTAGTTCTAATCTCACAATCAGTCTGGATCGTCAGATCTCATAGACTCGAATATCGAAGACTTTGGTTGATCCAAAAAATGATCATTTTAATTATATCAAGTTGTGACCATTGGATGCACAATCGCTAGATCAACGACAAGGATAGATTGCAAAGATCAGAAGGAGAATTAAACGATTCGCTAGTTCCAATCCCACAATTGGTCTAGATCGTCAGATCTTGTAGACTAGGATATTGATGACTGTGGTTGATCCAAAAAGCGATCAGATTAATTCGGATTCAGTTGTGACCATCGGATGCACAATCGCCAGATCAAAGACAATGATAGATTGCAGAGAACGAAAGGATAATTAAATATCGTGTTATTTCCAATCCCGCAATTACGCAGGACCGTCATATATTATAGCCTTGACGATTGTGGTTGACTCACCAACAGTGCACAACTTCAAATTGCGAAGTTTTGGTGACGATTTAAATTACTCATAGGTTATTGTTCTGCAATCATCCTTGATCGTTGATCTTCTTCGAGTGTCTCACGACCGTTGGATCACATTTTAGTGGAAGGACAAAATAAGGTAAAAGGGTTGAGAGTTCGATTATCCGAATACCCATCAACCATCAGATCATTTCAAGTGGAAGGAAAGGATAAGATAGAAAATTTTCATCATAGATAGATCGGGCCATCAATCTAAAAACATAATCAATGAACATCATTCACTTCAGATATAAAGGGGCGAGGAAGTTACACTTCAGAAAGTTTGAGATTTGAAATTCCCGAAATGCAAATTTCCATCATTCGTCGGATCATTTTCAAGTGGAAGGATAGGGTAAGCTAGAAAAGTTTCATTGTAGATAGATCGATCCATTGATATAAGAACATGATCGATTAACATCATTCACTTTGGATCTAAATATGCAAGGAGGTTAAGCTTTGGAAAAATATCACTTCAGATTTTACAGTTTGATATTTGAAAACCCCGAAGGCCGAAGAGCCGAAAATTCAAAATGAATAAGGACCATCGAATATGGAGAACATACGATGACCATTACACCAGGGAGATATACATCAGTAGAGTATGTCACCAAACCTCGTCCGCAAGGATATGTGGCAGACCACATCGACAAAGGACATGAGGCGGATCGCATCAACAAATGACATATGTGGCAGACCACGTCAACAAAGACATGAGTCATCCGATCTTAAATATCACTTCAAGTGTATTATCATACGTCGATCTAATCCAGTGGAAGGATAATGTAAGTTGAAATCTCTGAAGTCTGGAGATCCAAAGGAGATCTTGACCATCGATCTGATGTCGGGTGCACTCTCAACCATTGATCAAGATACAGTGGAAGGATAGTGTAAGCATAATAGCCAAAGACCCAGAGTAAAAGGTGGCCATCCATCTCAATGGTTGATTAAGTCCTGGCTGTTAGACTAAGCCTTGTAATAATCAAATTTGAAGATTGATATATTTCCGCGACATAAATGTAAACCGTTTGATCTCTTCGGGAAATCTGATTCAGAAGTTTTGAAAGGTTTCAAACCCAAAAGTTATGAAGGGAGAAATGTCGAAGTTACGACAGTCGTCCATTTCAGGAAATTGAATCGTGACCGTTGAATTGATAAGTTCGCAAGCGCTCATTAAGCCTAGCATCTGGTCACTGCCATTGGTCATGTGAGATAAGAGATTTAAATAAGATACAATCTGACGGTGCTGATCAAACTAAATTTTATTGAAGGGTTACTATTTCATCTTGTGATTTCTTGATCAGTTAGGATTCAGTTACACTAACTGAATCATCATTCCTGAGTGGTTGAATCATTCATTCATGAGAATTGGAACCATGGCTCTTGAGCGTTTTGAGTTTCCCTAAATGAGTGTTTTGAGATTTTTGAAATGAGTGTTCTTAGATGGCTGACTTGAGCGTTGGATATGGGAGTGTAACGGTGGATGAGAGAATGAATAAAAGATTATTGTCATGATAGAAAGATGTTGTTGTTTCTATGAAATACAAGTTGAACTGTATGTAATGGAGAATACATCACGAACAAAAAGAAATAGAACAATGAAGCATGATCTAAGAGAGGAAGACAAATCTGAGGTGCACAAGAAGAGATAGAGTAGAAGAACAGAAAGTGCAAGAAGATGCCAGAAGGAAGACACTGATGCAGGTAGAGAAGAGCAGTGTAGTAGAATAGTGATGAGATTGGTAAGCCATTGTTTAATGCTATATCACTGTAATGAATTTCAGTAACAAATATTTATATCTAAGGGTGGTAGGGAGGTGCTAAGGAGGACTTTTTTCCTCAAAGTTACAAGTGGGTTCTTGAACATAGGGAGTTGTAGATTCCATTTGGTTACAACCAGAAAAACCAGGGTGGTAGGGTGGTGCAAGGGAGAATGATTGTTCTATGTTACACAGGTTGGTGCTTGTGTGATTGGAAGTTGGTGCTTCCATTTAGTTGGTGCTGGAACACTCAGGGAGTTGTTGCTAGTGGGTGCTAGATAAAACAAAGAGTTGGTGCTCTCAGCAAGTTGTAGCTTGTAAAACATAGGTGGTAGCCTCACAAAGAGTGGGTGCTCATAAGAATGATAATGTACACAATATAAAGACTACTTATCATATTAAGAAGAAGAGGTTTTCTCCCTTTATGGGTTTCCTCAGGAATATCTATCTCTATATACTTCACGTGTGTGATTGATGTTGAATACTCTATTGCTTACTTCTCTGAATTATTGTGATCATCATTAAGTGTTCTATAATGAGTTTAAAATGGGAATAATTGTTTAAGCACAGTAACAACTGATTCATCCCCCCCTTTTAGTTGTCTAACAATTGGTATCAAAGCGGGTTCCTTTCATCTAAGGTTAGATCTTAGATCTTGAACATGACTATCCATGAAGGAAATTCAACCAATAAGGCCCCCCCTATTCAATGGAACAAACTTTACCTTCTAGAAAGTTAGGATGAGAACCTACATAATGGATTTAGGTGAAGATGTCTGGGATGTGGTAGAGACTGGTTATGTAAAGCTAGTTGTACTAGCTTCTAAGTATGACAAGATAGAATTCAGCTTCAACGCTAAGGCTATGAATGATATTCTGAGTGGGTTTGCAGAAGCATAATTTGTAAAAGTTATGCACTTAGAATCTAACAAAGAAATATGGGACAAAATCATTAGCATTTATGAAGGTAATGAGAAGGTAAAGCATGCCAAGCTTCAAACCTACAAACTACAATTTGAACAACTAAAGATGAAAGAGGATGAAACTGATGGGAAGTAATTTTTGAGAGTTCAAGAACTAGTAAATGAAATGAAAGCACTTGGTGAAAAAATTGAGGAAGTCTCTTTAGTTCAGAAAATTTTGAGATCTCTGCCAGATAGGTTCAACCCAAAGGTCTCTGCTATAGAAGAACTTAATGATATTAAAAATCTTCCTTTTGATAAACTTCTAGGAACGTTGAATGGATATGAAATGAGGAAAGGTAAAGATAAACCCACCTCTAGAGAAGCATCATTTAAAGAAGATGAGAATGAGGATTCTGAACCTGATGAAATTGAAGCAAAATTTGTGAGAAAACTAAAGAAAGGATCAAGACAGTACCAAGGAAATTTTTCCTTCAAATGTTTTAACTGTGGAAAGATAGGTCACTTTGCATGTAAGTGTCCACAAGAAGAAGGACCAGAACTCCGAAGGTGACGAGAATTACAAATTCAAGAGATTTGGTAAAAAGAAAAGTTTATGTGTAAACAATGATAACTCTTCAAGAGACACAAAAAATGATTCTTCTTGTGAAAATACGGTTAATGAATTTATGCTTATGGACAAAGAGGATTATGATAATAAAATCACAGGAAGTGATGTTAATAATGAAGAAGTTTTGGTTGACTTGAAAGGAGAGATGATCAGTGCTTTGGAAGAGATTGACAGACTCGGACTTAAGAAGAGAAAGAAAAAACAATTGCTGATACAGTTCAAGAAAGAAAATAACAAACCTGATGAAGACTTTGCCCTGCTAAAAGTGGAATTATAAGAGGCAAATAAAATAGAGGACATTCTAAAAAAAAAATTATCAGAGAAGAAGGAAAGATGTGAAGCCTTGGAAGAAGAGGTAGTAAAATCCAAAAAAGAGATGAAGAAGTTTAAAGCCTTGTATCTCCAAAATCTTCCAAGCATTAAAGCCTCAACAGAACTAAATGACATTCTGAGAAAACATAGATCTCCTTTGTTGAACATTGTTTTAGGTTATGTAAGTGGTTCATGCAATAAACAACCAGAAAGCAAAGAGATAGTAAATATGATCAAGTTCCAACTCAGTAGACAATCAGACCATGCGAGTACTCTGCCACCAGAAGATAATAAAGACAAGATGATCCCTTATCAAGAAAAAATATATCAAAATATGGAGCAACAAATGCCAAGAAGAAGGCCATCCTTCAGGTACCAAAATTTCTTCCATGGTTACTGGTTTTATTGCTCTAATTTTGGTCATAAGATTGCAAATTGTCAAATTAAGTTTAGAGACATGCAACTGAGGAGATCAAGAAATAAACAATCTTTGCAACATAGAACCAAACAACCAATGAGTAGACAAAGTTGCACCAATCACTTTGACCTATTGAACAATGTGCTCGAATTCTATAACTGTCATAACTTCGGCCACAAAGATGAAAACTGTCATCTAAAGGATTACAAGGTAGATCCAAGAATAAAACCCTTATCTAGAAATGCCAGCAAAGGGAAAAAGAAAGATAGTGAAAAATGTGGGTTAGTACTTTCAGATCAAAGAAAAAAGGACCCATGGTATATAGATAGTGGAAGATCCAAGCACATGACTGGAGACAAGGATAATTTTTTGTCCATAAGCAAAAGTAAAACATGGAATGTGACCTTTGAAAATGATGAACCAGGTAAAATTAAAGGTAAAGGGATGGTGAGTTTGAGTAATGGTAAAGGAAAATCCCAGGATGTTTTGCTTGTAGATGGGCTGAAACATAATTTTCTCAGTGTAAGTCGAATGTGTGACAGAGGATGTGAAGTGGTGTTCACTTCCAAAGATTGTAAGATAAAGTCTATAAACTCAGGACAAGTGGTGGCTAAAGGCATAAGGACAAATAATAATGTATGTGTGCTAAAAGAAGATAGAGAAGAGTGTTATCTAAGAAAACATGATGAAATCTAGTTATGGCATAAGATACTTGGACATCTAAACTTTGACCACTTAATCAAGCTCAAAAATATTGAGGCAGTAACAAATCTTCCAAGAATATCAAAGCCACAAGATTCTGTGTGTAAACCCTACCAAGTAGGAAAGCTAACCAAGACTCGATTTAAATCCAAGAGCTCTACTTCAATAGAGAAACCACTCCAATTAGTTCATATGGACTTATGTGGACCATCAAGACAGGAAGGCACGAGGAAGGAAAACTACTTCATGTTGATCATTGATGATTACTCCAGTCTCACTTGGGTTTCTTTTCTCAAAGAAAAAGTTCAATCATTTCAGAAATTTAAAATATTTAAGGCTTTAACTGAGAATCAATTAGGCAACAGGCTAAAATCAGTAAGATCATACAAAAGAAGAGAATTTATGTCAAGTGATTTCAAGGAATTTTGTGATAAACATGGGATCAAGAGAGAATACACAATCCAAGGAACTCCACAGCAAAATGGATTATTTGAGAGGCAAAACAGAACAATACAGCAAATGGCCAGGTCAATGATGAATGAGAAGAACATTGTTCAAACCTACAAGGTAGAATAAATACATACAACAGTCCATATTCTTAACAAATCCCACCTCAGACCACACAGTGACAATACACCTTATGAACTGTGGTATGGAAGACCTGCTTCAATCAAACACTTCAAAATCTTTGGGAGTAAGTGATACATAAAGAATAATAATGAAAACCTTGGAAAGTATGATGACAGGGCTGATTAAGGCATATTCTTAGGCTATGATACCAATAGTAAAGGATATATATGCTTTAATAAAATATTGCATAAATTAGTTGATTCCATTGATTTAAAGGTTGATGAAGGAGTCCTAGTAAGAGAGGTGAGAAATATTGAGTCTGCTACAGAGGACACAACTGAAGCTGAAGATGAACAGGTCCAAGAATCAGAAGGAGAAGACTATGAGTTAGATAAAAATACACTGCGAGACTCAAACTGGGAGATCAAGACAAATACACCCTCTAGAGTTATTAGGAAGAATCATCTTGAACATCAGATAGTTGATCATCTAAACCAAAGAGTTCAGACAAGAAAGTAGTTGAATAATGTCTCAGAACAATCTCAGATTTCCCTTCTGTTTTTGGTTGAACCTAAAGACTTTAATGCAACCAACGAAGATGACCATTGGGTTAAATCCATGAATGATGAAATTGACCAAATTGACAAAAACAATACTTGGGAGATGGTTCCTAGACCTGAAGGTAAAAATGTCATAGGTTCCAAATGGATCTTTAAGAATAAATTGAATGAGTAGGGACAAGTTGTCAGGAACAAAGAAAGATTGGTATGTAAGGGCTATGCACATATTGAAGGACAAGATTTTGATGAAACCTTTGCACCAGTGGAAAGATTGGAAGCCATCAAAATGTTTCTTTCCTATGCATGTCATAAGAACTTTAAAGTTTATTAGATGGAGATCTATAAGAAGTATATATGGAAGAACCTGAAGGATTTTCACTGACAGATAATCCTAACTTTGTCTGCAAGCTGAAGAAAGCCTCATATGGGTTGAAACAAACTCCTCATGCCTGGTATCATAGACTGGATAAGTATATTCAAGACAA
>ML793799.1:279475-295483 GCA_009831015.1 Picea engelmannii
ATATGGAAGAACCTGAAGGATTTTCACTGACAGATAATCCTAACTTTGTCTGCAAGCTGAAGAAAGCCTCATATGGGTTGAAACAAACTCCTCATGCCTGGTATCATAGACTGGATAAGTATATTCAAGACAAAGGGTTCAAGAGAGGAACCATTTTCAGCAATTTATATATCAAAACATAGGGTAATGATTTGCTCATTGTGTTGTTCTATGTAGATGCCATCATCTTCGAAAGTAATAATGCTTCATTGGTATAATGGTTTTCTTATGCCATGCAGTCTGAATTTGAAATGTCTATGATAGAGGAACTGCCATTTTGTTTTTGTCTGCAAATTAGTTAGAGGTCCGAAGGAATATTTCTTTCTGAGGAAAAATATCTAAGAGAAATATTGAAAAGGTTTCAAATGGAATATTCTAAACCTGTTAGCACACCTATGGTCACTGGATGCAAGTTAAGCAAGGATGATGACTCACCTAATGTTGATCAAAGTTCATATAGGTCTATGATAGGCGGCATGTTTTACATCACAACATCTCGTCCATACATAATGCATGTTGTTGGAATGGTAGGAAGGTATCAGTCTGCACCTAAACAGAGTCATTTTCTAGCTCTCAAAAGAATATTTAGATATTTGAAAGAAACAATGAACTATGGCCTATGGTATCATAGGTATCCGAATTTTCAATTATCAGTCTATTCATATGTTGATTGGGATAACTTCATGGGTGAAAGGAAAATCACGAGTGGAGGTCCATTATTCTTAGGAGATTCTCTTGTAGCATGGTTGAGCAAGAAACAAGGTTCCATTTCCTTATCGACTACTGAAGTTGAATACATAGTAGCTGCCACTTGTTGTACCCAAGTATTGTGGATGATTCAGACACTTGCATACTTGGAGGTAAAGTATACTGCACCATTCCCAATTCATTGTGATAATACTACTGCAATTAGCATGTCAAAGAATCTGCTATTCCACTCCAAGACCACTCACATCCCCATAAAATACCATTTTTTGAGAGAGAAGGTCCCCAATCAGATTGTTCAAGCTCATTACATTCCAAACACATAACAAATTGCAGACATATTTACTAAACGCCAAGACACCATTTGAATATCTCCGTTAGAAGTTGGGTGTCATCCCTTCTCTCACCTAAGAGAGTCCATCCTGTAAGGGGGAGTATGTGTTGGTTGAATATCTGATACCTCCGAAAAGTACTGCAATAGCTTAGGGGGAGCATTTTTTCTTTGACATTGATGTCAAAAGGGGAGAAAAGGTCTGGTCTAGATTCTATAGTTGGAGGTCTAAGCAAAATAGTGCATCCTTTCAGGGTTGCCATCAATGCCAAAGGGGGAGATTGTTGGCATATTTTACAGGAAGAGTGTGCTTTTCATTGATGGAAAGAACAAAAACAACGATGGAAAACATGAAAAGCATAATCTCAAGAGGAGGAGCAAGCAGTACGCAGAGATCAAAGCTCGGAAGGAAAATCATAAGCTCAAGGTGAGAAGCCTCAACAGTCATTCGATCAAGAAATTGACTGTGTTGATCACCTTATTTTACGGACATCGGTCATATGAGTGACCATGGGCTTAAGGATCATGACCGTCGGATCTGCAAGCCATATCAACAACAAGGATGAATTGTGGGGAGAAAAAGGAGAATTAAACGACTCACTAGTTCTAATCCCACAATCGGTCTGGATCGCCAGATCTCATAGACTCGAATATAGACAACTGTGGTTGATCCAAAAAATGATCAGTTTAAGTCATATCAAGTCATGGTCGTTGGATGTGCAATTTCTAGGTCAACGACAGGGATAGATTGTGGAGATTGGAAGGAGAATTAAATGTCTCGCTAGTTCCAATCCTGCAATTGGTCTAGATCGTCAGATATTGTAGACTAGGATATCGACGACTGTGTTTGATCCAAAAAGTGATCAGATTAAGTCAGATTGAGCTGTGGTCGTCAGATGCACAATCTCCAGATCAATGGTAGGGATAGATTGCGAAGAATGAAAGGCGAATTAAATATCATGCTATTTCCAATCCCACAATTACTCAGGACCATCAGATCTTATAGCCTCGAATATTGATGATTGTGGTTGACTCACCAACGACGCACAACTTCAAATTGTAGAGTTTTGGTGATGCGTTAAATCGCTCGTAGTTTATGGTTCCACAATCATCCTTGATCGTTGATCTGTTTCAAGTGTCTTCACGACCATTGGATCACATTTTAGTGGAAGGACAAGATAAGGTAAAAGGGTTGAGAGTTCGATTATTCGAATACCCGTCAGCCGTCAGATCATTTCAAGTGGAAGGACAAGATAAGATAGAAAATATGCACCGTAGATAGATCAAGCCATCGATCTAAGAACATGATGGACAAACATCATTCACTTCAGATATAAAGAGGCGAGGAGGTTACGCTCTGGAAATTTTGAGATTTGAAATTCCGGAAATGTGAATTTATGTCAGCCATCAGATCATTTTCAAGTGGAAGGACATGATAAGCTAGAAAATTTTCACCATAGATAGATCGAGCCATCGATCTAATAACATGATCGACAAACATCATTCACTCTAGATCTAAATATGCGAGGAGGTTAAGCTCTAGAAAAATATCACTTCAGATTTTTCAGTTTGATATTTGAAAAACCCTAAGGCGGGAGAGCCGAAAATCCAAAATGAATAAGGACCATCATATCTAGAGAACATACGATGACCATTAGATTAGGGAGATCTACATCAGCATAGTACGCCAACAAACCTAGTTTGCAAGGACATGTGGCATACCATGTCAACAAAGGACGTGTGGCAGACCACGTCAGAAAAGGACATATGTGGCAGACCACGTCAGCAAGGACACGAGTCGTCCGATTTGAAAGATCACTTTGGGTGTATTATCATCCGTCGATCTACTCCAATGGAAGGATGGCATAAGTTGAAATCTCCAAAGTCTGAAGACCCGAAGGAGATCTCGACCGTCGATCTAATGTTGGGTTCACTCTCAACCATTGATCAAGATACAGTGGAAGGATAGAATAAGTATAATAGCCAAAGACCCAGAGTAAAAGGTGGCCATCCATCTCAAAAATTGATTAAGTCATGGCTATCAGATTAAGCCTTGTAAGAATCAAATCTAACAATTGATCCGTTTCTGCGAAATAAACGTAAATCGTCCGATCTCTTCGGGAAATCTGATTCAGAAGTTTTGAAAGGTTTCAAACCCAACAGTTCTAAAGGGTGAAATGATGAAGTTATGACAGCTGACCATTTTAGGAGATTGAATCATGACCGCTGAATTGATAAGCGCTCAAGCACTCATTAAGCCTAATATTTGGTCACCACCCTTGGTCATGTGAGATAAGAGATTTAAATAAGATATAATCTGACGACGTTGATCAAACCAAATTTGATCGAAGGGTTATTGTTTCATCTTGTGATTTCTTGATCAGTTAGGATTCAGTTACACTAACTGAATCATTGTTCCTGAGCGGCTGAATCATTCATTCCTAAGCTTTAGAATCATGGCTCTTGAGAATTCTAAGTTTCCTGAAATGAGTGTTCTGAGATTCCCGAAATTAGTGTTCTAAGATGGATGACTTGAGCTTTGGAGATGGGAGTGTAACGGTGGATGAGATCATGAATAAAATAATAATGCCATGACAGAGAGAGGTTGTTGTTTCTGTGAAAAACAAGTTGAATTGTATGTAATGGAGAATAAAACATGAACAAAAAGAAATAGAACAGTGAAGCATGATCTGAGAGTGGAAGAAAAATTCGAGGTGTGCAAGTAGAGACAAAGAAGAAGAACAGAAAGTGCAAGAAGATGCCAGAAGGAAGACATGTATGCATGCAGAGAAGAGTAGTGTAGCTAAAAAATGATGATACTGGTAAACCATTGTTTAATACTATATCACTGCAATGGATTTCAGTAACAAAGATTTATATCTAAGGGTGGTAGGGAGGTGCTAGGGAAGACTGTTGTCCTCAGAGTTACAAGTGGGTGCTTGAACACAGGGAGTTTTAGCTTCCATCTGGTTGCATCCAGAAAAACCAGGGTAGTAGGGTGGTGCAAGAGAGAATGATTGTTCTCTATTACACAAGTTGGTGCATGTGTGACTGGAATTTGGTGCTTCCGTCTAGTTGGTGCTGGAACACTCAGGGAGTTGTTGCATCCTTCTAGTGGGTGCTAGAGAAACCAAAGAGTTGGTGCTTTCAGGAAGTTGCAGCTTGTAAAACAGAGGTGGTAGCCTCACAAAGAGTGGGTGATAATAAGAATGATAATGTACAGAATATAAAGACTAATTATCATATTAAGAAGAAGAGGTTTTCTCCCTTTATGGATTCCTCAGGAATATATGTCTTTGTATACTTCATGTCTGTTATTGATGTTGGATACTCTATTTCTTACTTCCTTGAATTATTGTGATCATCATTAAGTGTTATGTAATGAGTTTAAAATGGGAATAATTGTTTAAGAATAGTAACAACTGATTCACGCCCCCCCCTCTCAGTTGTCTAACAACATCGCCCCAACCCACACGAACAAGCCCTAGAACTTGGTCGTGGGGACTGGGGCGATGTTGGGAATCACCTTCTAGATTTTAACCTTGTACAATATTTACTGCAAACAAATTTTCAGTAAAATAACAAAAAATATACAATGGAAAATTCACACATTACACATATTTTTTCCCCTTGGAAACCCAAACCGGGAAAACCAACATATTCTATATTCATTCATTGTGAAACATTGTTTACAATACAATATACATATAGGAGATATTGACATCCAAAAACCTAACCCAATGAACTGGATTAGTCAACAACCCTAATTCCTTAACCAGAAATAAAAAACCATGTTCCGAAAAACCGCCCAACAATGGACACGAAAATTAAGGCAACACGAAAAACGAGGAAAAACTTTGACATGTTTCTCGAGGCAAAAAATTCAACACTATTGTTCATGAAAAGAATATAACACATACCCAACATTATCCCACTTGTTTGTTTTCTTTTCATACAGGGGATTACATGGTTACATAGTCAACAATCCAGGGCACCAATGTCCATGGATCCTCTACACCAAGAGAACTTCTCAGTGCTCACAAATTTTGTTAATGAATCTGCAACATTATTCAAAGTGTCCACCTTCATCAACAACACTTTATTTTCTTCAACCATATCTCACAAAGTGATATTGAATATCAATAAGCTTTTTCTTTGAATGATAAGCTAGGTTCTTCGCAAGAAAAAATACACTCTGACTGTCACAATTTATCCTTACAGCTTGTTGTACCAACCCAATAACTGAACACAACATTTGCAACCATATTGCTTCCTTACTCGCATGAGTGGATGCCATGTATTCATCTTTTGTAGATGAAAGTGCCACTACAACATTTCTTTTTCTCATCTAACTTATTGCTCCTCCAAACAGGTTAAACACATACCCACTTGTAGATCTCCTATGATCTAGATCTCCAGCCCAGTCAACATCCACAAAGCCATGTATATCCAACACTCTGTCCAATCCCGATATTCCTTGGTAGCACAATCCATAGCTAGAAGTTCCATGAAAATACCTGAAAACCCTTTTTACTGTTGTCCAATGCTCCTTGGTTTTGACATATACCTTCTCAAAACTCCCACTATGTGTGCAATGTACAATCTAGTACAAACCATTGCATACATAAAACTGCCAACTACACTCGCATATGGAACATGAGACATGTCTTCCTCCTCTTCCTGTGTCTTGGGACACCGATCCGCATATAACTTTACACCAACATGAATAGGAACCTTGACTGGTTTACATTCCTGCACATTAAACCTCTGCAATATTGTCTCAACATATTTTCTCTGATTTAACCAGAGTTTCCTCTTTTTCCAATCTCTCTTCATTTCCATGCCCAAAATGAATTTTGAAGCACCAAGATCTTTCATGTAAAATTTAGAGGACAACTGAGTTTTCACATACTGGATAATCTCCTTGTTGTTTCCTATCAACAACATTTCATCCACATACAAGACCAAATAAATCAAATGATCACTAATTAATTTAAAATACACACAATGATCCTCTTTTCTTCTTGTGAAACCAAGTCCCAACATATAAGTATCAAATTTTTTATACCACATCCTTGGTGATTGTTTTAAACCATATAGGGACTTTTTTAGCTTGCATACCAACTCCTTCTTTCCTTTCACATCAAATTCTTTTGGCTTCTTCATATAGATTTCTTCTTTCAGATCCCCATGTAGGAATGTTGTATTAACATCCATATGTTCTACTTCAAAATCAAATGCAACAACAACAAATAACAAAAATCTTATCGAGGTTAACTTGGCAACAAAAGAAAAAATCTCACCAAAATCAATTCCCTCAACCTGGGAATAACCCTTTGCTACTAACCGATCTTTGTATTTCTCCACTTTTCCTCCTGCATTCAAATTCTTTTTAAATACCCATTTTTTGCCAATGGGATTTCTTCCAATCGAAAACTCCACTAGATCCCAAGCCTCATTCTTATCCAAGGATGCCATTTATTCGTCCATGGCATTTTCCCACACATTTCCATCATTTGAATCCACTCCCTCCCTGACAATTCTAGGATCGTCATCATTAATAGGCAAAGAAAAAATTGAACGAAAATCAGATGGAGTATTCATTTCCAGTAGCCTTCTTTCTCGAACCGATCTCCTTAATAATGGAGTATGAGGATTTTCTTCTTCTAATTCTTGTTCTTCTATAGAGTCGGATTCATCATCCTTTAAATCAAACTCTATTTTATCTGGTTCTTCCTTACTTGGTAGGACTTCCCAGTTAACAATATCCTTCATTTTTCTAAATACCACATCTCGATTATACACTACCTTCTTAGTTTTTGGGTTCCAAATATTATAACCTTTGATACCATCTTTATATCCAATAAGTTACACTTTTCAACCTTCATATCTAGCTTACTCATGTTTTCCTTTGGAACATGAAAATATGCATCACAACCAAATACCTTGATATGTGTGAGAGAAGGTTTCTTACAAGTCCATACCTCTTGTCGAGTCTTGTCATCTAGCGCTGATGAGGGTGATATGTTAACCAGGTAACATGTAGTACCCACTGCCTTTGCCCATAATTCTTTCCCTAACCCGTCACCACTGATCATGCACCTTGCTTTTTCCATCAATGTCTTGTTCATCCTTTATACAAATCCATTTTGTTGAGGTTTATATGGAGTAGTCTTCTTCCTTGCTATACTTCAGTTCTTACATAATTCTTCAAATTCATTCCCACATAACTCTCCTCCATTATCTGTCCTCAACAACTTAATTCTTTTCTCTGTTTGAATCTCAACAAGAGCCTTAAACTCTTTAAACCTGTCAAAGACTTTAGATTTCTTCCCGAGGAAATATATCCAAGTATTCATCGAGAATTCATCTATAAATGAGACATAGTACACAGATTTTCCCAATGATGGGACCAACACATGTCCAAAAACATCACTATGAACTAGTTGTAAAACTCCTTCTTCCCTCATTGCACTAGAGGGGAATCTTACTCGATTTTTCTTCCCATATAAACAATGTTCACAGAAATCAAAATACAAAGAGTAGTTAGACATACCTTCAACCATACCTTCACCATGTTGTATTCGAAGAGCCTTCTCTCTAATATTCCCTAGTCTTTGATGTGACAACATGACCTTTTCTCCAGAGACTGTAGGAGTTATTTCTTCTTCAAATCCAATATATGGAACTATTAAACCCATCACTAATAGTGCTTCCTTGCAGCTTATGTAGGCTTCCAAACCAAACTCCCTTCAAAAACACCATTTCTCCTTGAACCATCCTGCAGGTTTCCTTTTCAAATATTTTGTTTACTCCTGCATCGTCCATTTTGCTTATAGAAATCATATTTCCAGCCAAACCTGGGATGTGCAGAACACTAGGCAATGTTTTAATCCTTCCATCTATAAGCCTCAAATTGACTTTTCCTTGTCCTATGATTCTGGTTGTCGAATCATCACCTAGGAAAACATTACCTCCATCATACCTTTCATATTCACAGAACCAGTCCATGTGGGGAGTCATATGAAAGGATGCACCTGAGTCAACCAACCATGCCTCATGATCTGCATGTTTTATTGAAGAAGCCAAGTACACATCCCCTCCTTCTTCCTTGGATGTATTTTCTTCTATAGAAGGAGATTCTTCAGATCCCTTCTTTTTCTCAACTTTGGATCTACACTGCTTCGTGTAGTGCCCTTATTTTCCACATCTCCAACATACCTTTACAAAATTTCTGGGAGATTTAGATCTACCCTTAGGCTTAGATTTCCCACTTGAGAGTTTAAATCTATTTCTTTCTTGGGAGCATCCTCTTGCAAATAATGTGTCTATGCTTTATCCTTCCATATTCTTCCGTCTCATCTCCTCCGACAATAAGTATGAGACCACTTCATCAAACTTCAAGGCAGTTGTATTACTACCTATGGCCACAACCAGACTATCCCACGAGTCTGGTAAAGAACATAGTAAACGGATACACTTATCTTCATTTAAAACTTTAATCTCAACAAATACTAACTGACTTACCACAGTATTGAAGGTGTTCAAATGCTCTTCTACCGAGTCTCCATCTCTCATCCTCAGGTTATACAAATTCTTTCTCAAGAATAGTTTATTTACTAGGGAATTTGACTGATAAAACTTCCCCAACTTATCCCATAAATCCTTGGTTGTATCTTCCTTTGACACATTCAGTAATATTGAATTTGAGAGACACAGTCGGATTGTTCTCTTCGCCTTCCGATCCAACTTTTTCTAGTCATCTGCTAAAGTTCCTATAGGCGCAGTACTTGGATCTACTGTGATATACTGATCACTACCCACCAACAAATCTTCCATCTTGAGCTTCCACAACTCAAAAATTTTCCCATTAAACTTCTCAATCTCGATTTTTGAATTTCTTGCCATTTCTTTTCACCTGGAAAATCAATACCACAGATCTCCCACTGTAACAAGGATTATCATAGTCCCGAGCCAAACCATTGACCTCAAAGGTGTCCCCTTGAAGCCAACAAAGATCTGATACCAAATGTAGATTTTAAACTTGTACAATATTTACTACAAACAAATTTTGAGTAAAAGAACAAAAAAGATACAATGGAAAATACACACATTACATAGAGAATTTTCCCCTGGAAAGCCAAACTGGGAAAACCAACATATTCTATATTCATTCATTGTGAGACATTGTTTACAATACAATATACATATAGGAGATAGTGACATCCAAAACCCTAACCCAATGACCTAGATTAGTCAACAACCCTAATTCCTTAATTGAAAATAGAAAACCATCGGCAAAAAACCATGTGCCGAAAAACCACCCAACATTGGACAAGAAAATCGAGGCAACACAAAAAAAGAGGAAAAATGTGACTCGTTTCCAAAGGAATTTTTTTTTTCTTGGGGGAACTGCCTTTGAACCCCCTCGTGGGGGGATGTTTCCCCCCTATACCCCCCCTAAAATCCCCATGTGCACTCGACGCAACCTAGAAACTACTGCTCATGCAAAGAATATAACACATACCCAACACAACTCATCCCCCCCATAGTTAAGGCACATGGTTGTGCCTTAGTTGTGGGGGACTGGGGCGATGCCTAGAATCACCCAAGCCCAGATATCCTCATGGGCATGCCCACAACTTGGCCATGACACTATCCCCCCATAGCCAAGTCACGGTCATGAGACCGTGACTTGGCCACATGGGACCAACCCTGTGGGTGTGTCCACATGGTTGGTTGGGCTACGGAGATGTCAGGCATCGCCTCAGCCCCCCGTGGCTAACGCATGGTCCCATCAACCTATCCTGAGACCATGCCTTAACTGTGGGGGGGATGAGTTGATTCCCGACATCATCCCAACCCCCACGACCAAGCCTTGGGCACGCCCGAGGCTTGGTCGTGGGCCCCATTCCCTCGCGACTAAGGCACAGTCCCACGAGGTCGTGCCTTAGCTGCGGGGGGGTTGGGGCGATGCGCGACATCGCCCTTTCCCCTAATACCAAGCGTTGGGAATTTCCAATTAACCACCATGGGAAAAAACTAAAAACATTTAAGTAACAAACAATAAAAAAGATAAATGTTTTTACTTTACCTAAAAGTATACCTAAATTTGACTTTTTTTTCTTTTTTTTTTTTCAAAAAATCTTAAGGATTTTGTTAAATGTTTTTGAAAAAAGTCTCAATTTTTTAAAAAGTTGGGATTTCTTTAGAAAAAATTAGAAAACATCTAAAAAAATTTACGATTTTTAAATTTTTGCATAAAAAATTATTATGTCATTCAAAGATGATCTTATAATTGTTGTTTTGGTAAATGGTAAGAATTTAAAAAAAACTAACCTTTGAAATGCTAGATTCTCCTCGGATGTCCTCTCAATGTTTATCCCTTGTAGTTTGCTCCAAATCCTTTAACGAATACTTCCCAAGATATCACACAATGTAAAGAGACAAAACAAGACTGCTTATATATAACACATATGATATAAATTATTGTTAGTATAACGAATGTGGGATAACTAAAAATTAGGTATATTGTCTACATATATACCTAAAATTATATGGATCATCGTTATGTTTAATGAATGTGGGATAAATAAGTAAACATGAGAGATATTGTAATTAACATGTAAATAATGAATTAAAAGAGTAAAAGTTGTTTTTAATTTTTAAGGGAAAATAATAAAGGGAAAAAATTGGGGGAAATTTTGGAGGGAAAATTTTGATGGGGAAATTTTGGAGGGAATATTTTGGGGTGAAATTTTGTGGGGCAAATTTTGGAGGGAATTTTTTTTTTTTGGGNTGGGGGGGGCGGGGGGTGGATTTAGAGGGAAAAGATCATTTTGCAAGTTATAAGAATGTCATTGGGAGGGTTAGAATTTGTATCATTCTATGTTCTTAGAGAGAAGGGATGACTTTGTCAAATAAATAAGATTTTATTTTTGAGACATCAACAAATTGTTCGCATACCTCTTCTGTTGGGACTAGGAAATGCAATAGGAATGTTTGTAATGCAAATGAAGCATCGTATTTTTCAACTAGTTAGAAGTTTGATAATAGTGCAAGCAATTTTATTCAGCATGTTCCTCATTAAAGTCCTAAATCAGAGAACTTTGAAGGCACCGATGATGAAGAGGAGGAATATGAGGGTGATAGATCTATTCAATAGTTTAATAGTAATGCAAAAAACCAAAATGTAGGTCGAAGTGGAGACTATGATCAGCGTCTAAATGATTGGGATGGAAAATTTATCCCAGGTGAGGAGTTTGAAGGTACCGATGAATATTTCCAAGGCACCAATGAATATGATGAAGAATTTCCCTCAAGTGAAAATTTTAAAAGTAGTGAAGATGATTATGAAAATGGTTGATACTCTTTCCCGAGTGGGAAATTTAAAGACAACAATATTGGTGATGATGAATTTCCTCCAAGTGAGTATTTTGAAGGTATTGATGAAGATTTTCCTCCAAGTGAGGATTTCCAAGACATGAATGAGGTTGATGAAGGATTTCCCCCAAGTGGGGGTTTTAAAAGTAATGATGACGATTATGTCAATGTTGGACAGTCTTTCCCGAATGAGGAATTTAAAGGAGGCAATGTTGGTGATGATGATTTTCCTCCAAGTGAGGATTTTCAAGGTATCGATGAGGATAATGAAGATTTTCCTCCAAGTGAGGATTTTCAAGCCAATAATGAGGATGATGAAGAATATCCCGCAAGTGGGGATTTTCAAAGTAGTGAATATGATTACGCCATTGGTGGATACTCATTTTCGAGTGATAAATTAAAAGGCAACAATGTTGATGATGTTGATTTTCCTCCAAGTGAGGATTTTCAAGATATTGATGAAGATTTTCAAGGCACTAAGAAATATGGTGAAAAGTTTCACTCAAGTGGGGATTTTGAAAGTAGTGACGATGATTATGTCAATGGTGGACACAATGTTGATGATGATTTTCCTCCAAATGAGGATTTTCAAGGCACCAATGACGATGCTGGAAAAATTTCTCCAAGTGAGAATCTTAATGGCATTGACAGTCTTATGGGTGATGATGATTTTCCTTCAAGTGAATATTTTCATGGAATATCCAATGACATTGGTGAGGATGATAATCATGAAAATGATGGACCTATGAATTAATATCATGTCTCAATCATTCATCTGCAACAAATCAAGGTGATTGACATTCTCTGGTTCAGTCTCCTGACAATGTTTTGCTTGATATTCCTTCTAGTGATAAGGAAAATCCTTCTAGTGAGGATGATGAAATAATGGAGACTTTGCAAAGAAACATTGTGTCTAGGAACATTACTATACCTTTTTATATCAATCCAAATCATTCTAGTTATACAAGGCCTAGGAAATAATTTCCCACTAAATCAATTTCCATAAGTGAATTGATTTCAAGTGAATGTTGTCAAAATAATTGTTTGAAAATCATGGACTACATGTATGCCTTGAATGAAAGGAATATATATTTGTCAATGAATAAGAGCATGCAAAATTCATATTTGATGGGGTGTATGATATCCACCAATACAGGATATGATTATCGCATTGAAAATATTTTACTTTGTAGAAAGGCTTTCAAACAAATTCACTCAATTGGTAATATTCATCTATCAAGAATCTAGACAAGGTTGGAAAAAGATCCTTCATTTTATTCAAAGGTACATCATGGATGAGAGAGTGGGCCATTGACAAACACTACATTGTCATGGATGCATGATTTTTTTTCCAAACATGGAGAGTGTATGTCAGATAGAGACACAATACATATTCCATATAATTTCTCAAGGAGGGAAATCTACAACTTGTACAAAGGATATGTTGAAGGTGTTGAAGGAAATGGTAATTTTATTACATATGCATATTTTACAAGAATATGGAAGAAACAATTCAACAATGTTCATATTCCTAAGAAGTCAAGGATGTATATTTGCAGTATATGTGTTACTCTTAAATCAAGAAGAGATAAATCTGAAGGGGAAGAAAGTGGTATGTATTTACTATTTTTTTTTTTAAAATTGAATAGTTATCAACTATGAAAACAAATGAACAATATTTTCATTTTATGTCATGTGCATATTCCATAGTCAAATCACTTCAAGAACATCGGAATCAACAATCAAGTGAAAGAAAAAAGTTGTACAAACATCGGAATAAGTGCTATGATGCTCCAAACAAATATTTAGATATGATAATTGATGGCATGGACCAGAAGAAGACACTTCTACCACATTCTTTTCCATACACCCAAAAATTTACAGGAAGAGAATTTCATTCAGTTTCACTTGGTTGGTTGTGTGGTTTTCAATGGAAAAATGTGTCCAAGGGTTTACTTCACAACTCCAAATATTCATAATGATGCAAATATGACCATCACCATAATTCATCATGTTCTCACTCACTGGTCTAGAAATATTCCTCAATTTCTCTATCTACAGTTGGACAACACTAGTTGTGAAAATAAAAATCAAATTGTGTTTGGATATCTAAGCATGCTTGCTGAAATGGGAATCTTTCAAAAGGTGAAAGTTCGTTTCCTTATTGTTGGACACACTCACGATCATATTGATCAAATGTTCAGTCATTTTTCAGTAACATTGAAGATGAAAAATGTTGGAAGCCTACCATCATTGATTGAATGTATTAAGAAAGCATACATTCCAGAGCTTGTTTTTCATATATTAGAAGAAACTCTTTACATGTGAATATTTATTCAAGGATCACATCGTGAAGAAAAATGTATTAAGAAGCTTAATGAAATTAGCTTCCAACATCAATTTTGTTTTTAAAAAAATTGATGGGAAAACACTTATATGGGGAAAGCAGTATTCAACTACTACAGAATGGGGGCCTTCATCAGGTTTAGAATTTTTGAAGTTCATTTCAGATCATCCAATATTTGCATAAAATTTAATAATTTCACTATCAGTTGCTGAAATCCATAATGCACAGAGGTGTAATCAGGATGTAGATTATTCTGAATGCCTGGAAGAAATAAAAAAATCCATTAAGGATTCACATGAGTACTTTGATGTTGCTTCTTTTGTTTGGTGGGATTCTTTTTTCAATAGTCAAAGTGACATAATTTCAAGCTCAATGAATGAAGATACATTGTTGAAGACTCCATTTCATTGGGCACAAATTATGCCAAATGAATATGAAGAAACAAACATTGTTGAAGTTTAAAAAGAATTTCAAGGTGTTATTGAGTTTACACAAGCAGAGGAAAGAGAAATGTATATTGGTTCGCGAAGGTCACGTGCACAATGTGAAGCCATGGGAGACCTTTCTAGGGGTTCAATACAAGATATTAAGGAGTGTACCATGATTGATGTTTTAGCGACTGGAGATCCACATGGTTATCCATTCTAGATTGAAAAGGTTATAAAGATTGAGAAATAAAATAATGATGTTATTGCAATTGAAGTGCATTGGTATGAAATAAGTACACACCCATTCAACGGTGTGTACAAGCCAGATATGGTCGTTGAGGAACATGTCAATAGAAAGATAAAACGAAAGGGTCAAAATACAACTCGACATCGTACTAACATCTTAAAATTATATTATGTTGACATAATTGTTTATAACTTCAATTTGACAAAGAAATGAACTCTTTTCTCCAAAACAACAAACATTATAAAGAGGTTGTTTCCACAAAAAATAAATGAAATATGGGAGTCTATTGGATGGGGTGACACGCGGCTTGATGGAGGTGACAGTTGGACGCGCACCCAGCCCTGGTTTAATGGCTGATGGCCGCCACCCACACATTCGCATTAACAATGGTGGACGGCCATAGCAGTGGATATGGGATGGAGGTACGCCTCCCTCGCGTGGACATTAACCCCTGTGCATACGGTTTCATTGTGAATATGGATGGACGGAGGCTTTGGAATTTCGGTTATGGTATTCCTCGGGAGCCCGAGCAGCGTAGAAAGGCTCCTGGTGTAGCTTTGTTATGATCATTTCTCGCCTTCTCACTGCACTCAGAGAGGATTCTCCAGGGCTGGGGGCTTTTCTATATGTCTAAAAAGGCTCCTGCTTTCTTTCTTTTGAGCTCGAGCGGAGAAGACAGGCTTCTGGTGCAGCCGCTCCTGAACTGGTTTCATTTCATTTCTGTTCTGCGTTTGATTGGCATTATTTTGAGTGCAATGGTCAGGCATCGTGGAAAGCCTCGATGAGGCTCATCTTGGGCCGCACATAAAGAGCAAAGGCGGCGGGAGGAGGAGCTCGAGCGTGCTCTGGCCTTGGCGTTGTCCATTCTCAGGAAGAGGGCCCGGGCGGAGGGGAGGACGGTGCTCGACTCCATCATCGAGCAGGGTGCTGGCTGCAGCAGGGTTGGGAAGGAGGCTGATACCATGATGTTGTTTCCATCCTGTGTTATGGAGGAGGACCTGTCGCTTGGGAACTTGCCGAGCAACGAGATAAAAAGGGCCATGGAGACGCCCAGTGAACAGAGCACCAAGCGTATCACGACTATGGTTGATGACCTTTCTGGCTGCGTAATTGAGGAAATCCCATGGTCGAAGGACCTGTTTTCTACCGGCGCTGAGAAGGTGGTGAATGCAGAGACGATCGGGGTACAGAGGAAGCAAGCGGTCGGCATTGGCGAAGCTGTGGAACAGGAGACTGCTCCACCTAGTGGCTCGGGTGGAGGTACGCATGGTCCTCTCCTCAGCGAAGAACACCTGGCTTTGGTGTTTGAGCTCCATAGCCACATGGCGGACTTGGAACACAGGGCCCTCCTCATGGGTCAGCGTATGGATTTGTTACTAGATGCATTCTCCGGGGCTCCAGCTCAGCGAAAGTGCCCCCTGTGCACTCAGACTTTTGCCATTCCGGCGAGGACCTGGCAAGCTGGAGGGCGTGACACGTCACCGGGTGCATAGGTTCTTATGTTTTATAGGTTTTTAGTTTTACTGTG
>ML793799.1:313571-377584 GCA_009831015.1 Picea engelmannii
GATTCCTCGCTTCTGACCTAGTTGTTAGACATAAAGCGAGATGATGATATTCCTTGCTTCTGACCTCGTTGTTAGACATAAAGCAAGATGAGTCATGCTTCTGACCTAGTTGTTAGACGTAAAGCATGATGTTGTGATTCCTCACTTCTGACCTAGTTGTTAGACGTAAAGTGAGATGATGATATTACTTGCTTTTGACCTAGTTGTTAGACGTAAAGCAAGATGTGACTGACATTGATCTACCAGATTAACCGCTGTGACATTGAGCTAGTGTAGTACTATGATGTGACAACCTAGTGCTGTAATGAGGTATCATTTTTACTGATACATGTTTGATGTAGATGATGATAGCATTCTTTTGAGAATGATGATGCTGTCGATGAAGAAAACTTTCGATGACTCATAAATGTGCTAGACAATTGTTCAAGATGATATTGACGATATTTTCCTTGAGATGCCACCGATGATGTAGACCTCTCTCGCCTGATGCTGATGAAGAATACCCTTCTTGTTAAGGGGGAGTGTTGAAATAATGTAACTGCGAAGAGCATTCTTATTATTATTTTGTTATTGGATTAGATCCCCATTGTGAATTAATCATGTTATTATTATTATTATTGTTATTGGATTAATCCCCATTGAGGATTAATCATGTCGGTAATTGTATAAGGACCAAATCCCCTTTTGTGGATTGGTCATCGAACAATTACAAAGTGTAGAACAAGAAGTTGGCCCCAATAGTTATAATGAAAGGGCCATAATTAATTAAAGGTGGGTTTACCCACCCAGAGTGAGAGGTCGGCCCTGCCAGATGGTGACTCTTCACACATGCCAGATTGATATAAATAAGAGGCTAGCGCCTCACTTCTTACACACACTTCACTTTCTCATTCTCTTATGAGGCAAGCTGCAATTTCAAGTTGGAGAGAGGAGAATAAGGGTGGCGCATCTCTTGAGGAGGACTTTTTCTGTATTGGTTGAGTTATCTCTTGAACATTGTATAAGCTATTTATGATAAGGAAGTTTTTTTTGGGTTTTCTTCCCCTAGAGGGTTTCCCAAGATAAATGTTGTGTCTCTTGTGGATGTGTATTTCTCAGTGATCTTGTTCTTATTATGCTCTTATCTTATGAAATGAAAAGAACTATAATAATGGCATAAACATTAATAGGGTGCACCAGTAATTTTTGTAAAGAAGAAGGATGGATCCTTATGACTATGTATAGACTACAGGGACTTGAATCATGCTATAGTGAAAAATAGGTACCCAATGCTACGAATAGATGACCTCTTTGATCAGATGAAAGGAGAAGTAATATTCTCAAAGATCGATTTGCGATCAGGGTATCATCAGTTAAGGATTAAAGAAGGCGATATCCCAAAAACTGCCTTTCGAATTCAGTTTGGACATTACGAGTTTGTCATAGTACCTTTCGGATTGACCAACGCACTAGCAGTATTCATGAGCCTCATGAACAACGTATTCTGAAAGTACTTATACCGTTTTGTACAAGTCTTTCTATATGACATCCTCATCTATTCCAAGAACGAAAGAGAACATGAGGAACACTTACGAGTAGTGTTGTCCTACCTTAGGGAGAAAAAATTGTATGGGAAGTTGTCAAAGTGTTCCTTCTTCCAGAAAGAGATCCACTATTTAGGTCATATCATTTCCGGCAAAGGAATCTCTGTGGAACTAGAAAAGGTAAAGGCCATTATGGAGTGGCCAGTGCCGAAAAATGCCCATCAGGTGAGAAGCTTCATGGGGCTAGCAGGTTATTATCGGAGATTTGTGGAAGGATTCTCTAAAATAGCAAAACCCATCACCACTTTGTAGCACAAAGGGGTCAGGTATGACTGGACGGAAGAATGTGATAGTGCATTCATTGAGCTTAAGAGGTTACTAACTAGTGCCCCAATTCTACAAGTTCCAGATATGGAAAAGGACTTCACCATCTACACGGATGCCTTGAAACAAGGGTTGGGGGCCGTGCTAATGCAGGATGGAGGAGTGATAGCTTATGCGTCAAGAAAATTGAAGAAACACGAAGAGCTATATGTGACTCATGATTTAGAGTTGGCAGCTGTAATGCTAGCTATAAAACTTTGGAGGCACTATCTTGTGGGGCGAAACTTTGAGCTCAAAATGGACCATCAAAGTTTAAAACATCTCTTCACTCAAAGAGATCTGAATGCCAGGCAAAGGCGATGGAGTGAGTTTATGAGTGAGTACGATTTTGGTATTTCGTACATTAAGGGAAAGGAAAATGTGGTCGCAGATGCCTTGAGTAGGAGACCACATATCTTCTCCTTGATACCCTTAAAAGTCAATCTGAGGGAACATGTGTTGACACAACTCCAAGGAGACAGTTGGTATTTAAAGGTTACTTCAAACCTCCAAAGTGGGAGGCAATTAGATCCAAAGTATGAAGGATATAGTCTGGAAGCAGATGGACTGTTAAGATATTGAGGAAGGATGTACATCCCTGAGAATGGGGATATTCAAAGCATCACACTGAAGGAAGCCCATAGAGCACTTTATTGTGCGCATCTGGGTGTGAAGAATATGTACGCAGACATGAGGAAGCTCTTCTTCTGGGTAGGCATGAAGTGTGATGTAGTCCATTTCATCGCCAAATGCCTAGAGTGTCAGCGAGTGAAAGCCGACCACCATCACTCGGTAGGCCTCCTACAACCACATGATGTTCCTATGTCCAAATGGGAAGTCATTTCTATGGATTTTGTTGTGGGGTTGCTGCTCACATCCCATAGACACAATGTCATTCTTGTGATAGTTGATAAGTTAACCAAGAGTGCTCACTTTATTCTAGTTAGAGATACTTACGATGTTACTGATGTGGCATGTGTGTTTGTAAATGAGGTTATCTGTTTGCATGGGATACCTAAGAAGATCATTTCAGATAGGGACTCCAGATTCACTTCTAGGTTTTGGACAAGTTTGCAGTCATCGTTGGGGACTCAGTTGAACTTAAGCACAACTTATCATCCTGAAACAGATGGGAAAACTGAGAAAGTAAATCAAGTCATGGAAGACATGCTAAGGATATATGTCATGGATAATCAAACCCAGTGGGAGAAGTACCTACCTTTGGTAGAGTTTGCCTACAATAATAGTTTTCATAGCTCCATCGGAATGCCACCCTACGAAGCTTTGTATGGAATGCCATGCATAACATCATTGAGTTGGGATAGACTAGAAGATCGAGTAACATTTGGGCCAGAATTGATTCAAGAGATGGAGGAACAGGTGATTCAGATTAGGTAGAGACTAAATGAAGCACAGGATAGGCACAAGACCGACCAAAGTTATGAAGTGGGAGACTAGGTTTTCATTCGTATCAGGCCTAATAAGAGTACCATACGGTTCGGGAAGTGGACAAATTTGTCACCTCGATTCATAGGACCGTTCAAAATCCAATAGAAAATTGGACCCATTGCCTATTGTCTTGTACTGCCACCCCACTTGCATAAAACTCATATTGTTTTTCATGTATCTATTTTACGTCATTATGTTGCTGATGAATCACATAAACTAAATTGGAAGGAATTGCAGGTATCGGATGTGGGAACCCTCATGGTAGAACCGTTACACATATTGGACCGTAGAGTCTGACAGCTTAGGAACCGTCTGGTAGACCAAGTTAAGGTCTAGTGGGACAAGTATAGTCCAGGATCTGCTACTTGGGAAGACGTTGAGACACTATGACGAGACTATCCCTCACTTTTTTTTACCACCTTGAGAATATGTTTCTCGAAGGTGGGGTGTATGTAACACCACCTTTTGACTTAGATAGCCAGGATTACCTGAGGCCTATGTACTTTATTTTCTAGTCACAGTGAAACTATTAAATGATACACTTAAACTTTAATATGTATGAACCTTTATGAATGTTTAAATGTTATTGATGATGATAGATATAATGCGATCTACTATGGGAATGTAAATTTTATGAATGTTTAAATGTTATTGATGATGATGTATATAATGCGATCTACTATGTGAATGTAAATTTTACGAATGTTTAAATGTTATTGATGATGATGTATATGATACGACATATTGTGAGAATGTAAATTTTATGAATGTTTAAATGCTATTAGAATGATCTTGGATAGGATGCAATCTATTTGGTAAATGATAATCTTATGAATGGGTGTCAAAATTGAATTATGGGATATTATGAGATCTATTTCTAACTTGAAAACTTGATGTTAAGTTGTTGGTACACGGATACCGAATTGAAATGATGATTGCATGCAATTACATGATGATAATGCATAGAAATATATGAGGTTGTGTTACAGACTAATCTGCAGGTTATGGGCTATGAAATAGCCAAGGGGATAATGATGATGAAAGTGGATGTCATGACCACTAGCCGAGAAACATTATGGTATGAATATTTGTATATGAGATTATATTGGTTTGGATGCATTGCTATGATATGTGAACCAATGCAGGATTTCAGGTGATGAGACTGCCCAAAACCGAATAAACGATGACAAAACTCCCAGCAACACAGTGCCACTGTATATTCCATTGTAGGGTGTGGACCCGAGTTATGATTAGAAGGGGTGGAGGCATTTCCCACCGTGTATCCTCTGAAACCTGAAGTCATGGGAGGACAGTGTTAGCTCACGCTCCCCAAGACATGTGATGATGATTGTCAGTTGCCTGCTGGGGAAGCTTGGTCGAGATAGTGACACTTCTGCTTACGGGTTCTATTTGGAGTTAGGTCAATATAGTTGATGCTCCAAAATAGCCCAGGAGAGGAAGAATAGGAATGGAGATGGAAGTAAGTTAGGGAGGAAGGATGAGTAGAAATAGTTGATAAAGTATGGAGATTTGTCTGATGGTGAAATTTAATGTTTTCCCTTCTAAAACGAAAATGTGTATATATGAATATTCATAATTACGTAACTAAATCATAGTTGTTTAAATAAAATTGTTGAACCGGATAATTGTAATTAAAGGATTTCTCAAACATTTGATTGGTTTATTGTCTTTTATAAAAGACTAGTCTTGTTGATTGGATTGGATGCATACATAAATTACTAAAGGGTGATAGTTATTGATTATTAGTACATGCACGAGACTTGTATGTACTAGATACACATGCATTTGTTGTACATGTACACTAGTATGTATGAGTTTTCGTGATTACTTACTAATAGTGTCGGTTAATTGTTATGAATGTGTGAACCATATTTCTTTTCCTTTGTACCATGAGATACCTTAACTTCGGGACGAAGTTTCTTGAAGGGTGGGTGTATGTAACAACCCTGATTAAATAGATGCACAGCGATGATTAATTATAATTAATTTGATAATCTGACTGTCCTAATATGTTTAGTTAAACAATAATCATTTCTTAATAATATTAATTAATTATTAATTACTTGTTCATATCTGTCAATGATTAATTAATTAATTGATTGACTCATTAATTAATTAAGTAATGAATTAAAGGGGTTAATAATTTTTAGTTTATTTAATTAAAGACTTACGTATGAGGGGGGGAAAGAAACATTAAATGGAGGGGATAAGATAATAAATAAGGGGATAAGGAAATTAATGAGGGGGAGGAGATTCGGTGAAGGGGAAGATATGATGGGGAAAGAGTCTAATGGGAAGGTATTATGAGAAGAGGGGGAAGGAATAATTATGGGAGAGGAGAGACTGTAGTTCTGGTTGGGATTTTTTGGTTCTGTTGTTGGGTTCTGCGGTTTTGGGGAACCATTTCAGGGGGCACCGAGTTGCTGGGGGTTTTGGGCATGGGGGCCAGGATTCTTTTCAGTTTCTTGGAGCTAGGGAGCCGGACAGACTGCTCCTAGATGGCTGGGAGGTTAGTCGGTTTGGGCAGAGTTGGTCAGTGCATCAGGATAGGCAAGGTAGCAAGGAAAGGACAACCATATCGACGAAAATTAGCATCAGAAGCAGGTATTTTATTTATGAATTACTGAGTTATTTTCATGTTGTAGATAAATGTTAAATTCTGCTGAAATATTATATGCTTATTTGAAGCTCAATGAATTATTTACGCACTCAAAGAATTCTATGTTTGAAATTAAAATTCTATGTTAGAAATGTTACGTGCAGTTGTATGGATTTTTTTTAGGCTTGTTTATTTTTGTGTCTCTATAGTTGGCATCTGACAGAGGGCCAGTCTTTTCTTCCACTCTAACTGCTACATCTCTTCTTCCTCCTTAGAGTCTGATTGTGCTGGAGCGTCTGGCTTCTGTGACTTTGGAACTGAGCTTGGTCCGGCTCCTGCTTCTTTGTCTATCTTCTTCAGCAGCTCCGTGGGTAGGATATAATGCATTCCTGACTTGCATTGACTATGTTTGACTCCTGGCCATGACATGACTTCCTTGTCAAAGGCCTCCTCATCCAAATAGAATGAAAACATCCTTGTGTGGAAATATTCCCCGCTAACATGTCTCAGCCAGATAAATGTATGTTGTCGATTCATGGTTAAAGCAATATTTCTCGTATTGCAGTTGAGGAGATCCTGTGGGATACACAGCCTCTGTGTTGAATCTATCAAACCATTTTACCACTTAGAAAATTTTGCAGCGTTGAAGGTTGTATTCTCCGAATTTGGCCTGGACTGCCATGGCTCGAACATCTTCGCCATGCACCCCTTGTCTGGTATTGTTGGTTGTCTTCCCATAGGTGGCCTCCATTTGAACATTGTGAATGCCATGAGTAGATATCCATAAGTGAAGGTTCCTCCCTTCTCCTTCACTTCCTCGCATGCCACTAGTAGTTCCTCCAACATGTAACTACACCAATTGAACAAAACGTCGTTGGCGCAAAAGTCTATTATTGATAATGCATCTAACGTGCATTCACCCTTGTATTATGATCTCATAACCTTTCTAGATATGATGTAACATCTAGTCCATACTGTCTGGGGTAGTATGGGCTCAATTACTGATGTGTGTCCCCCCCTCTTTGTGTTTAATTTCTCATACAGGCTAAGCTCACCTTTCTTTTTTCCATGCTTACCAGGACCCTCGAATCCTTTCGACACATCCTCTCCTTCGAAGGATAGTCCAGTAAGTTGTTGGATGTCTTTAGAATGGATTGGATACCGCATATCCAACCATAGACTTTTGTCATGTACCCTTCTTATCATAAATTTTGTGCACCACACAACCTCACTAGTGGTACCGAAGACTAGGTCTCTCAGGTTCATGATGGTTGAATTGAATAAATTGATGAAGTCTAATTTTGGCACAAATTGCATGCCTCCAAACCCTTCTAGAGCCATCTCCCAAAATACATTTGTGTTCATCTAAGGAAACAAGACTGAATCTGTGAAGTCAAGATCGAGGAGCTTAACATGTTCCACCTTCCCTTTGAGATTGTCCACAACCTCAACTCGGGGGTCGTAGAGCTCGTATGGTACCACTTATTTAGACATGGCACTTCGACTTGTTGTGGCTCTCGGAATTCCCACTTATGTGGCAAGCTAAGGACTAGGGTTACGACTACGGGGTTACGACTGCGGGTTTCACAAAGGTACAAGATGGTTCTCTCTACTGAATTCAGAAATGGCTATGTTCTTTTGGAAATGATGCATTCTCAGGTGAGTTATCAAGGCCTTATACTTGGCTTAATGGGAAAGTTTAGAAGTAACTGATGTTCATCATGATAACTGGATCTAAGTTTTCTGATGGGACAATTTAATAGGGTAAATCCTATTGGGCGATTCTGGCATTTACTTATTTGCATGAGTGGGATAGGGACGTGGCCGATTTCAAACCTTTCTGTTTGATGGGTGGGTATCCTGACACTAATTTTGATGGCATCTTTGCATAACATGGATTTATGGTGTAACTGACCTCATGTGGCACATGCACTCAAATCATATTTGGATTCATCCTCCCTCCGACCACAAAGGTTGTCCCTATCATATTAATGCATGTCATTAATGGATTCTCTTATGTTGTGGATGTTGCACTGCTGAGTCATTAATTTTGTATCAAACAACACTTATACAGAAAATAAACTACATGTCATGCCGCAACACTGCACACAACTTTATTTACAAAAATTTTAGAAAAATCAAATCTAACTATTGTACAAGCTCCTTCGAACTAGAGCGACAATCCATCTCTCTTAGTTTTGAGATGGGTAGGGCTTTAGGTGAGTGCCATTCACCCATCCTGGCCGCAACACACCATCTAGTTGCATGATTCTGACTTCTCATGAGGGTCGGATCTCTGCAATTATGAATGGTACCAACCAGTGCATGCACAGCTTGCCAGGATGCTTCTGGTATCGACTATCATAGAGTAGCACCTTTCCTCCTTGCATGAATACCTTGGTCTTAATGTTCTTGTAATACCAAGATTTTTGTCTTTCTTTTTCAACTGATTGATGGAAGTCTTCTAGAAATCTGGTCTCCTCGATTTCTTGTAACTCCATAAGTCTATGCGCAATGGATTCCTCTTCTGACATACGTGTGACTTGTGCAATATACATACTTGGAGTGATGAATTAAGCAGGCACCACTACCTCTCTCCCATAAACTAGCTGGAATGATGTGTACTTGTGGAGTTTCTTTGTGGTTGTCCTGTAAGCCCATAGTACAGCTAGAACTTTGTCATCCCACACCTCCCATTTTGCGCAATAGACCTTTGTCAACCCCCTTTCTAGAATCTTGTTGAAGGATTTGATTGTTCCATTGACCTGTGGGTGGGAGGGACTACTCTTGTGATGTTGAATCCTGAATTCTGTTGTAAGTGTTGCTATAATGTTGCTAATGAAATGAGTTCCATGATCATTGGTTAGGCTCTTGGGACATCCGAACCGAGTGATGATATTCTCGAAAATGAAACTGGTAGCAGTATCTGTCTAACAATCCTATACAACTACTTATTCTACCCAATGGGTAAGGTAGTCCATTGTGATAATGATGTACCTACCCTTTGAATGCTTGGCAATAGGGTTGATTGGTCCAATGAATTCAACTGCCCATTTCTCAAATGCTTGTAGAGATCTAACTGGATGTAGTGGTAATTTGTCTTGGCGTGACGGCTTAACCACTCATTGAAAAAATTCACATGATCTAGCGTATACGTTTGCATCCTTGAAGAGTGTTTCCCACCAAAGTCTTGCTTGGAGAACTTTCTGTGTAGTGGCCTTTCATCCTACGTGGCCTCCTAGGACTCCACTATGGAATTATGAGAGTGTGTCATGTCTTTTATGATTCAGGACACATCGTCTGAGGATGTTGTGTAGTCCTAGTTTATACAACTGTCCAGTGATCAACTGGTAATCTGCTACTCTAACAACCATGTGGCATTTCTGGGTTGCACAATATGTTTCTGGATAGGTCCCTGTACTTAGGAAGACTGCTATGTCCTCCAGGTACTCCGATATGGCCTCAATCTTGAACAAGCATGCATCTAGGAGTTGATCATCAACTACTCCACCACTTTCCCTTGACTATAACTTGGACAGGTGATCAGGTCCTACGTTACATCTTCTTGGCTTGATGATAAATTCAAAGGAAAATTTCTGAAATAATAGTAGCCATCTACAAATTCTTCCCTCCAACATAGGTTTGTTAATTAGATATTTCAATGCGGAATGATCAGTAAATAATTTGAAATGAGAACCTAACAAATAATGTCTAAATTTCTGCAAAGCATAAATCATGGCTAAACCCTCCCTTTCTATCGTTTTGTAGTTGCACTCTGATTGTGACAACTTCCTACTCGCAAATTAGATAGGGTGATCCATAGCTCCATCACTAGGTTGCATTAAGATAATTCCCAAGGAAATTCTTGAAGCATCTACATGGACGTGAAATTCCTTCTCCCAGTTTGGGAATATCAGTATGGGTGATGTGATGAGTTTCTCCTTAAGTATCTCGAATTTTTTATCACATTCTGGGGTCCATTGAAACACTTCAACCTTTTTCAGTAGGTTTTCCAGAGGTGCAGTAATGTTGGCATATCATCGGATGAACCTGCAATAATAACCTATGTGTCCCAGTATGGAGCGGAATTGTTTGGCACTCGAGGGTGGATGCATATTCACAATGACCACAACTTTGGCTAGGTCTACCAATACTCCTTCTCGATAGACTATGTGGCCCAAAAAATTCCCATGTGGTACACAAAAGATACACTTTTTGAGATTCAGTGAGATTTGCAAATATCTGCATATGTCAAACATTAGCCACAACAATGCTACATGATCCTTGACAAGGCTATATATTGTCCAATCATCCATATAGACTTCTATAAATTTGTGAATGAACTCTCTAAAATATGCTATCACAATCCTTGAGAAAACCGTAGGGGCGTTCTTTAAGCCAAATGGCATCACATTGCATGCGAAGGATCCCCGTTCTTTTAAGAAAGTGGTTTTATTTTTTTCCTCTTCAGCGATCTTGACTTGGTGGTATCCTGAAAATCCATTTGTGAATGAGTATGCTTCTTGTTATCACTCCAAGAAACCCTTTGTGGTTGTAGACCAAAGGTGCTTGGTAACTTCAAGTAAAAATGTTTTTGTATTTTGTGTAGATGGATCAGTAAGATAACTCAATTCAAACATGGTATTCAGACAGTCAAGATAGTAAACAAATGAACCAGTGCTCTCTAAGATTGATAATCAACAAATAACTTTAAGGTGGATGAAGAACAGATTGCTAATGAACCAGTACAAAGTAGGGTCTAATTAGCAATGAAGAAAATAATTATCAGGTTATGAGCCAAATAATAAGATGACAGTCATTAAAGACTTGACAACACAGATAACAGTATAGAAGGAATGTGTAAAACTGACATCAAAATAGAAAGGAATCTGTGATTTAGTATTAGCATCAAAAGCCTATGTACAATAGAGAATTTCTGTATCCAAAACTGAACCTCTCATTCATATCCCTTTTGTAGTTTTATAGCTTAACCATTCAGTTATCAGATCCTAAAACTATGGATTCGAATTTCTAGAAATAGTAAACAAATAACATTTACAAAGGAATAGGAATAGATCCTCCAAATAAGGTAAATCTTTATCTACTGACCCTCCAAATGTGGTTGAAATTTGATGATGTGTAGCTCAGCCTCCCAAGGCTCTCTGATTTGATAATCTGATAATGAAATTTGAATTATGTGATGTGGCTCCCAAAACCCTGAAATTCTGCCTCTTTTAAAGATGGTAAATGACATTTTTACACCTTTTCTTCTCTTCATTTTCCAAAAGTGGCTCATTAAATAGATTTGATAATTCATTAATCAAGCCTTAGAAGAGGTTTCAATTCATTCTCATGCAAAAAATTATGATCTGGGCGAAAATCGTAACATTCTAGCTATGACAAGCTTTCACCAGTGCATAGCCCATGAAAAACGCTCCTTAGCTGCGGAAATTCGCCACTTTCCACAGCTAACTCGCAAAATGTTTGGCGAATTAGCTGTTGAAAGCGGGCAAATTTTCAAAATCAAATTTCTCGGTCATAGAGAATCCGTTTTTCATGTATGAATAGTTGATTGACATCTAGAGAATATAAGCTTTCCAATGGTGTTTTAGGATATTCATTTGGATTTCGGGAAGGGATTGAAAAGTTCCCTACAAGTTTAAGCATCATTCTTTCCATTTTCAATTCAAAACCGTAAACGGTCCTTTGTGAACAATGTTTGATATGGAACCAAAGATTTGATTTGATGTTGTCATCCTGGGAGTATAGCCTCTGTACCTGAGCCACTAAATTTGAACTTGCCATCCCTGATGCTATGATTATAGAGCATCTGTTTCTGAGCCAGATCCGAGATGTAATCCGACTGGGACATGAAACTCGAGTTGAAATGATTACCCACTTCCACCAGCGCGTCTTTCTGATCACATGTTGATTTGATTTTGAAACGTGGATAAGCGCACGTGATTCCCACTTTCTCCAACCAACGGCCCGTGGAAAATGACCCTCAACTGTAGAAGCTTACCACTTTCACCAGCGCATGATCCCGCACGAACTGCTCCTTAGTTGTTGAAATCTTTCACTTTCCTTAGCGCGCCACCATGTGAGAACTTATTCTTAGCTGTTGGAAGTCTTCGCTTTCACTAGCGCATGACCCTGTGGAAAACCCCCATTAGATGCGGAAAGTCTTCACTTTCCTCAGCGCGTGACCTTTTAAGAACTGCTCCTTAGCTGCGAAAAGTCTTCACTTTCCTCAGCGTGTGACCTTTTAAGAACTGATCCTTAGCTGCGGAAAGTTTTCACTTTCACCAGCGCACGACCTTGTAAAGACCGCTCCATAGCTGCGGAAAGCATGCACTTTCAACAGCGTACGACCCGCGAAACTGATTGTTGGACATTTTGAAATTCACCACTTTAAATAGCGCACAAACTTATGAGAAGCACTCCTTAGCTGCTGAAAGTCGCCACTTTCCATAGCTAACACTCAACTTTTGGACACACGTTAGTTGTTGAAAGTGAATTATGCAAATTTTGAAAAGAAGACCTTATGGATCATATTATTTTCTAAGACAAAAACCAAAACCTAAGTTTTGCAGCTAAAAAGACTCAAAAATGAATTGAGGCAACTACCGATAGCCATGCTATCCACCAAAAAACTCGACTAAAAGGACGATTTTATTTTGGTAGATAACATCTGGCTCCAACTGGGATGGAGACCTCCCTGCGAGGTTCCCAAGAACCTAGTAGTTCCAGTAGCCTTTAGCATTAGGCATGGAGTCATCAAGCCTTTAGCACTGGTCCCTCTGCAAACCTGTAGTAGCATTGGGCATGGAGTCATCAAGCCTATGCAACTGTTCCCCTGTAACTTTCATGCAACCCAAGGTTATTCATGAAATCAACAACTGAAAAAGATCAAACTGCTCGCATGGCAAACTTATTCTTCTACCTACCCCTACACTAGCCATCTCTGTCATTTGTTAAGTGAATGTTGATTTCCATAATAGCCATCCAAGAAATTTGAACACTGAAGAAATCTTGTCTTTATTACTGATCAGCAAATGATATTAAACATGCAACCACAGTGACAAGGAGCTTTTCAGGAAATCATACTTACTCAGAAACACTGGCCAACTAAGAAAATCTGAAATTTTCAGGTTCTTTGAAAAGTATAGATCCATGAAAGCTGCTACTGGATCCTTGAAAAGAAAATAAGAAACATGTTTCTCCTCGGGAAAACGCTGCATGTCCATGGTAACCTCTTGCTCAGCCATATAAGAGGACTATTCATCTTCTTGTCCTTTTGAGATCAGTGATTGATCATCAATGATTGTAACTTCCCTTTCAGACAAATGTACAAAAGATGATGATAAAACATGTTTTACATCATATGAATTTTGATCAACTGAAAACATGTAGTTGCCTATATAATTATCAGTTACCATAGGCTCTTCTTGATTTGCAAACTGGTTATGAAATTCAAACTCATACCTGTCTCTGGAATACTCTGCACATACTGAAAAATCTGATTCTGAATCTGTAATATACTCACCCTTAGGCTGCTGATCCAAATCTGTTTCAAACTTACTATTTTCTTCAGAACAGTCCTCAGCAAATGATGATAGAGAAATGTTTAAATGACAAGGATTATGATCAACTAGAACATGTAGTTTTCAATGCAATCATAGGCTCATTTTGATTTACAAACTGATCATAAACTTCATAGTCATATCTGTCTCTGGAATACTCTGCACATACTAAAGAATCTGATTATGAATTTGAAATGTACTCACCTTCAAGCTGCTGATCCAAATCTGTTTCAAACTTACTATTTTCTTCAGAACAGTCCTCAGCGGATGATGATAGAGAAATGTTTAAATGACAAGGATTATGATCAACTAGGAACTTGTAGTTTTCAATGCAATCATTGGTTATCATAGGCTCATTCTGATTTACAAACTGATCATAAACTTCATAGTCATACCTGTCTCTGGAATACTCTGCACATACTGAAGAATATGATTCTGAATCTGAAATGTACTCACCTTCAGATTGTTGTCCCTTATCTGTTTCATACTTACTGTTTTCTTCAGAACAATCCTCAGCGGAAGATGATAGAGCACTGTCTCTGGAGTACTCTAGAACTGTTGGAAAATTCAGATCCGAATCTAAAAAGAGCTCACATACCCGCTATTGTTCTAAAACTGTTTCAAGCTCATAACTCTCATGCTCAGAATCTCAAGTATACTGACATTCTGCTTGCTCATGCACTTGCAAATTTTCCAAGAAATCTTGATCTCGGATCCTTCGGGAAAGATAAATGTTTTCCTCGACTTCTTGAGCATCTTCAAACAACTGGGTCAGGGATGAAGACTTCTGTTCTAGCAGAAGAAGGACAAGATCTGAATGAAGACCCATGACATAATATATCATGGAAACTGTCTCTATAGGCCTGACCTCCAAAGGTATGTCATTATAGGCACGATAAAACCTTCTGTTAAAAATAGGTAGGGCTTCATCCTGCTCTCGTTTCAAAGCATAGAAATCAGCAAGGTAGGAATCTAAAGTTTTGTACTTGCCCCAATACTTCAGGAAAACATTAGATAATTCGGTCCAAGAGCCAATCGAATTAGCTCTCAGACTTTTAAACCATGCAGCAACATCTTTGATCAGAGACTTTGAAAAAAATCTCATGATCACATCTTCATGAGCAAGCTGAAAACGATCAACAAAATCCAAAAAGGATTCCATGTTTCTCTCAGCTGAAGCTTGATTCTCTCCAGAAAACCAAGGGAGATACTCATAACCGTCATTAGGATAAGGATGAAGAAGAAGGGGTAGCTTTAAAGGTTTGAACATCTTCATCCGGATCTTAACTTGAAAAGTTGTGGGTTGATCATGAGAGTTAACGAGTTCATGACAAGGTTCAGAAATTATGACAAGAGGAGCTGAGATCTGGATGGGATATGAAACAATTTCTATCTTTTCAAGGTCACATGGCTGATCAGATTCTAAGGAAAAAGAAATACAGTGGTCATCTTTGTGAATGGGTTGAGGTAAAGCCACATAATCTACATCTACAATGCAGGGCTGAAGGATTTCCTCTTCTAAAGGCGAATATATACAAGAAGGATGATGATTCTCTGAATATACAAAACAGAAAATAATTCTCTTTACACGTGAAGGGAAAATAATGAAAGAGGTAATAAAGAACAACAACAGTTCATGAAGCAAATCAATGAACTGATACCTGGATTTTGATTTGAGCCGCTTCATCTTTAATCAACAGGATCCTCCCCAGTGGAGTCTTTGAACGTGGAGTCGCCAGATAGATGTTTTACAACCAATATAATGCTCAGCCTTTGTCTATCATCAAAAGCTGAAGTTGTGTCATCTCCCAGGGAAGCTTGCTTCATCCTCCGTTCCCCGACAACGGCGCCATTTCGTTATCACTCCAAGAAACCCTTTGTGGTTGTAGACAAAAGGTGCTTGGTAAATTCAAGTAAAAATGTTTTTGTAATTTGTGTAGATGGATCAGTAAGATAACTCAATTCAAACATGGTATTCAGACAGTCAAGATAGTAAACAAATGAACCAGTGCTCTCTAAGATTGATAATCAGCAAATAACTTTAAGGTGGATGAAGAACAAATTGCTAATGAACCAGTACAAAGTAGGGTCTAATTAGCAATGAAGAAAATAATTATCAAGTTATGAGCCAAATAATAAGATGACAGTCATTAAAGGCTTGACAACACAGATAACAGTATAGAAGGAATGTGGAAAACTGACATCAAAATAGAAAGGAATATGTGATTTAGTATTAGCATCAAAAGCCTGTGTACAATAGAGAATTTATGTATCCAAAACTGAACCTCTCATTCATATCCCTTCTGTAGTTTTATAGATTAACCATTTAGTTATCAGATACTAAAACTATGGATCTGAATTTCTAGAAATAGTAAACAAATAACATTTACAAAGGAATATGAATAGATCCTCCAAATAAGGTAAATCTTTATCTGTTGACCCTCCAAATGTGGTTGAAATTTGATGATGTGTAGCTCAGCCTCCCAAGGCTCTCTGATTTGATAATCTGATAATGAAATTTGAATTATGTGATGTGGCTCCCAAAACCCTGAAATTCTGCCTCTTTTAAAGATGGTAAATGACATTTGTACACCTTTTCTTCTCTTCATTTTCCAAAAGTGGCTGATTAAATAGATTTGATAATTCATTAATCAAGCCTTAGAAGAGGTTTCAATTCATTCTCATGCAAAAAATTACGATCTAGGCGAAAACCGTAACATTCTGGCTGTGACAGGCTTTCACCAATGCATATCCCGTGAAAAATGCTCCTTAGCTACAGAAAGTTGCCACTTTCCACAGCTAACTAGCAAAATTTTCGGCGAATTAGCTGTTGAAAGCGGGCAGATTTTCAAAATCAAATTTCTCGGTCATAGAAAATTTGTTTTTCATGTATGAATAGTTGATTGACATCTAGAGAATCTAATATTTCCAATGGTGTTTTCGGATCTTCATTTGGAGCTCGGGAAGGGATTGAAAAGTGCCCTGCAATTTTAAGCATCATTCTTTCCATTTGCAATTTAAAACCGTAAACGGTCCTTTGTGAACAATGTCTGATATGGAACCAAAGATTTGATTTGATGTTGTCAACCCGAGAGTATAGCCTCTGTACCTGAGCCACTAAATTCGAACTTTCCATCCCTAATGCTATGATTTTAGAGCGTGAGTTTCTGAGCCGGATCCGAGATGTAATCCGATTGGGACGTGAAACTCGAGTTGAAATGATTACCCACTTCCACCAACGCGTCTTTCTGATCGCATGTTGATTTGATTTTGAAACGTGGATAAGCACACGTGATTCCCGCTTTCTCCAACCAATGGCCTGTGGAAAACGCCCCTCAGCTGTAGAAACTTACCACTTTCACCAGCGCATGATCCCGCACGAACTACTCCTTAGCTGTGAAAAGTCTTCACTTTCCTCAGTGCGTGACCTTTTAAGAACTACTCCTTAGCTATGGAAAGTCTTCACTTTCCTCAGCACATGACCTTTTAAGAACTGCTCCTTAGCTGCAGAAAGTTTTCACTTTCACCAGCGCACGACCTTGTAAAGACCGCTCCATAGCTACGGAAAGCATGCACTTTCAACAGCGTACGACCCGCGAAACTGATTGTTGGACATTTTGAAATTCACCACTTTCAACAGCGCACAAACTTATGAGAAGCGCTCCTTAGCTACTGAAAGTCGCCACTTTCCACAGCTAACACTCAACTTTTGGACACACGTTAGCTGTTGAAAGTGAATTATGCAAATTTTGAAAAGAAGACTTTATGGATCATATTATTTTCTAAGACAAAAACCAAAACCTAAGTTTTGCAGCTAAAAAGACTCAAAAATGAATTGAGGCAACTACCGATAGCCATGCTAGCCACCACAAAACTCGACTAAAAGGACGGTTTTATTTTGGGAGATAACACTTCCTTCCCCGCAACCCGTTATAGCACCTCGTCTATAAAGGGTGTTGGGAAAGGGTCATGCACACATGCAGAGTTGAGACTTTTGTAGTCTACACAGACTCTAATATCCACTGTGCCTTTCTTGCTTTGAATAACTATCGAGATAACCCACTCTACTTCTTCTACTACAAAAATGAGTCATGCTTCCAACATCTTGTCCATCTCCTTCTTAACCTTCTCTTTTATTCTAAGGTTAAGACGATATGGTCTATTTATGACAGGCTTGGATCCTAGTTTCAATTCAATATTCATTTCTCCCATAACTCCTTTGATTCCCTTTAACTCTAAAAACGTCTTTGGGAAAAATTCCTCATATTCCCACAACAAAATATGTATTTATTGACTAGTTTTCTCATCCCAGTAGTCTCCCACCATAGATATCTTGGGTTTCCCTATGGTCCCTATATTGATTTTGCGCAATTTTAATGGGTGATTGTAGGAACTATTAGTTTGACTAGGTATGGTGTTTTGAATTTCTCTGCTCCCCTCTGTCTCATTTATGGCTAGGTTCCTCAATTCCCCTAAGTAATGTAGGCTTTCTGAATCTCTACTAATATGATAGGATTATATAGGTTTCTTAGTTGAAGGAAAGTGGATATTAGTCTGAATTTCTATTTTATGTTTGGCACATACCACTAAGTTTGATTTCTGATTACCATTATCTGTAAAAACAAATTCTTTAATATTTTGCAGGACTACTTCAAGCTCAGGGTACTTACTTGTAAGTGAGAAGTCCTTGCAAAAATGAGCTGCCAGTGTTTTCTATTCGTTGGTCTATCTTCTGGTTTCCTCGTGTATAAACCGAGATTTTGGGATTGGACCTAGGGAGTGGGGAAATACCTGGACCCGGAATTGAGAGGGTATTCTCATAACTTGCCATTGTGTCGCACACTGTTCAATATGTATTCTAGGATCTGATTCTCCACTGAATAGTTTCACAACTTGGAGATGTATCTGCATCTCTGATTCCATCTGCTCCTTATTCTGGAACCTGTACTTGATAGCATGCTTCACCTCATCCCAATTTCTGAGTATGGCTTTATGATTAGCCCACCATCTGGAAAGGGTGTTCTGAAAAGCTACATCTAGTATCGATATTCTTTGATATTCTCTTACATTTTCTTCCATGTTGTGCAAAAAAATCTCTATATCTGATGTGCTATCGTATATTGGGTTTTCTCTAACTTCAGTCCCAACCCATCTAGTTTCTCTGACAGTTGCGTATATTCTTGAGAATATTTCATGTGAACCTTATTGCCAACAGTCAAAATCCAATTCTGAATCTTCATATGCTGACTGTATGCTTCTCCAACTTACTGATCCATCAGCAGTAAGATTTATATAATCGTTTCTTGTTCCAACTGTTACGGTGTACAACTGGTCCAAGTCTTCTCCCTCCATATTATTGTCTGTCTATTCTGTATAATTGGATCCTACATATGGATCCAAAGGTTGAACTGCCTTGATTCTCTCAGCCTCAAAGGTCACAATGTCTTTCTTTAAGTCGATTACTGCATATTTTTCATAGGCCCAGTCAATGCCAATTAGTGCAAGGTAAGGGTCCTTATCTCCCATGATCTCAATGACTTCAAAGTCGGCCACTGTCTTGACTCCCGCAACATTTATTTCCACATTCTCTAGCCTTCCTATGGGGAAAATACAATATTGGTTTTCCATTCTTAACTGAATTGGGGAATATGTCATCCTAGGTTTTCCTAAGGCTTCCTAGGTCTTCTTAGGATGAATGTTCACATCGAATCCCACATCCAACATGACGTCCTTAATATCAAATTCATCTAAATAGGCTACTAGTCTAAATGATTTTATGGTTCATACTTTTCTTCGCTGCACTCTCTGAGTACTCTTCTCTGGAATATTAGCCCTTATTCTTGCCTCTAGGGGTTCTTTGTTCCCTAAAACTAGGTATATCACATTGCACAACTTTTCTATTAGTTGATAATTCCCCATAATGTCAGAGAATAATTGAAACCAAAGGTAAACTACATTTTGAGGTTGCTCAGGTTGTCTCGACATGGCTATAGGGTTTGTGGGTGTAGGGGGTGAAGTAGGAACTTGCGCCATCTTAGGATAAACAATAGGCTGTGGGGGTTTCTCTTGCATATCCGAGATAGGAATATTCTTAAATAATTCTATGGCATCTTTAAAGAACAACTTATGTTTCAGAGGGTCATACCTATGACCTATCTTCTTTAAGTGTTGCTTTCTGCATTTGAGGTAGAGTATCAACATCATCTCCTGTCTTCGCTCTTTCTTGAGTAACGATATTAAGGTTGGGAAATTGTCCCTTAGTAACCCTCTTGATTTTTGAACTGATTTTAGTTCCTCTCTGTCGTACTCTATCCTCCCATTTTGCAATTAAATCTGGGTAGTCTTCAGTTACGTGCCTGTTGGTTCTGCAATGAGAGTACCATGGTCGTCTTGGATGAAGATAGTCTCTAACCAAGTGACCTTGTTCATCACAATTATAACATCTTATTGGCCCTTTTCCCCCAGTTCTTCCTCCTCTGAAGTCTCCTCTGGCTCCACCTCCTCGACCTCTTCTTAGTCCCTGAGGGTTTTCATTCACCCTAAATGTTGTTCAGTCTAACCTATCTGCAAGTACATCCAACTCTCTACATTGATTGGTAGTATGAATGGTAGACGCGCATAACTCACATTGTACTGTGTTTGGAACTGTTGAGTATTTCTCCATAATGGGGCATTGTCTTGGCCCATGCCCATGGATTCGACATATTTCACAAACTTAGTTGTTGGTGTTGCTTGGCCTCCTGGGAAAGCATGATATGGGGTGGGGTTATGGAATGGTAAGTTCACCGACACTTGCGCAACTCCTCCCATGGGTCCTGGTGGGGGTACCATCATATTCTGAGGAGGTCCCATTCCCCTTATTCACAGACATTAGTTGACCAAATGACCTTTCGTATAAAATCCGATACACCAAACCTATGGTCATCCTGGTCTAGGTATCATCAACTCGTGAATCCTTTCTGTAAGTGTCGAAATTTTCCCTTGTAGTTGCACAATATTCACATCTACTAGGGTTCTAGTCATTCTTAGGCTCTCAAGGTATCCCGCCATGGTTTCAATCTTCATCAATTGTTCCAAGGCATCCTCTGTTGCATTAGCAAAATCTAAGTTAGAGGCAGCAACCCCTGAATTTACCACTCCCTTTGATGTTCTTCGTGGATTGGATGAGCTAGCCTCCCTATGGAACCTTTAAACTTTTGGTTGTATTCCCAGGCTGATTCACCTTACTGTTGGTAGATCTCATGCAACTTAGATAGAGCTTGTTGTTCTGACTGAGGTAGTTTGAACTTTGCTATGAACCTTGTCTGTACCTCGCCAAGTGTGAATGCTTGACCTTGTGTTCCTGGAACTCCCTGCTCAATGATCTTCATGTACCACTTGAGAGCATGACCTCTCAAGGTAGTTTGGAAATCGACCAACTTATTCACATTTGGAGTCCATTTGGATCTCCAGATTTCTTCACACAAGAACCAATGTTTCTCAACGTCTTCATCTCCCTTACCCCAAAATTTTGGGTATCGAGAAATCGAACCTCCCACATGGCCAACCATTGTTGATCTTTTTGTTCCTATCAATATAAATCTTAATGGTCCTACTTTCAATCTACCAGGGGATCCAAATATCCTCCCTGTACTCGCACTTCCTGGTTGTGACTAACTAATTGACTTTACTAGAACAAGACTAGCATGAGAAGGTAGTATCGAACTTACTGCTTCTATAGAAGACACTTGGGGTATGGGTGATTCAGGGTTGGAACCACTGGCTTCAGGGTATTTTTCTTTGATCTGGGGGGTCTAATTTGCTTACACTGGGACGATCTCTTTGGCCAGATTCCCAATCTCTCTTGTTATCAGGGCCGAATCTTCTCTTTATTCTCCAAGATTCATGTCGACTTCTTCCTCTCTTATGTCTTCACCTTCTCCTTCTTGTCCCACCTCCTCAGGACTTCTTTCTTTCTACACTTCTATCTAATTTAATCTTTGACTGACTAGTCTTTCCTATATTCTCATCTTTCGCAATTCTTCCCTATGTCTTTCCTCTACTTCTCCTCATCCACATTTTTTCCTCAACTTCTCAGACTGTCTTGTTGATTTCTTGATCTTGCCTCACCGCCACTTCTCAACTATGGATGCTCTCCTCAAGGCTTGCTCATCTCTTGAGTCCATTTCTTGTTGTTCCCCCCCCAATTTTCAAAGAACCCTTCCCCCCTCTTATGCCATGAATCTAACCTTACCTTTCCTACCCCAAGCGAGGGTGTTTACTCTGCCATCTCATTCGAGGACATAGTCAACATCCCCTCCTCCATCAAGAAAACCTTAATCCACAGGGGGATTTCTATCAACAACCTTCCCCTTATGTATTTCTTGAAAATCGCCTATGCTCGTGAGAAAGATTGGCAGTTCTTAGCTGAAAATACAATGATATATCCTTCTAGTGTGGTGCTAACCCAAAAATCAACTGCTTGCATGACTGGACAATCCAGCCTCTGGAGTGGTGCTAGATTTTCGGTGTCCTGTGCGTAGATCCTATTGACTCGTCCTTGGAACTCTGGAGCTTCTTGGAGCCTCTTTATCAAGTGGAAAAATTATTTCAGGAATTTAACCCAAAAAATATCGTACTAGTCGCTCGATCTTTCTGAGTAAAAGATTGCTTCGCGAGTGTTTTCCATCGATTTTCTTCTCAGTTCTGCTTCTTTCCATATGAAGGTGTCATAGTTTCTTTCCCACCATTGATCAATACCATATCTATGGATCCACAGAATCATTCTCCCTACAAGTTCCCTTTTAACGTAGGTCCTAGAAATGGAATCATTTTGTTGGCGCAACTTTGATTAGACCAGGGTCCTTCTCAGGTTACCAACAATTGGTACCATGTAGTCTAGAGCGCTAGCATTTTCATCTCCTCCGAAGAGAATAAGTCTCACCCGAAGCACTACTGAGATAGATAGATAAGGAAGGGTAGGGAAACGAATTAAGAGTATCCATAGAGCCTTCAAGAATCATTCTTGATCTTGCGCAAGAGACATGAATAGATCTGAAACATACATGTGCAAGAATCGAACCTACTTACGTTGCAAAAAATCATTTAAACATAGAACCATCAAATAGAATGTATATGCCATAAAGAAATACTGTAATGCATAATTAAACACACAGAGACACATCATATTTGAAAATTCAGGTCCTTCTTCACATTATCTTCGGAATATTTCTGTGATTATAGACTCAGAATGACAGAGTAGCGTGTTGTGCAGACTCTTGACTTTGGACTCATATCACAGAGCTCCAAGTCTCAAACTGATAGATCGATTTCATTATAGACTCAAGAATTGACTTGACTCAACTCCCAACAATCAACTCATAACCAACTGACCAACCACCACAACAATGGAAACAACCCTTTTACAATTATGTTCAACCCTATATATAGTTGGGTTGTGTCTTCTATTTCGGATTACGCACTTCCTTGTTCTATTGCAACCGTTGTTGCTTAGTTGGCATTGTGTTGTGTTTCACAACTGCTTTTTGTTGCTCTTTCTTGCTCTGTTGTCTAGCTTATGTTGAAGCTTGCACAACTCGTTCTCAATCAAAACTTGCGCAATTCCTTATCCAAAAATGAAGTGTCGAACACATATACTGATTTGAAGTGGCATTAAACATAGCAATAAAGAACACATGGAAAATCATCTTAGTGCATAAATTGGCTCCTAATAAAATATCTACTATTTTTTATGTTTGTCAATAACTTCACAACAATATTTCACCTCGACTTTGAAACTGAATCTAAAACTTAACAATTACAAGCCAACCCAACCTCATTCAAAAGCTCACAGGATGACATCTACACATATACTTATTTGTAACAAATGAAGAGAGGAAAAATGTAAAAAAACTATAAAAATGGGAAAAATAGAGAGTACCTACCTAATACAATACCATCGAGGCCAATATGAATACTTATATGAATTACAATTCCATGCAATGACTATGGAGGAAAAATCAAATGAGAATGACTAAAGAGGTAGCAAAAATAGATGGTAAGTAAATAAACATGAATGCAGTGTAATATCTAGAAGGGGAACCACTAGGGTAGCACAAATATATATGGAGACTGAGTATAGGGGTGACCAACAGGTGTAGACATTGAGGATTGAATTAGTAGGAATTAAATATGGTAAACATGTAGAAGAAGTATATGGGTGAAGAAATCAACAACAAAAAGGAACAATAAAGAAGGTAGATGAGTCAAGATGATGTAGAGGAAGGTCTGAACAAATATAGGGTTAATAAATGTTGTAGTTGATCTTAAACAAACACCGAGAAGAGAGGTTGAGCGTGATGCAACAATGATGAAAGGTGATTTACTCTACCCTAATTCCTAGAGTAGATCCTAGAAGGAAGAAAACCAAGGGCACAAGCTAGCAAACCTAATGCTGAAAACCTATGGAGGGTTTGTTATTCATAAAATCTACTAAATAGATCAATGTAGTCAAAGAATATATGGTAATAAGGGTTTCATAATAGTGTCGAGATGAATGGATCATGGATAGGAGTTGGATAGTCATTGTAAGGTATCTAGAGAGGTAGTGGGGAGGCCCAGAGGGCCCATATTGATAAAAGTGGAGGCAATTCAATGGAAGGTGGACTAGGTCCACTATATTATTAAATAAGGCCCACTATGGTAGTTGGATATAATAAATGGGTAGCTAGATATGGTATTTGGATATAATAAATGGGTAGTTAGATATAATAAATATAACAGGTGTAGACATCGAGGATTGAATTAGCAGGAATTAAATATGGTAAACATGTAGAAGAAGTATATGGGTGAAGAAATCAACAACAAAATGGACCAATAAAGAAGGTAGATGAGTCGAGATGATGTAGAGAAAGGTCTGGACAAATATAGGGTTAATAAATGTTGTAGTTGACCTTCAACAAACACCAAGAAGACATGTTGTAGTTGATGTAACATCCCACTCTGGCACACTGAGTGAACTTATTCTTTGAGGACACTTTCTCGCAAGTGATCCAGATTATTATGCTATTAAAAATTTGATTTTTATTATGAGGCATTATGGGTTGATGATATGTTGTTTTACTACATTGACATAGACAAGTGCTATTGACTTGGTTTTACTGAGTGTGCAGGTTTTTGGACCTCGAGGATGCAGAGGCATCGACATAACCCCTTGGACTCTAGATCGAGTCACAGAGTGTGCCATTGGGGTTTGATTGTTTTTACTATGATATTATCGCATCTCATTTGATGTTGTGATATGGATATATTCTAACATGATTTTTTGATGATGTAGGCTGACGATAGCTTGCCGACCAGACTCACATATGGAGTAAAGGGGTCACGCATGACTACCAAAGATGTTGAGGGAGAGGTGTGGACAACAACCCTACCACAACCTACTAGCACTCTCGTTGTGGCTCGAACTGTAGGTTAATGATTACCTAGTTCGAGTGGACCCACGATGCCGTGAGGGAAGACTGCGACAGTCACTCACGATGATTCTAAGGGGCATGCAATAAGGCAGGGGACTTATTTCTTTGAATCCCTTAGTCTCCCACAAGTTCACCTGGCGGAGTGTTGACTCTAGGGGTTATTGATGTCTACCAAATCAGTCAAGAGGCGAGTGGCACCCTTGGAGAACATGGTGCATCCTGAAGGGAACATCGCGCAAAGGAACAAATGAGGCGAGTGGCACCCTTGGAACACATAGTGCGTCTTGAAGGGCACATCGCACAAGGGAACAGATGAGGCGAGTGGCACCCTTGGAGCACCTAGTGCATCCTGAAGGGAACGTCGCATTGTTGATGATAGAGGGATGATCCTAGATGGCCCTAAGACGAATAACATGTTAAGTAAATTTTAAAACAATTTCCCTAATTAAATGTCACCCAATACGAAATTTAAGATCTAAGTCTAAATTACGCTAGTGGTAAAACTTGGTCTACCTTTAAAAATATATATAGAGAGAGAGAGAGAAATAAAATAATAATTAAAATAAAAACAACTTAAATATTATTTAGATCTTCGTTGAATCTTGTAACATGAAGGGAGTAAGAAATTTAATTTAGCCATAAAAAGTAAAATCTGTGGAAATAAAATGTAAAGCGGGAATTAATTGTTTTATCTTGTGATAATTTAAAATAAACTAATTAATTGAAAAAGGGAAAAAGGGGTTAAATTTCACACCTGCCCTTTTGAGTTTTAAGTAAAAAGGGGAAAGAGGGGAAAATCTTAAAATTTAGGAAACTAGGGAAAGGAGGTAACATAAAAAGGGAAAAGGGGGAACTTAAGGGAAAAAGCAGAAGGTCAACTTAGTAAAGAATCTACCATTAAAGAACATTTTAATTTTAAACTGAATTAACAATTTCATAATAGGGAAAGCCTTTAAAACCTGTAAGGGAATTTAGGGACACCTATGAGTGATTCTCGGAGTAACTCTAGGTGGGTGATGGAAATAAGATAATTAATTAATTAAAGAAATTAAATAATGGAGGAATGAAGGGGATGGGTGACACTTGTATGGAGAAGAATTTTTAGGAATTTTATTTTAAAAACTTTAATTAAATGAGATTTTAGGAAAGAAGGGAAGTTGGAAACTCTATAAAATGAAGGAAGGAGAAGGAGGAAGGATCATATTCTGTTTGTGTAACGTTACGCTACAGAAATATCTACTTGATTGATTTACTTGTGGGAGTTGGGATACCCAGCTCGGAGAGGAGTGGTAGCTCGGCCTTGCGAGGTGAGCTGGGAGCTAGACGAAATCTCTGGTTAGTGTGTGTGGCCCCTTTGCGACTCAGGGGGGTAAGGGGGAAGAAGAGTACCCCTAGCATTGGCTGGGAGGTACCGGTGAAGTCTCGATGGTCGGTGAGCAGGAGCTGCACGGAGTGTGTAGATGACACTCGGAGTAGGCGAACAAGCAACGGTACGCTTCTTCGTTTGAATGATAGAATGTTGTAGTATTTATGATTTGGATCTGCTTGTTTCTTGGATAGGTAAACTGGTTGTCTAGTTTCATGGCTGAAATTTTCTTAGCCTAGCTCTTGGTTGTCGTCTCCTATGGCCTTGTTTTCCCGCATGTCATAATCATCCTGTGGTGTTGATTGTGGCCTTGAGGTGGTTTATCCTTCGTCCCTAGCTCATTAGTTGTCGCCTGAGCAGTTGGCCAGGAGCCTGATCTACAGTCGTTGCCTTAGCGTTAAAAGACCTATGGATCTCAACGCCATGATTTTCTGTGCCAGGATGGTGAAGTGAAGGTGAACCTTTTATCCATCTACCTATGTGGATGTCCTTGCCTGATTTTTTGACTTACGTCCTTCATTACGGCCTTGGATTTTGGACTATTTAGCTTCCTTGTTGTTTATTTCTGCACCTCGACTGATAGAACTCTTGTGATCCCTTTGATACGTTATCCTTTTGGCTCTGGCATTCTCTTACTGTTGTCAGCGTTTTATATTGGTATTTTGAGATGTAAAAAGGGTTTAACTTCATCGACGTTTGGTTCTAGATAGATTGGTTGGTTTACATTACTTCTACAATTGTAATTGTGTAACTGATGGAAAATATTACCTCTGCTATGGTAATTCCGCATTGGTTGTAATAAAATAAAATAAAATAAATGGAATATATATTTATATTTTCAGCGATTGCATTATGGATAACTATAAAATCTAGCTTTGTGTATTCATCACCTAAAAGGCTAAATTAACTGTGTAATTATCATAGCTGGCGAATTTGTCTCTGCATGTTCATTATTTGATAACTGGCCAAATTAAACTCTGTGTATTAACCCTTTTGCTGTCGATTTCTCTCTGCCCGATCATCATTTATAATGGTGATTTTTACTTTGCCTTTTGGTGGTTCAATGGCATTTTATTCTCTGCCTCCTTCACGTTTGCTTAACCTCTGCTCTTCTTGACTGCTAATGACTTTAATCCATGCGTTTTAACCCACTCATATTCACCTTACCCCGAATTGCTACCCATCACAAAAAAAAAATTATGTTATAGAAGATTTATCTATTTTGAACGGCTGTAGGTGCTCCGATACAATTTATATTTTCTCCGGATTCACCTTTCTCTGCACCATGATTTCGTTTTCCTTTTTCAATTTTCCCACATCCTTCACCTGCTGCATGGATCGATTGATGAGAAACTTGTTACTGTTTACACCTATTACACACAGTGATAACACTAGTCTTACACACAGTCTTCCATGTCTGTTACGCACATCGATAACGTTGGTCTTACACATTGTCTTCCACGCCTATTTACACACAACGATAATGCAGGTCACACCACATTCACACTCAGTCCTTTAATGTATGTTGGGTAGAGATGTTTCAGGGGGAAGCGATATAATAAGGGCATTTTCACAATGCTTAACTGCAACATTTATATTGTTCCCACCATGTTTTACACCACAGAGTCTTAAGGCCCTCCACCCTACCCATTTATTACAGTGACAAGAATCAGGCGTATTGTGTGATGGTGGATTCATGTATAAAAAAACATGTTTATTTAGACCACGACTGGCATTCTAGTCTGATTGTGAATAAATTTTGTAGGCTGCTAGCTATTGATTATTGCATGGCTTTGGTTGTTGAATTGATTAGCACCGAGTTCCTCCTTTGCATCTTACCAATAAGGCATAATCCTTGGCAATTTATCTTATTTTAAGAATTTGGCACTTAACATTTTATATCAAGTGGGTGTTTCTTCATATAGTTCCTTCAACGAGTCTTTTTACCATTATCATGATACATTTGAATTATTGGACTTACATGGGATTTGTAGGATGGAAGGAATAAATAACAAGAGTATATATCTCAAGAATTCTAGAGTCCCGTTAGCTTTATTTTCAGAGTTATAACTGGTGTGAGTTATGGTTGGCATGGTCCTCAAATTAGGATTACTTGGGTGTTATCCTTAAAATAAGGAAAAGTGTTTTAGAATTTTCTTTAGATTTATCGTTGGAAATTTACAAATGTTTATTGAATTTTTATATCTTTAATTATCACTTCTTATTGAGAAGAAGAGAAGGTTCAATATATTTTAGATGTTTTTAAAATAATAATTGCAAAAGATTGTGGTTAGATTTACCCTTTTTTAAAATAATATCTTATTAAATTAATATAAAAAAGGAGAATGGTAATTTCTTAATGATGGAGGTATTAAGATATTGCTTCTTTATGGTTTTCCAGGGGTCCATAATGCTAAGTACCAATGTAAAGAATAATGAATTGAATTGCACTTGAACATAGGAATTACCTTATTCTCTTTAGTAAGTGAAAAATATTTAAGATTGTTAATACGATTATTCAAGGAAAAAGGCTAGTTGGATGGAGAGGTGGACTATTTTTAGAATTGTTCATTTAGGTGGTAATTAAATTAAAATTTGCAAGGATATTAAGGACTGATTGCAAAATTTAGACTTGTTCATTTAATTAATGTCTGTACTTGGTTGTAAACATTTAATGTGCTGGGTCTTCTTGTGTCAGGCCGGATGTAGACACCTCCTTATTCCTCAGAACAGTCGCCAGCCCCGAGACCTTAAATGGTCAAAATCGATGAGATCCTGGGCTTGAGAGTTGCTTATGTGTCCTGGAGGTCCTAACCATTGCAGGGTAGGACGGGTAGGTAGTCATTCTTTTTGTCGGTTGATTGTCGTCCATTGCTTCCAGTTGCTGATGTGCTCATTATGTCGTTATCTTGTTGTCATGTGAGTTGTATGCGTCATGTTCGTCGTCATGTGGCGACCTTGAGTATAATGTCCTTATTACCCATCTACACACGCACACACAAAAGAAAAATTTTAGCACTTGTTTTATGAGGCTTGTTTTCATAAATAAACGGGAGGGTTGTTACATATGGTATCAGAGTGAGGTTCAACCCGTGACTTGAGATCACTACGGTTTTCGTTGTTATGATTTGATTGATTATATTTTTGTTGATCGAGTTGACTTGTGTGCATGCAACTAATAATGGTTAGAGGACACCACAGAGGTAGACGACGGGTTTCTAGGGGAGGAGGCGTGACGCCTCCAGTAGCATCGATGCCTGAGGGGTCTAACCCCAGGGAGACGAGCAGGTTCTCAAACAGGAGCAGATAGCAGTTGGTGATGTAGTCGGAATGATGAGATATTTTCAGTGCATGTCCAAGGCACTGATCAGTCGTTTGGACAGAGATGAGGCCAGGGCGCTGACACCCGCTAAGGTTCAACCACGTGCTCTGGTCGGTACTGGTAGCGTTCACGGTGAACTTGAGAAGGTCAAATTTCCTAAGTTCTTTGGTGCCCTGGACAACACAGCTGTCGAGGCATGGTTGGAGAACATGGCGATCTGATTTGCACTTCGTGATTATACCTCCAACATGAAGGTCTGCATGGTGGACTTTCAACTAAAGGGGAGCACTCTTCTATGGTGGAAGACGCTCGTATCGCAGCTTAACATGGTTGTCGAAGACATTTCATGGGAACTGTTTGAGGAACGGTTCCAAGTGAGGTACCTTTCATAGGAATTCATTGAGCGTCATCTCAATGAGTTCAACGCCTTATGACAGGGAGGTCATATGGTGCCTGAGTACGAGGCTCATTTTATGGAGCTGCTCCAGTATGCTCCGCACCTTAACACTGAGAAACTTAAGGTCAATAGGTTCATGTTCGGCCTTAATGGAAACCTGCATGCAAAGGTTAGGATTTTGATGCCTCAAACTTTGCATGATGTCATCCAGAAGGCCCTCATAGTAGAGGAGGAGCTTATCAGTGGGGGTCAGACCAGGAATCCAGCGAGACCGAAAAGACAGGTTTTATCTGGAGCACAGCAGCATCATACACCAACTAGAAATATGTTGGGATATCGTGGCTTCCAGAGGGGATCCACTTTCACTACACCCTGGTGAACGACACCTCAGCAGCGGACACCCTATCAGAGACCACAACATCAACAACAACATTGCCCACAGCAACAACAGTTTAGGCTTGTTCAGTAGAACAGACTAGGGTTCCAGGCTAGTGGGCTATCATCTTCTACTTCGGGTACCAGGACTATTGGGCCAAAGAAGGGGTGTTGGACATGTGGGGAGCCACACTACCAACACGATTTCCCTATGTAGAGGACTAGAGCGTTCGGATCATCCAGACCCACTACCGTGGGAGATATGGGCAAGGCCCATCGAATTCATGCAGCAATGAATAACCGTCAGGTAGAGTACCAGTCGACTGTGCTCGAGACAAAAGGTACCGTCGTTGACCAGACCCTTAGTATTTTGATAGATCCTGGTGCTACCAAGAGTTTCATTTCTGGTGTAGCACTAAAAAGGATTAAGGTAAAGGCAATCGAACAATATGAGTTTATCTTCGTGGAGATGGCTTCGGGAGCCAAGAAAAAGGTAAGAGGAAAGGTTATGAGATGTATCCTTAACCTAGGAGAGTTTTTCACAAGGGACAACCTATACATCACAATCTTAGGATCTTATGACATCGTGATTGGTATGGACTGGTTGGAATCGCATGAGGCGATACTCAACTGTAAGAAGAAACAATTGAGCTTGGTCGATGACGAGGGAGAGAGACGTGTGATTATAGGTCTGAACCAGGGAGTTTCCCTCAGGTTCATCACTTCCTTATAGCTACAGAAGAGTATGTGCAAGGGGTGACAACTTTATGCGATCCTTGCGTTAAATGAGAAGGGAGTAGCAGAAGGTCTAGAACACCTTCTGGTGGTAAAAGAGTTTGTAGATGTATTTCTAGAGAAGTTACCTGGGATGGCGCTGAAGAGGGAGTTGCAGTTTACCATAGACCTAAAACTGGGGACTGAATCGATAGAAAGAATGCCTTATCGGATGTCGACCCTGGAGTTACAAGAGTTGAAAATGCAACTGAAGGAGTTGTTGGACCTGGGACTGATACGTCTTAGTGTGTCACCATGGGGTGCACCTGTTATTTTCATACGAAAGAAGGATGGATCGTGGAGGCTCTGCATTGACTACCGTCAACTGAACAAGGCCACGATCAAGAATCAGTATCCGTTGTTGAGAATTGATGATCTGTTCGATTAAATGAAGGGTGCAACGGTGTTCTCCAAGATCGATTTGCGATCAGGGTATCACCACTTACAGATCAAGGAAGATGGCATCCCTAAGAAAGCCTTGAAGATGAGGTTTGAACATTATGAATTTATTGTTTTACCGTTTGGACTGACAAACGCCCCAGGGGTATTTATGAGTTTGATAAACGGGGTGTTCCGTGAGTACTTGGACAAGTTTGCCCAAGTGTGCATTGACAATATTTTGATTTACTCTCGGACGACTGAGGAGCATGATGAGCACTTGTGCTTGGTACTACAGTGTTTGCGAGAGCACAAATTGTATGGGAGGTTGTCCAAATGCTCATTTTATCAATCGTAGATTCACTCCTTAGGGCATGTCATCTCCAACGAAGGCATCGCCGTGGATCCAGCCAAGGTCGAGGCTATTACGGAATGGTCTATGTCGACAAATGTCCCAGAAGTGCATAGCTTCATGGGTTTAGAAAGATACTATCGACAGTTCATTGAGGGATTTTCGAAGATAGCAAGTCCAATCACGGAGTTGTAGAAGAAGAACAAGAAGTTTTTATGGACCGAGAAATGTGCGGAAGCATTTCAGAGGCTCAAGGAATTGTTGACAACAACACCAATACTAAAGATCCCTGACATGGACGCGGACTTCCTGGTATGCACAGACGCATCCAAGGAAGGCTTAGGTGAAGTCTTGATGCAAGACGGATGAGTAATTGCTTACATTTCGAGGAAACTGAGAAGGCATGAGGAGAACTATGTGACGCATGATTTGGAGTTGTTAGCCATCGTATATGCCTTGAAGTTTTGGAGACACTACCTTGTTGGATGAAAATTCAAACTAAAGACTGCCCATTGTGGACTACAACACATCTTTACGCAAAGCGACCTAAACTTGCGACAACAACGTTGATTGGAATTGCTTAGCGAGTACGACTTTGAGATTACTTACATAAAAGGAATGGTGAACCGAGTGGCAGACGCATTGAGTCAGAGACCGTGCATCTTTTTGGTGCTACCTCTTTAGATGAATCTGTGTGAAAGGATTCTAACCTTACAACGTGATGATGATTGGTACAAAGAGGTTGAGGGTTTTAGCAGACAAAACACAATGATGGTACCATGATTTGAAGGATTTAATTTTCATAGCGATGGTTTATTGAGGTTTAAAAATTGGATCTACGTACTGTCGAATGACAAGTTGAGGATATTGATCTTGAGCGAGGCTCATAGAGAAGTTTACATGGCTCACCCAAGAGTCATGAAGATGAGGGCAGACGTTAAACCCTTATTTTTCTGGAAGGGAATGAAGGCAAACATAGTCAACTATGTGGCCAGATGTCTAGAATGTCAGTAGGTAAAGGCTAAACATAGACACCCAACAGGATTACTACAACCACATGCTATTCCATAATCGAAATGGGAAGTTATTTCAATGGATTTTATTGTTGGATTGCCACTTATGGCAAGGAGACATGACTCGATTTTCGTAGTAGTAGACACTCTGACAAAGAGTGCTCACTTTATTCCTGTGCATATGACGTATTAGGCACCTGACATAGCTAGATTTTTCATCAGTGAGATTGTGAGGATGCATGGCATGCCTAAGAGGATTATATCTGATTGAGGATCAGTGTTTACTGGATGATTTTGGATGAGTTTCCAAGAGGCCCATGGAACTCAACTTAACTTTAGTACTGCGTACCACCTGGAGACTGACGGGCAGACCGAATGAATGAACCAAAACTTGGAGGACATGTTATGCATGTACGTGATGGACCAACAAAAGCGTTGGCAATAATTATTGCCACTAGTAGAGTTCGCTTACAACAACAGTTACCAGAGCACCATTAAGATGGAGCCTTTCGAGTTTCTTTATGGGCGACCGTGTCGGATGCCTTTGAGTTGGGATTGGCTTGAGGATAGGGTACTGGTGGGACCAGAAGTGATCCAAGAAATGGAAGAGCAAATGCAAACAATAAGACAAAGGATAAAAGAAGCGCAAGATCGACAGAAGAGTTATGTTGATGCACACCGTGTCGACCATAGTTACGAGGTCGACGATCAAGTCTTCTTGCGAGTTAAACCACACAAGAGTTCGATCAAGTTTGGGAAGGGAGCTAAACTCTCTCCTAGGTTCATGGGACCTTCCAAGATTGTGGAGAGAAAGGGGCCCGTGGCCTATCGACTAGCCATGCCTGATTATTTGAGGCGTATGCATGATGTTTTTCATGTATCTGTTTTGAGACATTATATTAGTGATCCTACACATGTTATTGACATGATTTCCTTGTAGGTATCGGATGAGGGAGCGCTCACGGCTGAAAAGGTACGCATATTAGATCATCACGTTCGACAGTTACGATGTCAAACGGTAGACCAGGTCAAGATCCAGTGGGACAATTATAGTCCGCACTCGACGACCTGGGAGGACGCATATGATATGTGCTAGCAGTTTCCATTTTTGTTTGATAGATAGACATATGATACTATAATACACTTTATTTCGGCATATATACTGTGAAACTTCAGGATGAAGTTTGGACCAAGAGGGGGTGTATTTAACATCCCACTCTGGTGCATTGAGCGAACTTATTCTTTGAGGACACTTGCTCACAAGTGATCCAGATTATTATTCTATTAAAACTTTGATTTTTATTATGAAGCGTTATGGGTTGATGATATGTTGTTTTACTACATTGACATAGACAGGTGCTATTGACTCGATTTTACTGAGTGTGCAAGGTTTTGGACCTCGAGGATGTAGAGGCATCGACGAAACCCCTTGGACTCCGAATTGAGTCAGGGAGTGTGCCATTGGGGTTTTATTGTTTTTACTATGATATTAGCGCATTTGATTTGATGTTGTGATATGGATATATTCTGACATGATTTGTTGGTGATGCAGGCTAACGATAGCTTGCCGACCAGACTCACATATGGAGTAAAGGGGTCACGCATGACTACCATAGATGTTGAGGGAGAGGTGTGGACAACAGCCCTACCACAGCCTACTAGCACTCCTGTCGTGGCTCGAACTGTAGGTTAACGATTATCTAGTTCGAGAGGACCCACGATGTCGTGAGGGTAGAATGCGACAGTCGCTCATGATGATTCTAAGGGGTGTGCAATAAGGTGGGGGCCTTATTCCTTAGAAGTCCTTAGTCTCCCACAAGTTCACCTCGTGAAGTGTTGACTCCAGGGGTTATTGATTTCTACCAAATCAGTCAAGAGGCGAGTGGCACCTTTGGAGCACGAGGTGTGTCCTAAAGGGCACGTCGTGGAAAGGAACAGATGATGTGAGTGGCACCCTTGGAGCATGTAGTGCGTTCTGAAGGGAACATCGTGCAAGAGAACAAATGAGGTGAGTGGCACCCTTGGAGCACCTAGTGTGTCTTGAAGGGAACATCGTGTTGTTGATGATAGAGGGATGATCCTAGATGGCCCTAAGACGAATAACATGTTAAGTAATTTTTAAAACAATTTCACTAATTAAATGTCGCCCAGTACAAAATTTAAGATCTAAGTCTAAATTACGCTAGTGGTAAAACTTGGTTTACCTTTAAAAAAAAATAGAGAGAGAGAGAGAAATAAAATAATATTTAAAATAAAAACAACTTAAATATTATTTAGATCTTCGTTGAATCTTGTAACATGAAGGGAGTAAGAAATTTAATTTAGCCATAAAAGGTAAAATATGTGGAAATAAAATGTAAAGAGGGAATTAATTGTTTTATCTTGTGATAATTTAAAATAAATTAATTAATTGAAAAAGGGAAAAAGGGGTTAAATTTCACACCTGCCTTTTTGAGTTTTAAGTAAAAAGGGGAAAGAGGGAAAAATATTAAAATTTAGGAAACTAGGGAAAGGAGGTAACATAAAAAGGGAAAAAGGGGAACTTAAGGGAAAAAGCGAAAGGTCAAATTAGTAAAGAATCTACCATTAAAGAACTTTCTAATTTTAAACTGAATTAAAATTTTCATAATAGGGAAAGCCTTTAAAACCTGTAAGGGAATTTAGGGACACCTAGGAGTGATTCTAGGAGTAACTCTAGGTGGGTGATGGAAATAAGATAACTAATTAATTAAAGAAATTAGATAATGGAGGAATGAAGGGGATGGGTGACACTTGTACAGAGAAGAATTTTTAGGAATTTTATTTTAAAAACTTTAATTAAATGAGATTTTAGGAAAGAAGGGAAGTTGGAAACTCTATAAAATGAAGGAAGGAGAAGGAGGAAGGATCATATTATGTTTGTGCAACGTCATTCTATAGAAATATCTACTTGACTGATTTACTTGTGGGAGTTGGGATACCCAGCTCAGAGAGGAGTGGTAGCTCGGCTTTGCGAGGCGAGCTGGGAGCTAGAAAAAATATCTGGTTAGTGTGCATGGCCCCTTTGCGGCTCAGGGGGCTAAGGGGGAAAAAGAGTACCCCTAGCATTTGGCTGGGAGGTACCGGTGAAGTCTCGACGGTCGGCGAGCGGAAGCTGCATGGAGTGCGTGGACGACACTCGGAGTAGGCGAACAGGAAATGGTACGCTTCTTCGTTTGAATGATAGAATGTTATAGGATTTATGATTTGGATCTGCTTGTTTCTTGGATAGGTAAACTGGTTGTCTAGTTTCATAGCTGAAATTTTCTTAGCCTAGCTCTGTGGTTGTCGTCTCCTATGGCCTTGTTTTCCCGCATGTCGTGACCGTCCTGTGGTGTTGATTGTGGCCTTGAGGTGGTTTATCCTTCGTCCCTAGCTCATCAGTCCTCACCTGAGCAGTCGGCCAGGAGCCTAATCTACGGTCGTCGCTTTAGTGTTAAAAGACGTATGGATCTCAACGCCCTACTTTTCTGTGCGAGGATGGTGAAGCAAAGGCGAACCTTTCATTCATCTACCTCTGTGGATGTTCTTTCCTGATTGTTTGACTTACGTCCTTCAGTACGACCTTGGATTTTGGACTATTTGGATTCCTTGTTGTTTATTTCTGCGCCTCGACTGATAGAACTCCTGTGATCCCTTCGATAAGTTATCCTTTTGGCTCAGGCATTCTCTTACTATTGTCAGTGTTTTATATTGGTATTCTGAGATGTAAAAAGTATTTAAATTCATCGACGTTTGGTTCTAGATAGATTGGTTGGTTTACATTACTTCTGCAATTGTAATTGTGTAACTGATGGAAAATATTACCTCTGTTGTGGTAATTCGGCATTGGTTGTAAAAAAATAAAATAAAATAAATGGAATATATATTTATATCTTCAGCGATTGCATTGTGGATAACTGTAAAATCTAGCTCTGCGTATTCATCACCTAAAAGGCTAAATTAACTATGTAATTATCATTGCTGGTGAATTTGTGTTTGCATGTTCATTATTTGATAATTGGCCAAATTAAAATTTGTGTATTAACCCTTTTTTTGTCGATTTCTCTCTGCCCGATCATCATTTATAATGGTTATTTTTACTCTGCCTTTCGGTGGTTCGATGGCATTTTATTCTCTACCTCCTTCGTGTGTGCTTAACCTCTGCTCGTATTCGCTGCTGACGGATTTAATCCATGCGTTTTAACCCACTCATATTCACCTTACCCCGAATTGCTACCCATCACAGAAATTTTTTTATGTTATAAAAGATTTATCTATTTCGAACGGCTATAGGTGCTTCGATACGATTGATATTTTCTCCGGATTCACCTTTCTCTGCACCACGATTTTGTTTTCCTTTTTCGATTTTCCCACATCCTTCACCTGCTGCGTGGATCAATTGATGAGAAACTTGTTAATGTTTACACATGTTACACATAGAGATAACGTTGGTCTTACACACAGTCTTCCACGCCTGTTATGCACAACGATAACGTTGGTCTTACACTTAGTCTTCCATGTCTGTTTACACACAACGATAATGCAGGTCACACCACGTTCACACTCAATCCTTTAATGGCATGTTGGGTAGCGATGTTTCAGGAGGCAGCGATATAAGAAGGGCGTTTTCACAATGCTTAACCGCAGCATTTATATTGTTCCCACCATGTTTTACACCGTAGAGTCTTAAGACCCTCCACCCTGCCCATTTATTGCAGTGACAAGAATCAGGCATATTGTGTGACGGTGTATTGTTGTATAACAAAACATGTTGATTTAGACTACGACTAACATTTCAGTCTGATCGTGAATAAATTTTGTAGGCTTCTAGCTATTGATTATTGCATGGTTGTGGTTGTTAAATTGATTAGCACTGAGTTCAGCCTTTGCATCTTACCAATAAGGCATAATCCTTGGAGGTTTATCTTATTTTAAAATTTTGGCACTTAACATTTTATATCAAGTGGATGTTTCTTTAGATAGTTCCTTCAACGAGTATTTTTACCATTATCACGATACATTTGAATTATTGGACTTACATGGGATTTGTAGGCTGGAAGGAATAAATAACAAGAGTATATCTCTCCAGAATTCTAGAGTCTCATGAGTTATGGTTGGCATGGTCCTCAAATTAGGCTTACTTGGGTGTTATCCTTAAAATAATCAAAAGTGTTTTAGAATTTTCTTTAGATTTATCGTTGGAAATTTACAAATGTTTATTGAATTTCTATATCTTTAATTATCACTTGTTATTGAGAAGAGGAGAAGGTTCAAGATCTTTTAGATGTATTTAAAATAATAATTGCAAAATATTGTGGTTAGATTTACCCTTTTTGAAAATAATATCCTATTAAATTAATATAAGAAAGGAGAATGGTAATTTCTTAATGATGGAGGTATTAAGATATTGCTTCTTTATGGTTTTTAGGGATCCATAATGCTAAGTACCAATGTAAAGAATAATGAATTGAATTGCACTTGAACATAGGAATTACCTTATTCTCTTTAGTAAGTGAAAAATATTTAAGATTGTTAATACGATTATTCAAGGAAAAAGGTTAGTTGGACAGAGAGGTGGACTATTTTTAGAATTCTTCATTTAGGTGGTAATTAAATTAAAATTTGTAAGGAGATTAAGGACTGATTACAAACTTTAGACTTGTTCATTTAATTAATGTATGTACTTGGTTGTAAACATTTAATGTGTTGGGTCTGCCTATGTCAGGTCGGATGTAGACACCTCCTTGTTCCTCAGAACAGTCGCTAGCCCTGAGACCTTAAATGGTCAAAATCGATGAGAACCTGGGCTTGAGCGTTGCTTATGTGTCCTGGAGGTCCTAACCATTGTAGGGTAGGACGAGTGGGTAGTCATTCTTTTTTTCAGTTGATTGTCGTACATTGCTTCCAGTTGCTGATGTGCTCCTTATGTCGTTATGTTGTTGTCACGTGAGTTGTATGCATCATGTTCGTCGTCGTGTGGAGACATTGAGTATAATGTCCTTATTACCCATACACACACACACACACACAAAAGAAAAAGTTTAGCACTTGTTCCGTGAGGCTTGTTGTCGTAACTAAACGGGAGGGTTGTTACAACCCCGACTTTGAAACTAAATCTAAATCTTAACAATTACAAGCTAACCCAACCTCATTCAAAACCTCACAGGATGACATCTACACATATATTTATTTGTAATAAATGAAGAGAGGAAAAATGTAAAAAAACTATAAAAATGGGAAAAATAGAGAGTACCTACCTAATACAATACCATCGAGGCCAATATGAATACTTATATGAACTAAAATTCCATGCAATGACTATGGAGGAAAAATCAAATGAAAATGACTAAAGAGGTAGCAAAAATAGATGGTAAGTAAATAAACATGAATGCAGTGTAATATCTAGAAGGGGAACCACTAGGGTAGCACAAATATATATGGAGACTAAGTATAGGGGTGACCAACAGGTGTATACATCAAGGATTGAATTAGCAGGAATTAAATATGGTAAACATGTAGAAGAAGTATATGGGTGAAGAAAGCAACAACAAAAAGGAACAATAAAGAAGGTAGATGAGTCAAGATGATGTAGAACAAGGTCTGGACAAATATAGGGTTAATAAATGTTGTAGTTGATCTTAAATAAACACCGAGAAGAGAGGTTGAGCGTGATGCAACAATGATGAAAGGTGATTTACTCTTATCTAATTCCTAGAGTAGTTCCTAGAAGGAAGAAAACCAAGGGCACAAGCTAGCAAACATAATGTTGAAAACCTATAGAGGGTTTGTTATTCATAAAATCTACTAAATAGATCAACCTAGTCAAAGAATATATGGTAATAAGGGCTTCATAATAGTGTTGAGATGAATGGATCATGGATAGGCCTTCGATAGTCATTGTAAGGTAGCTAGAGAGGTAGTGGGGAGGCCCAGAGGGCCCATAGTGATAATAGTGGAGGCAATTCAATGTAAGGTGGATTAGGTCCACTATATTATTAAATAAGGCCCACTATGGTAGTTGGATATAATAAATGGGTAGTTAGATATAATAAATGTAAGAGGACTTCTTAGAAGGTTCTACTTCTAGAATATTTCTCCTCTAGAATGTTCTTAGGTGATGGTAGCACTATATAAAGGGGTTCAAGCAATGTAATGGGACATAAAGAGAAATATTGTATTGTGAGTTGTAGCTCAATAGGAGGATACCCCCTCGAAGAGGCAAGTGAAAAGGAGAGGATCCCTTTCATAATATGATCCATTGTATGGTGTTTCCCTACCTCAAGGGTTTGGTAATAATAAAGAGTGGTTTCTTCTATCTTGCTTTGTGGATCTATTGTGTATTCATTATTTGTGGTGATTATATTTGTAGATCTATTTAGGTTCTTAACAGACATCTAATAAAGTGGATGGACTGAGCAACACAATCATCCCATCAAAATAAATAAAATTCACCAAAAAACACCTTACAACATAATAAAAACTATTTTGAAAAACATATTACAAAAAATTAAGTTAAAAAATAAATGAACTCAAAATTATTTTAAATTAATCTTTTATTAAAAGATTAAAAAATAAAACAAATAAAACTATAAACTTTATCATTTTTTTTCCATCTGAGGTTGTCTCTATCGATGCAATAAACATGTATGGAAAATTTGGATTTGTCCATGAATTAATAGAATCCTTATAAATGGCATCAATGGAACCCCAAGGTATACACAATTTCACATATAGGGAATTGTATGTAGTATAGACATAATAGGCCATACACTCCTTTGGATTAGATGCATAGATACAGCTTATAAAAAGATCTAAATTGTTTATCACAATGATGCAAAATTTATGTATAAATAAGTGCCACTGCAGTGATGATGTCCCTGTTGAGATGCCTTTTGCATGCCCGGTGATAGAAACTTTACGCCATACAAACTTATGTTTTTCTTTCCAAAAAAATATCTAATATGCTCAATTTAATACAGTAAATACGTGGATGAAACAAATATATAACCAATCTGATAAAAAAATCAAAACAAGACATTCAATGTATTTACAATATTAGGCATGTGACATATTTTAGTTCCTCAAAGTTCCCTATTTCCAAATAGAGACACAGGGGCAACAAAAACATTTCTTTATCTCCTCACACTTTCTATAATAGTTGACAATTCCTACAGTAGCAGTAAGGGTCTATAGTGATATTTGCAACATCAAGAGCAATTTCTAAATAAATTCCAACAAGAAAAGTGTTGCAGATAGCAAGAAAACCATTGTGTGATTGCCTTGTTGATAGTTTATGCTTATTTTGTTGCTCATATATCTGCTTCCACTCTATCTTGTCCATCTTTTTCTTTCTTTTATAGCTTCTTAGTTACATGAAGAGTTCCAAACAAATGTCAAATTACTTGTAGAGAGTGTAGACAATTTAGAAAATAGTAATGTACAGGACAATGCCTAAAACATGTTGGATATAGACAAGTTTTAAACTGGGTCAATAAGTTTCAAAACTATATGGACTCTTTGATTGTGTATTAACTTAGAATACATATATACCAATTGTAGGATGGAGTTGTATATGTATACTTACAACAGTTGTAGAGCTAATTAGTTTATTCATATCTTGCATTGTGTATGTTCTCAAATCTATTATAAATGTTGTTGATGTTGTGTGGAAGACCCTCTATCTGACATCTCTCTTCTTGGTTATATTTTTAAAAAGCATCAGAGGAAATTCCCCTTTTTTCAATTGTTGTTCCATCGAAGAAAAAAATGTGCCTATGTGTTGAATAGTTGAAGATGCAACACATGATAGTATAATAGTTATGTAATATGATTGGGGATATATTATCATGTGAAAGTAAGAAACAAAATGGATATAGAAATCAGTACCGTTGCATTTTCATCCTTTGAGTTTCCATCCTTTATATGTAGAATGTGTTGCAACCTGAATTTTTTGGAAAATGTGACGGTCGTGCCAATAGTTTCAATTGGGTATAAGTATTTATTTTGTGCAAATTGTCTTATTGTTGTGTTCGGTATGAAATTGTATTCTATGCAAGTTGCAGGTACTATTGCTACAAGACTTTAGTAATCGAGCGATATAATACGATCATAGTCGGTGTGATCATATATAGTTTTTGGTAGTATTTTAAAGTCTGTATTGAATATTCCATTATCAGGAAGAATATTTTCCTCATGTTTTTGAACAAGGTGTGCATGGATAGTCAATGTGATTGTCATCAATCCTTTGTTGTCAATCATATCATCATGTAGAATGCAACATATCCTATTCTCTTTGTCCAAATAGGTTTTGTATACAACCATTATGTCTCCGATGAATACTTGGCCAGTCTGATGATTATTCAAGTCTTCTACTGATACTATATTTGGTGATGTTGTTCTGGGCCTGTTGACAATGTTTGAACATAAGAAGTGATATGAAGGAAATTTTGTATACATTTGTTTTTCATAGTATCACAATTAGCTTCATAATTTGAATGAATTTTATTGGTTAGAGTTTAATAAACACACCTTTTAAGTTGTTCATGTTGCACTATGCCGGGTGCTCCACTTGTACATGTTGATATTTCCTTTGAACTAGAAATAATGGTTGTATATGACATTATCTTATTTACCATGGCATAGAAAAAATAAATAAGTGAGAATATATCTTTCGTAAATGTAATAGAGACATAATATATGAATATTTATGTGTGTGCATGTCGTTGTTTTGATGTTTGTGATGATTGATTGCTCATTCTTCCCTCATTTGTCCAACGTTTCCTAATGGAAACATTTGTACATTGACTATGTAAAAAACAATCATGTACAATATATTATATGATACTTTCACATCTTTGATGTCCACATTTTTTGTAGGAAGGAAATAACATTGAAACATTGGTGTAGATGATAGAGATGTAACATATCATGGTACTAAAACATGAGAACATCTTTGGGGGAGAAGACACCAAAAAGTACCTAGTGTCACTAAACAATGTCGAAACAAGCATGTGCATTGTATGGGATTCATAATCATTGTTGACATACCTTTTGGAACCTTGTTTTTCAGTTTCCTCCCCTACACCACTTAGGAATTTTTCCTCTTGTTCAATTGTTCTATTTGTTTCAATGTTAGAAATATATATAATACAATGGACATGAAAATAAGTTATTTTGTAAGAACAATATGCAATATTGACATACAATAAAAGAGGTGTTTCCATGTTTGTGTTTATATAGAGTTTATTTTTTCTAAAATCTATTACAAACTAGGTTTTTTTCAAAATCTTGATGATACCATTTATTTTACAAAAATGTAGAATTTGTCTAATATGCAGAAGGATATCCAGAGAGACAGTTGATACCATCTGAATGATTTTCTTTTATGTTACAAAGTATCGAGATATATGAATAAATTCCATTAAGATGCAATGCAAATATGTGATGTATTTTTTCTTCATTCACTAGTTACTTATGTACTATACAAACCTTTCAGCATCCATGTTGAAGTTTTCTAATCCATTGGAAAGAGAAGGGGGATTTGTATATATTTAAAAAAGATAGGAAAGTATGCTTTAACACATGGGAATATGCAATTGTCTAATACGTTATATATGTATTTCATAATTCAAGTAGAAGACAAATTGTATCATGGTCATTCCAATATGCGTATAACATAAAGAGTTTGGATTTTCCATTGGCACATTTTACCATACATGATCAATAAGTTTTTTTTGTACATGATTTATCTTGCCCAATAGGAGGTGGAGATTGTAATTCCACATGTAGTTTTATATTTTTCTTGTTTTGTCAATGCTTTCTAACATGTCAATATTGAAGTCTCCTAGAATGATAATGATTTCGTTCAAATGTAAATGGTGCATTGCTTTTGAAATGGAATTCATTATGTTAGTCAAAGTTGCATGTGGCATGGCATAAATATTAATTATTGAAATTTATGATTCACGAATTATTACCTTTGCTAGCAATGCCTCAACGTTTTGTTCTTCAAAATGCATATGTTCCAAAATTGGTCTATGTTTTTTTACTAGTATCATCACTCGATGTTTAATGCAATTTGATATGAAATTGAAGTTTCGAAATTATTCATGTTCCATACATAGTTCCATGGATGTTTCTTGCAAGCATAGAACATTAGATTGCATTGTGTCATAATCATTGAGTATATCATTAATATATGCATTTAGGCTACATGTATTTGGTGAGATAATTGAAATGGATGATTCTGACTCTATGGACTAGTAATCATATTCTAGACTCCATTTTGCACTACTCTAAAGGCATTGAATCTCAATATCAAATTTTTGTTTGACCTTGAAGTTATCCTTTGTAAGAGAAGTTAGAAAATACAAGGATTATATGTTTCTTACATGAGATAGAGTCGTGTATTCTAATCCATGTATTTGTATTCCAGTAGGGTCAAATGTGACATTGTCAAGTGTTAAAACTTGTGACCTGTGTATTATGCGTGCACATGCAAGTTGAACTGCAAATTTCTTTCGGATCTTCCACTGATCTGTATTTACTGTCATTGATATTGGTTTTACTATTTGTAGTATAGGTGTCCAATTCGGGGAGTGTCTAAATTATATAGATAAGCTAACTTGTTAGCTTGTTGATGTCCAATATGCATATCATGGAACTTAATCCACATAACATCAATTTTATCGCTTTTCATATATGCTTTGATTATTCCATATGCACCATTGACCAAACCATCTTGTGAATCATAATTGCAGGCATATGTTTCAACTAGCATGTCAAATGTTAGGATGCGTTGTGAAGGCAACATAGCTATGTGTTGATGGTATGACACGTTGACGTGGTTCTCTTCTTCTAGGTCAATTGCATTGATCATAATTTCATTGTCGAGCATGAGTGATATCATATGCTTGTTATGCATTGTGACATCCTTGTTCTTTTAAAATAGGTACATAAATGTTGGGAAGTTATCACTTGTTTGGTTGTTTGTTGACATTTTGTTCAGAATTGCAATGAACTTTTCATTTGTATGGTGCATTGTGGTCCATAATTCAAAGCATTTTATATTGTCTTTCTAGAAGTCATGTGTTATTGTTTGCATGTTCATCGTAGGTTGTTAAAAAATTAGAGAATCATGTATGGGTTTTTCTTGGTAAAGATTATCACAAAATATCATATCAATTTTTCCAAAGTACTTGGTTTGCACATGTTTTATGTTCCTTAGTCGGTTTTTAATGGAGTGTAAGAATCAACTTATAATCAAAGAGGCTTCATCTATGAAGAGAAGTTGTAGCTCATCATAAAGCTTTGACAAGGTGTCTAACATTTCTTTGCTAAGTGGAAGAAATTGGGACTTGTTAAAAAGAATCAACAATTCAGAGTGGATTGTTGTTCCACCTACATTAAATGCAACTTTACCTGTATATGAAAGTATCATCCCCTTCGGCTTCAAAGAGTCAATTGTACTACATGCATCACAGATTCGCATAAGCATTTGGAATAATTATTTCACTATAAATATATTTCCTGTTCTTTCCCCCCTATAAAGAACAAGTGCACGCATTTGTGTTTGTCCTTATGTTTCTTTGGTGCAATATCCTTGACAATAGACAATAAACAATAACTAGGAATGAAACTTACCGGTGAATGATGAATGATGGTGGAACTCAATTGTTGGTGCATGCAAGATTTGAACCTTGCAAACTTTAAGCAAACAACGGTACCTAGCGAACCAATGATGAATTTGTATGTAGTTTGTATAATGGTCTTGGAACTCAATTTCATTCCAAATATATAAGGAAAAATATAGAAAAATATGAAATAGAATGTAGAAGCACCCTAGTAATGGAGAACCCCATAATTATAGTTGATGATGGAAGTGGCGGTGGATGACAATATTGTCAAAATTCACTGCATACAAAGATCATCTGACTTACCGAATTACCCTTTAGATATCATCTTACTTACATTTCAGATCTATCTGGCAATCAAATAGACATGAATTTAATGATATCAGTCGATAGATGCATTATGAACATCGATAAACTTAGTTTATACAAGATTTGAAAAAATGCATTGCGCCCTGTTTTAAGAACCTTGAAAAGAAAATCAACAAAGATATAATAAACTCAATATTTAGACTATGTAAACATTGACAAAAAGAACTCAAAAGTAAAAATTCCAAATTATTAACCATATTGATAAAATCAATTAAAATATCATTAAAAAATAAAAATTATTTTATTTTTCTTATGTACTTTAAGTAGCACAAAAATATATGTACAATGAAAGACAAAGTAATTGAATATCAAGGAGGAAAACACTGTAGTTATGCAGGGACTAATATCTCCCTTTTTTCTCGGTTTCTACCTAGCTTAGATCGGCTACAAAAAATTGACTCTGGCTTCTCAGAGTTTTAGAAATCTACTTAAGTCTTTACATCTTCTGGTTCATTGGTTAAGTTGGAGCCCTGGTATTGGAAATTCGATTTTAATAGGAAAGGATATGATTCTGGGTATGGGTAAAGCCTCCTTTATTTCACAAGAACTCTTAGCCTCACTAAATCCAAGAAGCATACACTATCTTTATCAGGCTAGCAGAGCCATATGCTCGGGAACTATCTTCTCTTCCTTGTTTGAAAGTGTTGAGCTCGGTCTCGTGGGAGATCAAACTATAGAATGGGAACTATTTCAAAGGACCCTTATCGGCTCTGGTGTTCAACTACAAGACAGAACAGATGAGTTGAAATGGACTAGGGGTGATAATTCATGCACACTAACTGTTAAAATTGTGTATTGTGCCTTAGCCACAAAACTTTGGCATCAAACTATTGGTGGGTGGTGAAAAAAATTGTGGACCTTGGATTGTGCCCTAAAAATAAAACTTTTCATTTGGTTATCTGTGGAAAATAAAATTCTTACATGGGATCATCTTCAACGCAAAGGTTGGTAAGGCCCAATATCTGTCATTTGTGTCTAAAGAAGCAGGAGACTATGAAGCACTTGATGGTAAACTTCTCTTTTACTCAAAAAGTGTGGGCAAGGGTTAAAAGAGCTCTAAAACTTACTTATGTATGGGATGGATCCACAATGACAAATTGCTTCAAAAGTTGGAATAAACAAGATTCCATGTATCCTTCTCTACCCGCCATTATCATCTAGTTTGTTTGGTTGGAACACAACAAGGTCGTTTTCAAAAATGGAAGTCCTATTGTTCATTCGTTAGTCTGGGGATCTCTTGGAGGAGATGGCAGTCACACTGAAAAGGTGAAAGTACAAGCTATCAGATCCTTAAAGTCCCTACACAAAGAATTTATGACAACATGATGGTTTGACGAAGCAGCTCAATTAGATGGTCAACAAAGTGGTGTTGGAGGGGTTCTAAGGATTAATGAGGATACATCATACAAATGGACTTTCAACCATGGACCAGGTACAAACATGAGGGCATAACTTTTGGGTGTTTGGGCAACTCTAGCCTTGGAATCTCAGCTATACATCACAAAAATAAAAGTTTTTGGAGACTCAAGAATTGTCATAGACTAGCTAAACAACAAAGGGAATATGTAGGTTATTTCTCTGCATTGTTGGAAGGAAAGAATTAGAGACCTCAACAAATATTTTAGCTCAATCATTTTTTCTCATATTTACAGAGACTATAATAAGGTGGCAGATCTGCTATTCAAGCGAGCTCTTCAAATGCAAGAAGGAAAGATAGTTTACAATCATTGGGAAGGTGGAAATGAGGGCCCCACCTTGTTCTAAAACCTATTCTAGCTTTCTATCGGGGAAATTTCATTAATGTTTATGCCATTATTATAGTTCTTTGCATTTCAATAGATAACAATAACATAAGAACAAGATCACTGAGAAATACACATTCACAAGAGACACAACATTTATCCTGGGAAACCCTCTAGGGGAAGAAAACCCAACAACAACTTCCTTATTATAAATTACCAATACAATGCCAAGAGATAACTCAAACCAATACAGAAAGTCCTCTCCAAAATATGCAACACTCTTCTCCCTCTCTCCTTTGCCGATAACAGATCAAAACTTATCTCTCAAACTGAGCAAGTGATTTTTGTCCAAATGAGGCACTAGCCTCCTTTATTTATACAAGTTATGGCACGTGTGAAGTGTCTCTTCACTGGCAGGGCCGACTTCTTACTCTGGGTGGGTAAACCCACCTTTATTATATTTCTGGGTCTCAATAATAACTGTTGGGGCCGACTTCTTATTCTTCCCATTATAATTGTCTGTTGACCAATCCGCAAAAGGGGATTTGGTCCTAATACAATAACCAACATGATCAATCCACAATGGGGATTGATCATATGAATAATATATCAATAATAATAAGAATACTCTTTGCAGTTACATTATTTCAACACTCCCCCTTAACAAGAAGGGTATTCTTCAACAACATCAGGCGAGAGAGGTCTGCATCATCAGTGGCATCAGGAGGATAGTATCGTCAATATCATCTTGGAACATTGGTTGGCATATCTATAAGTCGTCGAAAGTTTTCTTCATCAGCAGTAACATCATTCTTGAAAGAATGCCATCATCATATGCATCAATATGTATCAGTATATAAAATGATACCTCGTCATCATCATAGCACAAGGCTGGCCCATCACAGTACTAGACTAGATCAATGTCACAGCTGTTAAGCTGGTAGCTTAGTACTAGTCACATCTTGCTTTACGTCTAACAACTAGGCTAGAAGCAAGGTATACATCATCTTGCTTTACGTCTAACAACTGGGTCAGAAGAAAGGAACACATCATCTTGATTTACATCTAACAACTAGGTCAGAAGAAAGGAATACATCAACATCTTGCTTTATGTCTAACAATGAGGTCAGAAGTAAGGAATCCTCTTGCTTTATGTCTAACAGCAAGGTTAGAAGCAAGGAATCACACACATCGTCATGCTTTATGTCTAACAGCGAGGTCAGAAGCAATGACTCATCTTGCTTTACGTCTAACAGCGAGGTCAGAAGCAAGGAACACACACATCGTCATGCTTTATGTCTAACAGTGAGGTCAGAAGCAATGACTCATCTTGTTTTACATCTAACAGCGAGGTCAGAAGCAAGGAACACACACATCATCATGCTTTACGTCTAACAGTGAGGTCAGAAGCAATGAATCATCTTGCTTTGTGTCTAACAACGAGGTTAGAAGCAAGGAACACACACATTGTCATGCTTTACGTCTAACAGCGAGGTCAGAAGCAATGAATCATCTTGCTTTACGTCTAACAGCGAGTTCGGAAGAAAGGAACACACACATCGCCATGCTTTACGTCTAACAGCGAGGTCAAAAGAAATGACTCATCTTGCTTTATGTCTAACAGTGAGGTCAAAATCAAGGAACACACACATCGTCATGCTTTACATCTAACAACAAGGTTAGAAGCAATGACTCATCTTGCTTTACGTCTAACAGCGAGGTCAGAAGCAAGGAACACACACATCATCATGCTTTACGTCTAACAACAAGGTCAAAAGCAATGACTCATCTTGCTTTACATCTAACAGCGAGGTCAAAAGCAAGGAACACACACATCGCCATGCTTTACGTCTAACAGCGAGGTCAGAAGCAATGACTCATCTTGCTTTACGTCTAAAAGGGAGGTCAGAAGCAAGGAACATATATACGCCCCCTTTCAGGGAGTGTCCTTTCGGACTATACCAAGCTTATCTAAAAAGTGTTCAAACTTTACATGAGATAGAGGTTTAGTCAACACATCAGCAACCTGTTCATCTGTGCTAACATATAGGAGCTTCAAGGGTCCTCTCTGCACCATATCACAGATGTAATGATAGTGAATCTTTGTGTGCTTCGACCTGTCATGAAATACAAGATTATTTGTCATCTTTATGCAACTCTGGTTGTCACATAGGATCATGGTTGCTTCCATATCTAGGTCAAATAGATCGGTCAACAACTTTCAAAGCCATATAGCTTCGCAACTAGCAGAATATGCAGCAATGTACTCTGCTTCCACTGTGCTAAGAGAAATACTAGATTGCTTCCTACTCTGCCATGAGATCATGGTTGATCCCAAACTGAAACAACATCCAGAAATGATTTTTCTGTCAGCTATGCTTCCTGCCCAATCTGAATTAGTGTATCCACTCAATGTGAAATTGTGATCTCCATCATAACTGATACCACAAACTAATGTACCTTTAAGGTACCTCATCACATGTTTTGCAGCCACTAGGTGAACACGTCCGGTCTCTACCAGAAATTGACTCAAGGTGTTCACGGAAAAACAAATGTCTGGTCTAGTGTTCATCAGGTACATCAATGATCCAATAATATATCTGTATAGTGTGGCATCAATCAGATCTGACGAAGTATCGACCAGCAGCTTCAGCTTCGCTTCCATGGGTGTATTCATGGGCTTGCATTCCAGTATGTCGAATCTCTTTAAGATCACAACCATGTACTTCCCTTGGTTAAGGAAGATCCTTTCTGGACTTTTCCATACCTCATGACCTAGGAAATAGTGCATTAGGCCAAGGTCTTTCATCTCAAATTTTGAAGCGAGTCTCTTCTTACATTCGATGATGAGATTTTCTTCTCTAGTTAAGAATAAGTCATCCACATACAACAAAAGTATTACTAGCTCATCGTTCATAATTTTGAAGTAGAGATTTGAATCAACTTTACTCTTGGTAAAGCCCAAGCTCGTTAAGAAACTATCTATACAGCCATACCAAGCTCTAGGAGCTTGCCTAAATCCGTATAAGGTTTTCTTCAATCTACAGACATGAGACTTCCTGTCTTCAACCTCAAATCCTTGGGGTTGCTCTATATACTTCCTCTTCGATAACACCATTCAGGAAAGTTGTCTTCATGTCCATATGGCGCAACTTCCATTTCATCTTAGATGCAAGAGCTATGATGGTTCTAATCGAAGTGTATTTGGCTACAGGGGTGAATGTCTCTTCATAGTCAATGCCTTCTTTCCGGGAAATGCCATGAGCAACAAATCTTGCTTTATATTTCTCAATACTTCCATCAGTAGCATGTTTTATTTTGAAGATCCATTTTGATGATACCACGTCCTTACTTTTTGGTCTGGGAACTATTTCCCATACATCGTTCTTTATTATGGATTGGTATTCCTCTGTCATGGCATCTGCCCGTTCCTTATTTTGGATGGCTTCTTCAAAGTAGGTAGGCTCCTCATCTAGGATATCACACATCAAAGCCATGTAACTAGAGAATGGCTTTGGTCTTTTCACTTGTCTCGAGGTTCCTTCTGGAATGCCATACTTCTCTCCATTTTGACTAATCTCTCTTGACCAAGCAGGCTTTCTTTTGTGGGAGAAGGTCATTTGAGGAGGTTCTTGAACTTCTGTTACATCATGTTCTTCAAGTGTTTCCTCATCAGGGGAAGTTACGACTTCCCTCCCTGGTTCTACAGCTCTAGGAACTTCCCTCACAGATTCTGCAATCCTGGGATTTTCGGGTTCCTCTTCATACACTTCTTCAAGCTGGCATCTTGTTGATTTCTTAAGTGTTGCTTCTTCATCAAAGGTCACATCCCTACTGATATCAATGTGTCGGTGACCTGGTATATAGATTCTGATGGCCTTGGAGACCTCACAGTATCCCACAAATATTCCCTTCTTTTCGGAGGGTTCCCGCTTGTTTCTCTTCTCTTTCGAAATGTGTATGAATACTGGGCAGCCAAATATTTTGAGATGGCTTACCTCTGGTTTCTTTCCGGTGAACATCTCTTCTGGGGTTTTGAACCCAAGTGCACTATGGGATAATCAGTTCCACACATAAACAACTACCATTGTTGATTCTGCCCATAAGCACATAGGAAGATCTTGATCATGGATCATGGTCTTCACAACTTCCATAATCATTTTGTTCTTTCTTTTAGCTACACCATTTTGTTGAAGATTATAGGGAGGTGAGTTCCCTCTTGATCCCAACATCTCTGCCTAAGTTCATGAAATCTTTTGAGTTATATTCTCCTCCATTATCTGACCTGAGTATCTTAATCTTCCTTTCAGAACGATTCTCTATCAAGGCTTTGAATTCCTTGAACTTGTTGAATAATTCATCTTTAGATTTTAAGAAATATATCCAGGTCTTGTGAGAATAGTCATCAATAAATGATACATAGTATACATACCCGCTAATGGAGGATGATGGAATTGGGCCACACATGTCTGAATGAATGAGTTCTAGTACTCCTTCTGCTTTGATGTCCCTTTTTGGAAAAGGGTTCTTGATATTCTTCCCTTGTGCACATCCATTGCATATGCCTTCCTGATCAACCTTGAGTTTTAGTAAACCTGTGATAGCTTTTCATATGTATGGTAGCACCTTGTAGTTGATGTGGGCCAATCTTCTATGCCAAAGTTTGCATGAGTTTTCAATGGCATGGGTCATGGCAGTCTTTGGGTGACCCTTTAGTTTATATAAGCCATTTTCTTCATTTCTGATGATGATTTCTTCATTTATGGTTTCTCCTTTGGCCCACATAAGAACTTCTCCATCTATAAAGGCAACTCTATAGCCTTTCTTGTCTAAATATGATATGGAAAGTAAGTTCTTCTTCAAGCCTGGTACATAGAGTACGTCCTTCATCTTTATTGAGTTTTTTTAATCTAGTTTGTATTTTGATTCGCCCACTCCCTTGATGGGATATTGGTAATCATCTCCAAGTGTCACTTTATGAGAAAACTTCTTTTCTGAAATACAAGAGAGAGTACTTTTCTTACCCGTCATATGCTTTGATGCACCACTATCAATGAGCCATGTGTCCTCTCCAGGTGTTACTGATCCTGAGAGGGCCGAGATCAAGACATGGTCCTTGATCATCTTTGTAGGTGGCTCTTCGTCTTCGACTATGTGGGCATGTTACCTCTTATGTTTCCTCTTGTATTCTTCTCGTCTAACTGGAAAAGAATTTGCCTTGTGTCCCATCTTATCACAATGATAGCATTGTATGTATGAGAGATCTCTTTCCTTCTGTTGTCCTTTCTTCTGAAATCTCCTTGAATGAGATTCTTTGTTATTGAATTGGTTTGATGGTTGAGGCTCTCTATGAGTCTCCCTTTTGAAGTAGGGTTTCTTTCTTCCTCGTTGTGTATGAGTAGCTAGGGCTTGATCATCATCCCTTGCTAATAGTGCTTCATGGTTAGCTAGCCTTGTCTCTTCTTGGATGCATTCTTCCCATAGGCTATCAAACTGGAATTTCACGGCTCTGGCACATATTGTTTGAATGAATGCATCCCAAGGTCTTTTGAGACCATTTAGGGCTGTCATTACAAATTCATCTTCATCGATGGTGTCTCCAATCACTTTTAACTATTCTTTAATCTCTGAGATTCTAGAAAAATACTCTTGAATCGTTTCTCCTTTCTGCATCTTTGTATTCTTCAATTTAGATCTTAGGTTCATCTTTCAGTTGATGTTCTTTCCTTCGTATAATTTTCTTAGAGAGTCAAACATCTCTTTCAGAGTGTTCTTGGATGATACATAAGGGATCAGGTGGTCTTTGATTGAATCTGCAATGATTCTTTGAGCCCTGATTGAGTCCTTCTGATGTTTTTCTTTCTCTACGGCATCTTCGGGTTTTGGTACTTAATCTTTGATGAACCTTGCTAGGTCATACTCTGCAAGGATCAGACCGATCCTATGCTTCTAGGCATGGAAGTTGTCTATGCCTTCTAGTTTCTCAACAAGCTTTGTGCTTGTAGACATCTTGTACTTGAGGCTATGAAAAACGACCAAAATATGAAAATGATTAAAATCAAATTTTGACCTTACCAGGAGGTGTGCTTGGCTGAGGTGAGTATCCTGGTGTCCTTGGGTCTGAGAAAATCCAACTTTTTCCTTTCCAAAATTGATCTGCGAATTTCTGGACTGGTGCTTCTGGTTTTCCGGTACCTCTGGTACTTTGGTACTCTGGTTTTTTGGTACTTCTGGTACTTTGTGAAACTAGGGTTTCACTTTTTGGGAGTTCCAGCCACTAAAAAGGTGCGTTGAAGGTGCCAAAATGATCCTTGAGGGAGGGCACAACTTTCTAGGTGGTTTTGGAGATGAAAAACTTCACTTTTGAAAAACCCTAATTTTTGGGTACGATAACAGTGACATTTTTCTTCTTGCAAAATATGATTCCTTCAGGGTGGCTCTAATACCATGTTAATGTTTATGCCATTATTATAGTTCTTTGCATTTCAATAGATAACAACAACATAAGAACAAGATCACTGAGAAATACACATTCACAAGAGACACAACATTTATCCTAGGAAACCCTCTAGGGGAAGAAAACCCAACAAAAAATTCCTTATTATAAATTGCCAATACAATGCCAAGAGATAACTCAAACCAATACATAAAATCCTCTCCAAAATATGCGCCACTCTTCTCCCTCTCTCCTTTGTCGGTAACAGATTAGAACTTGTCTCTCAAACTGAGCAAGTGAGTTATGTCCAAATGAGGCGCTAGCCTTCTTTATTTATACAAGTTCTGGCACATGTGAAGTGTCTCTTCACTGGCAGGGCCGAATTCTTACTCTGGGTGGGTAAACCCACCTTTATTATATTTCTGGGTCTCAATAATAATTGTTGGGGCTGACTTCTTATTATGCCCATTATAATTGTCTATTGACCAATCCGCAAAAGGGGATTTGGTCCTAATACAATAACTGACATGATCAATCCACAATGGGGATTGATCCTATGAATAATATATGAATAATAATAAGAATACTCTTTGCAGTTACATTATTTCAAAAAATTTATCCCTCTTTTTTTGGTATTATCTACATCTTTCATTGGTCTTAGCAGATGGCTCTAGGTAGATTATTTGGGGTTGTGTTTTTTTTGTAGCAATGGTGTATGGACTGGAGATTTCTTGAAACTTTTGCTTCAACTTTCCGTCTCTATTTTGGTTTTTTGGATGTAATTTATGTCTTGAGCATAGTTATATAATATAGAAAAAAAAATTGTTGAAAAAAATGTATAGTGAAAGACAAAGTAATTGAAGATCAAAGAGGCAAACACTATAGTTATGCAGGGACTAATAATGAATCTACATTTACACGTCTTCTGTTGTTTGACATGTCTCTCCCATGCTCTACATGAATAATATTCTACAATATTATAAACCGCCAACCATTTGATTTTCGATGGTTTCTCGTATAAACAAGGGTTGCATGGAAACATAGTCCCTGTCAAGTTAGTTGGGAAATACATGTTGAAGAATGAAGCTTAATATAACTAAATGCACGAGTAATGAATATTTTTTGTCAAAAAATAATAATTGAGGGTTGTTTGTTATTCAAAATGTATAATGAACTGCAAGTTGAATGGAACTATAATATTCATAAATATACTAAATATATTATAAATATAATAATAAATAATATATTAGATAATAAATATAATATAAATATAATAATGCATAATAATAAATACATAGTACAACTTTTTATATTTAAATGTGGTGATTGGTGAAATTCATTGATTAGGTAATTATTTCTACATATTGAAAGATGTGAAGGGAGCAATAACACTTCAATTCTATCAATTAATTAGAAATGAGAAAACCAAATATTTTTATTATGTCCAAAAATATATATTTGTTTTCTTATATTAAACATTACATTGCATACACAAATTTATGGTAAAAGGTAAATTAATGTCACATCAATGTCACATCAAAAGCAAACTCATTGCTATAGTCCCATGACAGGGACTAATAAATATATTTGATAATATTAAAACACACCAAGTGTTATGATCTTGCAGAATCCCATTGCAACAATATCTATATAAATATCAAATCCATTTGAATATAATATTATTTGATATAAATATCAAATCCACTTGAGTAAATGTTTAATGCAATTGAGCAATCACTAATTTAAAGGAAAAAATGTTAAAATTGGAAAATGATAGAACTATCATGCCTAGAGGAAAATTTATAAAAATGAATTTATTTATTTATATTATTTTTTAAAGGGACATATGAAATTGAAAGTTAAAAAAATATTGTGCTTATTGAATGGAGTGGAAGTATTGATTATTTATGTTTTGTTTTAGTAATGGAGTGTAATGTACACTTTTCTAAAGATCTTGGAAAGTATGACATCATTTTGGTTTTGGTTTTGGGAAATAAGATTTGAATGGAGTGGTAAATATTGATTATTTATGGTTTATTTTATTGATTGAGTGTAATGTATATTTTTGTAAGTATCTTGGAAAGTGTGATATCATTTTGGTTTTGGTAATGTGTATGTCTTAAATATTTTGTATAGAAATATGTTTGGGATATAGAAGAAGTATAAGACTTGTTAACAGTGTGTTAACAGTGTGGATGTCATGTTTGTTGAAATTAAATTTTTAAACAAATAATATTTTTGATAATATCTTTTACATAATAGTGTTTTATGATTATGTTCATTTTATTGGTTGTTCATTTAAAAACAATTTTTTGAGTGATTCTTGGAATTATTGACATGGATTTAGATGGTAAGATTACATGTTATTACTAATGTAATGTTAAATTTCCTAATAGATGTAGGAAGTAGTGAATTATGTTTAAAATAAAACAAGGAAGACACTAGAAGGTAATATGTACAGAGAAATAATATGCCACAACATCAAAATGAGCTTTCACAATGTAAAACAGATGAAAAGAAACACAACCATGTTATCTTGTTGATGGGGTGTGTTTTCGTATAATAATACAAGTACATTCAATACATATGTTAACATTAACATGTTGGATTACTAAGAGGGGGGGTGAATCAGTAATAGAGCAATTTAATTCTTTTTTTCACCATTAAATGCAAGTGTTATATCGATGTAGCATTATCATCCAATAGTTATAGAGTAAACAAACAATGAACAAATGAGCAATCACACACATACACAATACACCAATGTTTTACGTGGAAACCCAAAGCGATGGAAACCACAAAATGATTTTTTTATATTTCTTTAAGAATCACATTCATTGGAACCAACTTCTTTTGTTTTCCAGTTGCAACTGGAATGAGGCACCAACCCCCTAGTTTCTCAGGCTACAACCTGAAGGAAGCTCCAACTCCTCAATTCTCTGGCTACAACCAGAAAGAGGCTACAACCCTCAGTTTCTCAGGCTACAACCTGAGGGAAGTTCCAACTCCCCAATTCTTTGGCTACAACCAGAAGGAGGCTACAACCCCCTATGTTCTTCAGCTACAACCGAAAGGTGGCTACAACAACCTTTCCTTGCCCCATCCAACTTCCCTGACGTATAAGTAGAAAGATGGAACCATTGTCACACTATCACTGTGAGATATACGGTTGTAATCCTGTACCAATTAACCTGCACCAAACAACCTGTACCAATAACCTGAACCATGCATCAACCATGCATCAAATTGTACCTCAACCTGTAACCAACCTGTACCTCAACTTGTACCATCAACAAGTGCATCAACCATGTACCAAACCTGTATGAATAACTTGTCACAACAACCTATCGAAACAACCTATCACAACAACCTGTCTCATCAATCTTATCAACCAAATCAGATCTACTCATCAAGATAAATCACCAAGACAACTCTCAAATATGTGCATCAACCAAGCATAACACAACAACTCATAATCATCACCAAGATCAATATGTTCTTCTAAAAATATACCAATACAAGTATACTACATCATCCATAAACCATGTGTCAACAATACTACTAATAAGTGTCTCCAACCATGTACCAAGTATGTACCAATCATGTATCAACTACTTATCAACTATGACTCATAAATATGTACCAACATCATCAACTATACACCTCATGCATGTGCCAACTCATCAACTACTTGTCTCAACCATGTACCCAACATGTACCTTAACCAAAATCCCTCATCAATTTCATCATCCAAATCTGATTTGTAACTCTGTAATAGACCTGGTGTATAATATCACATACATGCAAACCTTCCTTAACTTTAACAACAAGAGACTAGCATTTTCATCAAACTTTACTTTAGTCTCACATGACTATTTTTGGATTAGTCAACAACCCTCACTTGCAATAATCATAACTATGTACCTGTAATGAATAAAGATCTGAAAATGGTGCACAATGTTCTTAAATGTATTTTATGCAATTCCTCCAGACTTCACTACTTGGAACCTCTAAGAAAATGAGTGATAGAAAAAATGACATACCTTGTTGAATTTTGGCTTGTTCTAGAGAGCTAACTTGTAGAGAGTGCCCCGCATAGAATATTTTTTATATGGATCTGAAAATTGTACACAGAATACTAAAGAATGTACTCTAACCAATACATTTTGTCTTACTGAATTTGGATCTGTTATGAAAGTGTTATGATGTTTTACCCGAAACACCTGTTTTAGACTAGTTTCGGGACTAGCCACAAACCCTATTTTCCATGAAGTGTAACTCCAAAAATAAAATGAACCACAAGATGAAATTTTTAACACAACTACTTGGATATTTTTCCTCAATGGCCTCCCAATTTCATGGTCTGAATCATTCTAGAAAAAAAATTATTGTGAAAATGGTGAGATGACTTGTAAATAACATACCTTAGAAAGAATCATCAAAATAATTTATTCTCCCTTGAATTTTGGCCTTCTTTACTTCACCTTCCCTCTGAAATTCGGCTTAGATATCATTTGGTTACCTAATTCACATGTATATATTCAATATTCTCAAGTGATTAAAATGAGAGAGTCTTGCCTCTTATTTATACTTTCATGTAGCTTCCTCAAGGGGTTATCTTTAACCATCTTAACCCACTTTCCTTATTTTAGGATTAACCCACTTCTAATTTCTCCATGAACTTTATTATTTAAATAATTTGTTTTTTATTCACTTTGACTTATAGTACACTCATCACTTCACTTTATTATTTACCTTCTAAAATCTCTTAAACCACTTTGACTACTTTGATCTTTTGGGGCTTCTAGATGACTCATGAGGGTTCTCCAACTTCACATGGCCATAACTCTCTAACCGTGAGGAGTTATATGATGTTCAACATACCACTAGAAATGAATTGACATGTACTATCCATATCAAATAGTCTTTCTTGAAAATATATCAAAACACATACAATTATCCATCAAACAAACTTGGGTCCATTACCCAAACCTGGGTTCTCCAACTTCTCATGGCCATAACTCTCTAACCGTGAGGAGTTATGTGACATTCCACATACCACCATAAATGGAATGACATTTACTATCCATATAGAATAATATTACCTTAAAATATATTAAAACTCATACCATTATACATGAAACAACCTTGGGTCCATTCCCCAAACCTTTGTGCTACCAGAATTCGCTACCAGACTTTCTCCAAGGGTTGACATCAATCACTAAGGGTTGAAATCAATCTACATTATCACTGTCCAATGTTTGACATCAATGACAACCAAAAATCCATACCAACTGTCCATCAACCTAAGTCAATTGTCTGACCATATCCCCCCTTGGCATTGATGGCAACACCAACATTGATGGAAACACTTAGTCATGATAACATTCATGCTTATACTCCTCATCAATGTTTCTATCTCTTTCCCTTTGGCATCAATGGAAAAGGATATCTCCCTTTGGGGTTGCTTCCCCCAACTGAACTCTCCTTGGCCTACTCCCCCTGTCTACATGCCTCTGTGCTCCCTCTCCAAGCATTTATATCCTGCATCTGATAAATCTCTCCCCCTTTGTCATCAATGGAAAAAGTATCTTTCCATCTGGGGCTGCTCCCCTTAACTAAAATATCCTTTGGGATACTCCCCATGACTTAACTCTTCCTGAAATTGATCCCCCAACCTAAAATCTCCTCTTTATGGTGCTTCCTCATGTAAATCTAAGACATATAAGATAAACATTCAAAATAATTCATTTTGGAGTAGAAATTACTCCGAGTCTCTAGTGAAAATGCTCAAAGGCTTCCCTTGGAAGTAGTTATGTAAAGATGTCTTCCACTTATTCTTTTGTGCCCACATATTCAACTCATATGTTCTTCTATGCAACCTATTCCCATAGAAAGTGATACTTTATTGGAATGTGCTTCTTCTTAGAGTGCATCACCGGGTTCTTTGAGATACTGATGGCACTTGTATTATCACAATAAATTGGAATGGGCTCATCATACTCAACATGTATATCTAAGTAGAACGTTGCTCCACTGGTGTTTTATCGATCATCAATGTAACCTTCCCAATCTTCATCTATGTAGGCAATAAGTGATAGATCCTTTCCTTTTGGATACCATAATCCAAACTCTTATGTTCCTTTGAGATATCTGAAAATCCTCTTTACTTCTAAGACATGTGATTCCTTTGGTGTTGCTTGAAATCGTGCCACATGTTCAACTACCTACATTACATCTGGTCTAGATGTTGTCACATATATTAAGCTACCAATCATTGACATGTATTTCCTCTAGTATGTAGACTTTGAATTGTCATATTTTCTCAAATTGCAACTAGTTTGCATAGGAGTGGTAGCTGGTTTTCAATATTCCATTCTGAACCTCTTTAGCATTTCTCTGATATACTTAGTTTGAGAAATAAAAATTCCTTGGTTTCTTTGACATATTTGAAGACCCGGAAAGAAGGATATCTTTTCAAGTAATGGTATTTCAAATTCATTCTACATATCCTTTGCAAATTTCTGGCTTAACATGTCATTAGTACTTCCAAAAACAATATCATCAACATAAATTTCAATTAATAAAATACTTCCTTGAGTTACCTTGATGTAGAGGTTGTTGTCTGCACTTCCTTTCCATAGTTCGTAGGGGGTTTTGTCATTGTTGCTTCTGAGCATTACTATGTTTTGAATGTGAATTGTTGTATGCATTGCACGTGTTCAGAAAATATCTGTCAATTTGGAATCCATTAGCATTGTTCGAGCCATTTCCTGTGTAATTATCATCCATTATGATAATGTTCATTTTTCTCTTAACCACTCTCTAAACCAATCTATGAATCCATGCTCTCTTCCATTGTCATATATCTATCCAAACCTTCTAAGTATTCTTATGAATCCATCTCTGTCCATACTGTCCAAGACTCTACTTGCGCAATTGTCCATAATGTTGACCCATTTATCACTATACTATCATGAAATATTGATTAATCTATCAAAATGTACTTCTGCTAATTGACTGCTCTGGATCTATCTTCTCAAAATCTACAAGTTTCTTGAAGGATGGTTCTTTGTTTTTTCACATCTATCACATAGACTCTCCCTGTCTAATATTCATATTACCTGTGATTATCTAAGTCAGATGGCTCAGAACAATTCTTGCTCTGATGTGTATTCATCATCATCTTCATTGGTAGATTCATCATCTCTATGAGTTCTAACTTATTTCTTTCTGTCTTTGGATTCATCTTTCACTACAATGCCTGAAATTACAATCTCTTGAACATGTTCCTTATTTACCTATCCTTCTTTTCTTTTAGTTATTTTCCAAACCTTTCTGTATCTGACATATTTATTTTTCTCTGTAGAATTTTCTTCATCACGTTTTATTTCCAATCTTGTGATCTATGGGACCTGGTCTTTGTTCACTTGTTCTTCGTGCTTTCTTATCCATACTTTCTTACATCTGATATCAATGTTCTCTTTCACGGAAGTATCGATCATGCTTCTACAATCACTAGTTATGTGTCCATAATAATGACATTTGTAACATTCAATGTTACGTGGGGCCACATAGGCATTTCTTGCTTGAACATTTCTTTTATAATCCCTGCAATCTGCAACCTTATGTCCAAAGTTAGTACAATAAAAACAATGACCATAAAATAAATTTGCATACCTGGTAGTGAATGATATTCTGTGTGGCATAGTCTTTCTCAGTTTTTGCCTTGAATGATCATGATCATGATTAAAGCTTCTTTGTGTCTTGAACATGGATGGTCTTCTTGAAGATGTATCTTCAATATTTTTTTTAGATTTTGGTTGACCATGATTCCTTTCTTTGAGTACTTCTTCATAACTCTTTTTATTTTCTTCATTCTTCTTTCTAGCAACCTAGAGTGCTTCTCTTCATTCTCTATAACTGATGTGGATGTTTCTGTCTCTTTAACCTTCTTGTCAAGGTTGACGATTTTACTTCTCATTGTGTCAACTTCTTCTTCAATCTTCTCAACCTCTTCTTCTTTCTTCATTATATGAGACTTCATGACTTCTTCTGTTCTTTTCGCTTCTTCAAGCTGAATTTTTAATGTTATTATTTCTTCTTCGAGTCCTTTCTCTTTTTGACCAAACTCTACCTCAAGTTGGTTTCGATCGTTAGTTCTTTCCTTAAGATGATTTGTCAATATCTTCTCTCTCATTTCTGCTTCTTCCCTCTGCGCTTCTATGTTGGCTTCCAAATACTTCTTTTGATATTCAAGATTTTATTCGATCTTTCTAGCTTATTCTAGCCGAGTTCTTAAGTTCTCGATGATCTATTGGGCTTCTTTAAAAATGTGAACACTTTCCTTTTGTTTCATCAATTCTTTCTTGAGTGACTTGTTTTCCTCTCTTAATTCATCTAAAGCACTAATCGATTCTTTGGTGATTATGTACTCTTCATCTTTTGAATATGTTTGACATGGTGAACATAATTCTTCTTGATATGTATCTGCATCTTCTTTGGCATTTTATGAATCTCTGATGGGTAAAGAATATATGTCATGTAACTTGTCCCAAAGTTCTTTGGTTGATGAACATTTACCAACCTTTTCTCTTACCGGATTAGGTAACCCTTCCCAGATGAAATCCATTGCTATTTTGTTTTTCTTCTTCAATTCCTTCTTGGCTGCAGTGTTTTCTCTATTTGAACTATTATATCATGTAACAACTAATAGCCAAATATAATGTCCATGTGCCTGTAAAAATACTTTCACTAGTACATATGACCAAATTTGTGACGGTTTTTCGTTGATATTGCCACACATATTCGTCACAATTTCCATGAAAGCCGAGTTTTTTTCATCGGAATAATTTCATCACTCTATCGATGATCCAGGTGTGCGTGGAAACATCGATGAAATTATCTCTCCACATGTCACCAGAGTCAAGTTTGGTTAACCCTTTGCATCGTCGTAATTCTGATGAAATATCGTTACAAGTACAACAAACAACCATGGCAATTACGACGAAAAGTTTTGACAAGTCAAAAACTTACGACGCAGATGTTGTATGTGCGACGAAAAACCATGGCAACTTGCGACAAATACACGTGGAAATAGCGACGACATTGATTCATCAAGACCAAAGTTGCGACGAAGATGTTGTATGTGTGATGAAAAACTGTGGCAACTCGCGACAAAAGTTCGTTGCTACTGCCACGATGGTCAAAATGAAATTTTTTTTCCGATGAACTATCGTCGATATTGCGACAATGGCATTAAGTTTAAAAAAAAAAATTACACGAGATATGGTATTACCATATTACATTGTAATATGGTATACCATATTACAATGTAATATGGCATTACCATATTACAATGTAATATGGGATTTCCATATTACATTGTAATATGGTAATGCCATATTAACCCACAATTAATTGCAAGCCAACATGAAGAAATATGAGCTTGGAAAACAATTATTGTTTTGTATGGATTTTGTAGTTAGAAGATGTGAATTTTGTATTGACCTAAGAAATATAAATTCATTGTAAATTGGTTGATCCAAGATAATTTAATTGAACCAAGGTAATTCATGGGTTTATCAAATTATTTAGGAATGAAATGTCTCTTCAATGCACAATAGAAAAGGCAAGTATAACCTTTCAATTCATTGCAATTGAAAACCAAGTAACTGAAGCTTTGACATGAAATAATTGTAATGCACCAATATTAAATCTAAGGAAACTTGCAATTTCATTTGAAATCAAAGCAAATTTCGCATGATACATAATGGAGGAACCTTTGATACAAAGAAGGAGTTGGATAACATAACACTTGAAACTTTTGTTGGTGCAATCATAATATACCCCAAATAAGATAAGGA
>ML793799.1:413173-453470 GCA_009831015.1 Picea engelmannii
CGGGGGGGCTATCCCCCTGGCTGGGGGGGTCTGGGGGCAAGCGGGCCCCCAACAGGGGTTTGGGGGCGAAGCCCCCGATGCAAAAATTGCCTTGTAAAATTATATTGTAATTTCATTGTAAATCTGGACCGTTCATTATAAGGTCGCAGATCTAACGGTAGAGATTATGTTAGGGTTTTTTGCCCTAGAAGGTAACCCTCTTTTATGAGGGAAATGTATCGCAGCTATGGATGATGGTGAATATTGTATTCTGAGAGAGGAGACTGTGAGAGAAAGAAGAGGAAGTTACAGCGGGTTTTGCTGTAGGTTGTATCCCTTCATTTGTTGGATAATAATAAAGGAAGGACCTAGCAATTTCTCTGGTGGACGTAGACCACACTGGGTGAACCACGTAAATCTGTGTCTCTCTTGTATTGTGTGTCTTCTGTGTTTTGTTTCTGCATTTGTTTTATTTTATTGCTCCGTGGTCCTGTTTTTCTAACGTAATGGACCCAAGGTTGTTTCATGTATAATGGTATGAGTTTTAATATATTTGAAGGTAATACTCTTCTATATGGATATTACATGTCATTCCATTTACGGTGGTATGTGGAACGTCACATAAATCCTCATGGTTAGACAGTTATGGCCATGAGAAGTTGGAGAACCCAGGTTTGGGTAATGGACCCAAGTTTGTTTGATGAATAATGATATGTGTTTTGATATATTTTCATGTAAGACTATTCTAGATCGATATTCCATGTCATTCCAATTCCGGTGGTATGTGGAACGCCACATAACTCCTCACAGTTTGAGATTTATGGCCTTACGAAGTTGGAGGACCCTCATATGTCATCTAGAAGCCCCAAAAGGTCAAAGTAGTCAAAGTGGTTTAAGAGATTTTAGAAGGTAAATAATAAAGTGAAGTGATGAGTGTACTATAATTCAAAGTGAATACAAAAGAAATCATTTAAATAATAAATTTAATGGAGAAATTAGAACTGGGTTAACTCTAAAATAAGGAAAGTGGGCAAAGTGACCTAGAAGATGCTTCTAAGGAAGCTACTTGGAGAGTATAAATAAGAGGCAAGGCTCTCTCATTTAATATAAAACTTGGGAATATTGAATATATATAGGTGACTGAGGTAACCAAAGGATATCTAAGATGAATTTCATAGGGAAGGTGATGAAAAGAGGGCCAGAATTCAATGGAGGATAAATTCTTTTGATGATGCTTTCTAAGGTATGTTATTTACACGTCATCTCACCATTTTTGCAATAATGTTTTTCTAGAATGATTCAGACCATGAAATTGATAGGTTGTTGAGGAAACATATCCAAGTATCTGTGGTAAAGATTTCATTTTGTGGGTCGTTTTATTTTTTGAATTACACACTCTGTAGAAAATAGGGTTTGTGGCTAGTCCTAAAACTAGTCTAAAACATGTGTTTCAGGTAAAAACATCATAAATTCTTCATAACAGATCCCAATTCAGTAAGACAAAATGTGTTGGTTATAGTACAATATTTAGTATTATATGTAACATTTTCATATCGATTCAACAAATATTACATGCGGGGCATGCTCTACAAGTTCACTCTCTAGAATAAGTCAGAATTCAGCAAGGTATGTCGTTTTTGCTATAACTCCTTTTTTGAGAGGTTCCAAGTAGTGAAACCTACAGGAATTGAATAAAACAAACTAAAGAACATTGTATACTATTTTTAGATCTTTATTCATTATAGGTACATAGTTATGATTATTTCAAGTTAGGGTTGTTGACTAATCCCAAACTAGTCATGTGAGACTAAAGAAAAGTTTGATGAAAATGCTAGTATCTTGCTATGAAATTTAAGGAATGTTTGCAGGTATGTGATCATATACACCAGGTCTATTACAGAGTTACAAATCATATTTAGATGATGAAATTGATGAGGAATTTTTTTTAAGGTACATGTTGGGTACATGGTTGAGACAAGTAGTTGATGAATTAGCACATACATGAGGTGTATAGTTGATGATATTGGTACATGTTGATGAGTCATAGTTTATGAGTAGTTGACACATGATTGGTACATACTTGGTACATGGTTGGATGCACTTTTTTATGGTACATGTTGATTACAGGTCGGTGCATGGTTGATGCACTTATTTGTGGTACACGTTGATTACAGGTCGAGGTACAGGTTGATGCATGTTTGATGCATGGTTCAGGTTTATTGGTACAGATTTACAATGGTTTATCTCATAATGATAGTGTGGCAGTGGTTCCATCATTCTACTTCTACTTCAGGGCAGTTGGACCAGGCAAGGACAGGTGGTTGTAGCCACCTTCCAGTTGTAGCCACAGAACATAGGGGGTTGTAGCCTCCTTCTAGTTGTAGCCAGAGAATAGGGGAGTTGGAGCTTCCCTAAGGTTGTAGCCTTAGAAATAAGGGGGTTGGAGCCTCCTTCTAGTTGCAGCTGGAAAACAAAAGAATTTGGTGCTTCCAATGAATGTAATTCTTCAAGACATATAAGAAAAAACATTATGTGGTTTTCTCTCGCTTTCGATTTCCACGTAAAACATTGATGTACTGTGTATGTGTATGATTGTTCATTTGTTTATTTCTTATTTACTCTGCAATTATTGGATGATAATGCTACATTAGTATAAAACTTGGATTATATGGTTGAAAAAGATTTTAATGTTGTATTATTGATTCACCCCCCCGCCCCCCTCTCAGTAATCCAACAATCGGTATTAGAGTAGGTTTCTTCATAAATCAGTTTAACCACTAAAAGATAGATCATGGAGAGAAACAACTTGTATAAAAATGGAATACCACAGTTCAATGGACAGAAGTATGCATTTTGGAGCATAAGGATGAAAATATATATACAGGCACAGGGATTTGAGATTTGACAATCAATTGTAGATGGTTACACAACACCATCAGTTCTGCCAACAAATGACAAAGCAGTGAAACTCGGTTAGAATAATTCCAAAGCCAAAAGTGAACTTATGAATGGTCTTAGTGAAACGATATTCACCAAAGTTTCACATTGTAAATCCGCTAAAGATATTTGGGACAAACTTCAAAATATTTATGAAGGAGATTCCAAAGTCAAAGCAAGAGAGCTTCAAACTTACAGAGGTCAGTTCGAACAACTTAAGATGAAGGAAGAAGAGAATATTGCATCTTTTTTTTATGAGTTGATGAAACAATAAATGCAATCATAGGATTGGGAGTAGAAATCAAAGAATCTGTAATTGTTCAAAAGGTACTAAGATCTCTTCCTATGAGATTTGACCCTAAGATATCAAAACTAGAAGAAAGATAAGATCCAAACTCAATAAGCATGGAAGAATTACATGGAATCTTCACAACATATGAAATGAAAACTGAACAAGAAAATCCAGATATAAAAGAAGTAGCTTTCAAAGCATCCAAAAAGTCAAAGCAAAAGGGAAGGAAAAAAGAATAACATAGCAGCAGTAGTGACGTCTCGGAAGATGATGAAGAAGTGGCCAACTTTGTCAAAATACTGAATAAGGGAACCGGCGATAGGTATAGAGGTAAGTTTCCTTTAATTTGTTTTAATTATGATGATATTGGTCATTTTGCTAACAAATGTCCTTATAATAAGAAGAGAAATGATGAAGGTTACTCAAAAGGCAAACAAACATATAAAGACAAAAGAACCAAAAAGAAAGTTTTCAAGAAAATCTTATGCACCAAAGAAGGCATCTCATCATCAAATGAAGATGAAGTCAGTGACAGTGAGACACAAAGAGTTCTATTCATGGCAGTAGAATACTCTAGTAAAGAAGAGTCCAAATAAGAATATGAAGAAGTTGAAGAAGAATATGAAGAAGTCGAAGAAGAAATTGAAGCGGCAGAAGTTGACTACCAAGAGGAATTAATCTGTGCCATAGAACTTATCAAAAGAGAAAAGAAGAAAAACAATAAACCACAAGAAGAACTAGAAAATAAAGAAGACACTCAAGAACCAGAAAAAATGATCACAAATTTGAAGGTTCAAATAGAAGAAGATAAACTAATTGAAGAAGCACTCAAAGAACAACTAGAAGAAAAAGACAAGATCATTGGAAATTTGGAAGCAAAGATTGTCACATTAAGAAAGGATCTTCAAAAGAAAAATATGCAGAACAACTCAAAAGTTTTGGATGACATTATCAACAGTCAAAAATATCATCATGACAAGTCCGGACTTGGATACAATCAGACAGAATGATCAAGCTCCAAAACAACAGAGCAAGAAACATATCCAAAAAGCTTTGCAAAAACAATCAAGGGGATAGGAAGATCTACAAGGAAGATTACATGGACACTCCTCCACCAAGAAGATTCATATTTCAGAATCAACAACCAACAAATAGGCCTTAGGAAGAAGAAGAATTCATAAGAGTACCTCCTTTCAGAAGATCTTCAACTCCCAGGTATCAAACTATTTTTTTTGGTTTATGTTATGCATGTAATAATTTTGGACATAAAGTTATGAATTGCAGAGCTAACAATAGGAACAAAAACAAATTTGAAAGTCATACACAAAGGGGTTATCTAAGAAGGCCTAGTGAAACACAGAGAAGAAGTTACAAGAGATTTGAATCTTTGAGCACTAAAGTGGAATGTTACAAATGTAACAATTTTGGACATGTGGCCAAAGATTGCAGAATGAAAATCCCTCCTAGAGAACCACAATAGAATAACAACAGTCACAGACAGGAACCTCGGAAAAGGACATGGATAAGAAAGAAGGATCAATATAGCAATGAAGAATGCACACTCTCTCTACAAGCTAAGCGGAAGAAACGTGAATGGTATGTTGACAGTGGGTGTTCAAAACACATGACAGGTGATAGAGACAAGTTTCTTACATTACAAAAGGAAAGTGATGGATCAGAATCCTTTAGAAATGATGATTCAGCCAAAATCATTGGAAAAGGCACAGTCAGAATTGGGAACAAGAATACAAAGGCAAAAAATGTTCTACTAGTAGAAGATATGAAACATAATCTTATAAGTGTGATTCAAATGTGTGACCAAGGTCATAAAGTTACTTCCGATTCACAAAAGTGCGAGATAAGAAAAGAAGGTTCGGGAAAATTGATTGCTTCATTTACGAGAACTTCAAGCAGCATATATGTGTTAAGTGAAATTGGAAATGAAAAGTGTTGTCTAGGAAAGGAAGATAAAATTTGGCTATGGTACAAAATAATGGGTCACATACATTTTGATAACCTTGTCAAAGTCAGCAAAAGAGAAGCAGTCAGAGAAATTCTCCAGATCACGAAACTAACCAACACTGTATGCAAGCATTGTCAAAAAGGAAAGAAAACAAACACCAGGTTCAAATCAAAGGAATATTCAATGACAAGACCACTGGAAATTGTGCATACTGATATAGTTGGACCAAATACAACAAAGGGATTAAAAGGTGAGAAATAATTTATGTTAATAGTTTATCATTATACAAGAATGACCATAATTTTCTTTCTCAAGAATAAGTCAAAAGATTTTGAAAATTCAAGATCTACAAGGAAATGGTTGAAAACAAAATGGATTCAAAAATCAAATTCTTAAGATATGACAATTGAGGAAAGTTCACTTCAAAGGAATTTATGGACTACTGCAACAATCATGGAATAAAAAGGCAATTCTCCATTGCTAGGACACCTCAACAGAATGGAGTTGATAAAAGAAAGAACGGGACAATACAGGAAATGGCTCGAACAATGCTAATGGATTCCAAATTGACAAATATTTTTTGGACACAGGCAGTACATACAACAGTTCACATTCAAAACAGAGTAATTCTCAGAAACAACACTGACAAAACTCCTTACGAGCCATGGAAAGGAAGACCAACAAATGTAAATCACTGCAAATGCTACATCAAAAGAGAATATGGAAGAATGGGAAAGTTTGACTCTCATGTGGACAACAGAGTGCTTGTTGGTTACTCAAGTACAAGAAAATCATACAAGTGGTACAACCTGAGATTGAACAAAGTGGTGGAAAACATCAATGTAACAATTGATGAAACAGGTAGACAAGAATTAAAGGAGGTTGAAAATGAATCAATGGAACAAATTTACGAAGAAGAAACAAAAGATGAAAAAGAAGGGGAAGACAAAGAGGATCCAACAAAAACAAAAGAGCAAGTTCAACAAGTAACTTCAAAAACACCTAGCAGATGAGTACAAAATAATCATCCTTCAGATCATATTATCAGAAACAAAGACGCAGGAGTTGAGACTATAAGAAGAATTTGTTCACCAGAACAAACAGACCTAGCACTCACATATACGATTGAACCAACCTATTTTGAAGAGGCTAGCAAGGATGAATTTTGGAACAAAGCCATGGATGAAGAATTGGATCAAATAGAAAAAAATGACACTTGGGAATTGGTTCCAAGACCAAAGGATAAGAATGTGATCGACACAAAGTGGGTATACAAGAATAAATTGAATGAAGATGGACAGGTTACAAGGAACAAAGCTAGATTGGTATGTAAAGGATATGCACAGGTTGAAGGAATCGACTTTGAAGAGACATTTGCCCCAGTTGCCAGAATGGAAGCAATTCAATTACTTTTAGCTTATGCATGCCCCAAAAATATTCAAGTGTAAAATATGGACGTAAAATCAACTTTTATGAATGGGGAACTTGAAGAAGAAGTCTACATTGAAAAACCAGAAGGATTTCAGTTGTCAGAGAACACATATTATGTGTGTAAATTAAATAAGGCCTTGTATGGTCTAAAACAGGCTCCTAGAGCATGGTACTCTAGACTGGATAAATATTTACAATAGGTAGGGTTCAAAAAAGGAAGTGTAGACAACAAACTCTACATCAAGGTAAGTCAAGATAGTATTTTATTAATTGAAGTTTATGTTGATGATATTATTTTTGGTAGTGATGATGATAGGTTAAGACAAAAATTTGCAAAGGATATGCAAAATGAATTTGAAATGTCATTACTTGGAGAACTATCCTTATTTCTGGGACTTCAGATACATCAAAGGAACCAAGGAATTTTTATTTCTCAAACCAAGTATATCAGAGAAGTACTAAAGAGGTTTGGAATAGAAGATTGCAACCTAGTTATCACTCCCATGCAAACCAATTGAAAGTTAAGAAAAGATGATGATTCAAAGTCTACATATCAGAGGTAATACAGGTCAATGATTGGTAGCCTACTATATGTGACAACATCCAGACCAGATGTAATGTAGGTAGTTAGACAGGTGGCACGATTTCAAGAAGCACCAAAGGAATCACATGTATTAGAAGTGAAGAGAATTTTCAAATATCTCAAAGGAACATAAGAGTTTGGATTATGATATCCAAAAGGAAAGGATCTATCACTTATTGCCTACACAGATGCAGATTGGGCAGGTTGTATTGATGACCGACGAAGCACCAGTGAAGCATTGTTCTACTTGGGTGAGTGTTTAGTATCATGGATAAGCAAGAAACAATCATCATTATCTATATCTAGAGTCAAGGCAGAGTATATTGCATAAACATCATGTTGTACACAGGTTCTATGGATGAAACAAACTCTGACAGATATACAGGTTGAGTATGATGAGCCCATTCCAATCTATTGTGATAGTACAAGCGCCATCAATATCTCAAAGAACACGGTGATGCACTCCAAGACGAAGCACATTCCAATCAAGTATCACTTTCTACGGGAATAGGTTACAGAAAATAATATGAGAGTTGAGTATGTGGGCACAAAAGAAAAAGTGGCAGACATCTTTATAAAACCACTTCCACGAGAATCCTTTGAGTATATTCACCAAAGAATCAGAGTTAATTCTACTCCAAAATGAATGATTTTGAATTATTATCTTATATGTCTTAGATGCACATGAGGAAGCACTATAAAGAGGACAGTTCAGGTTGGGAGATCAGAGAGTTCAGTTAGGGGGAGTCGTCGCGGATGGAAAGATACCTTTTCCATTGATGACAAATGGTGAGAGATTTATTAGATGCAGAGGACATAGGCATGACTCCAGGGGGAGAAATGGTCACAGAGATGTAGAGGACAAAGGCATGGTTCCAAGGGGAAAATGAGTGATATGACTTCAGTATTGCATGACATGATTTCAGTATTTCATCAGAGTGTTGCCATCAATGCCAAAGGGGGAGATTTTTTATTAAGGTTGTAAAACAACATGTTTCCCCCAGTCTATAAAAATAACTATATTGGCTAAGAACTATGGAAAACTGAAATGTGTGAATGTTTGATTTGAGGGACTTTTGTATAAAATGTCAATGAATGTAAATTTTGTTATGAATATGTGTTGCATGACTGCTGAGGAGGGGATGTGCTAAAAGAGACCACGATGGCTAATAAAAGGTGGTGGAAAGGAATTTGAATGGTTGCGTTAACTTCCACCGGACTAGTACCATACTATTCTTTATGTGCTCACAGACCAAAGCGACTCTCTGACCCTGGAAGGAATTTCCCGTCAGGATGGTAGGTGGGGAGACTCCTCAAGAGTAATGAGGGGATGGAGCAAACCACCCATCCATAAAATCTCTCAGACATGATCACAAATGGGGAAATTCATGCCACATGCAATCTTGCAGAGAAAAGGAAAGAAAGGAAGCAGGTGCCACAAAAATAGAGAAGGAGAACCGAGAAAATCTAGAATTACAGGGTGTTCTGAACGTGGGAGAAGGAGATTAACCTTCGTCCTTGATATCCATTGATATGGAAGTAAGAGATGGAATCTTAGAACATCATGGTCTAGCTCAGGGGTGGCTAGTGGTAAATCTATTTGGAGTCATTGAGCCTACAGTTGGGTGGAAACGAGCACCCCTCTCAGTGGTCGCATCATGCCTTGTGGTTCTGATAAGTTTCTTATGCCCTGTAATTTGAATTGAATTCCATGAATAAATGCTTTTACTTATATAACATAGTTGTTGCCTGTGTAAAATATTTAAGTTCAAGGTTTGGGTCTGTCCCATGGAGCACAGACCCATTTGGTTGAATTCTCGTAATACTCTAGGATGGCTCCTCGAGAGCACCTTTCCCCGAGAATTACATCTTAACTTGGAACCATACCGAGCCATTACCCAGAAATATGACTAAGATTAGGAATAATCATCCACAAATCATATGAAGGTTCATATGACATGGGTCTGAGGATCCTGTGTAAGAAGGAGTTAACTCTCACCAGTTCGGGGTCGTGGAAGCTCGAAGCCCTAAATAGGTTGAAATTTCGTTACCCAAGTTCGTAAATATTAACGAGTTCAAATACTGAAAGAGAGTACCCTCTCGTAAGTATATACAAATGAATGATATCCTTTCTGAAGGATCCAGTGTATCTCACTACCATTGGACCTAGATAAGGAGCGTAGGTGTTAACACCTCAACTCCTTCAATCTTCGCAAGTAGTGATAGAACTAGGACCATAGATCCAAGGGTCTTCGAAGCTCTATTTGTAATGTAACCTTTTCACTACCGAGGTTTTCAAACCTCTCAGTCACCATTCTATACATGGAATTTTTACATAATTCGTACAGACATTATAAGCACATGCATTTAAAAAATTAAACACACTTAAATCTCAGAGTAAAATATATAAGTTACTGCTACAATTAAACAAGCCATAGCATTCAACAGTAATTCATTTACACAGCGGAAAACATGATAAACATATCCAGAAGAGTCATGCAAATGTGATAAGAACATAGTTAGACACTTATCTTGTGATAGTGGAGAAATCCACCAACCAAATGCAGACCTTCCACGAACCTCCCAGCCGTAGACCGCACTGCTCCTCAACTCAACAGTGGGTCACCCCCGAGCTGGGACTGAGCTCCACCCCAGGGCAAGGGATCCAGAATCAGGCTGAGGTTACAGGGAAAACAATCACTCACAACCACCAGGAAGAATGCTCTCCCAGGAATCTCCCACGCTCACTGCCTACAGACCCTCATTCCCCACAAGCTTGTTCCACCCCAGGAGAGTGCACCTTCTTTGTCACCTAGACAGTCCTTCGGCTACCTGTCTCCCTTACCTTGGGTTACAGGAACAGACTGAACCGGAAGTCTCCAGGCTCTATGGCAACTACAGGGTTTCTTCCAGGAGTTCTCTCCTCCCTCTCCGCACTCTCTCACCTGGAGGAGTCGCTCACAGGCCAACAAGCCTCATGCAGTCCAGTACTGCGTGGTCACAACAACCCATGGGGAAAACAGACAAAGGCTTCCCAAACCAGTTCAACAGTCACAGGATGATCTCATGGTCGTGTTTTCGGAACAGGGACACCACGCACAGGTTAGCTCATCTTTTCCCAAACAAACAAGGATTCTTCCACCCAAGTCCAACACAGGGTTCCTGTTCAGGAAATGCGCTCCCGAGTTTTACTAGGACCAGACACAGACTCCACAGCTCTGGACAGGGGTGTACACGGATTCTTCAGGACAAACACATGCTTTCTTTTCTGTATCAGAATTACACGAGGGTCTCTTGCAAACTGGCTCCTACGGCTCTCGCTCAGGGCCCCCCGATCAACTGGAGGAGGAGCCTTCTCACGGCTCGTCCCAGCCTTTTAGTGCATGCGCATGGGTTGACACTTGTTACCCATGGGCCTGCATGCGTTCACCAGCATGCTTTCCTCCCACCACTTGGGAAATCACGTTGCCTTCCAAAAGGACTTAGGATAAAAACATATGATGGACATGGCTTTTGAAATAATATTAAAATATTATTTCCAGGTTTAAGCCCCCCTTAGGCTTAGCCCCTAGGCTCAACACTCAGCCCCTTTCCCACCTTTCAGCCCCTAGTTCCTTTCCCACTCTGTGGACTCTCAGTCCCCCATCACTCATTCATCGTGCTCGTTCTGCACCTGGCAGGTGTTTATATTTTATTGATGTGCTGCATACATACAGATACAAAATCCAGGCCCTTGGCCTTCAACCCTTAGGCTCTCTGGCCTAATCAAACACATAAGCCTACTGGCCTATACAAAACTTGGCTCACCAACCTATAACACATATTTACAATCTCTTTTAGATCATAGTTTACATCGGGGCTCAGCCTTGGGGACACTACAATCCCCCTCCCCTTATTTTTGCACTATCCTCAGTGCCACTTTACATCGCATCTGCAAGTTCTTCAAAATTTTCAAAAAGATGCGGGTACTCTGCCCGCATAACATCTGCATGCTCCCATGTCGTGTCCTTGGGACCATACCAGGTCCACTAGACCTTTACAAGCTCTATAGCTCGATTCCGGAGCTGTTTGCTTTTCCTGTCCAATATGCGTACATGATGCACTTGCAGGACACCTTCTAGTTCCACCTGGATCAAAGTCCAATCGATAACATGATTAGTATCAGGTACATATTTCTTAAGCAGTGAAACATGAAATACATTATGTACGGTCATAGATGCAGGTAATGCAAGCATGTATGCAACTGGCCCAATCCTTTCTAGGATCTCGAATGGCCCACAAAATCTTGCTGCCAACTTGGCGCAACTTCCCAGCTTCAGGGAACTCCTGTTAGTTTTCACTTTCAAGAAAAACATGGTCACCCACTTTGAATTCTCTATGGGTTATGTTACTATCAGTGTGACTTTTCTGCCTGTTCTGGGTAGCTTTTAGATTATGTTTAATTTTAATCATTTGATCTTCCATCTCTTTGAGTAGTTCAGGTCCAACTACTGTTCTGTCAGCTAGATTATCCCAGCTCACTGGAGTGTTGCACTTTCTTCCATACAGTGCTTCAAATGGGCTCATCTTCAGAGATGCATGATGCCCATTATTGTAGGCGAATTCTACCAAATGCAGGTAGTCTTCCCACCTTTATGGTTTATCCATCACATGCATTCTCAGCATGTCTTCTATTACTCTGTTTACTCTCTCTATCTGTCCATCAAACTCAGGATGATATGTTGTACTAAAGTTCAGATTCATTCTGAATCCTTTGAACAATCCTCTCCAGAAATTCGAAGTGAATTTCGGGTCCCTATCAGACACAATTATCTTAGGAATTCCATGCAAGCGTGCAACTTCTTTTAAAAAGATATCAGCAACATCTGCTGCTCTGTGGGTGGTTTTCAGTGGAATAAAATGGGCAGCTTTAGTAAGCTTGTCCACCACCACCATGATTGAATCATGTTGCTTGCTTGTTCTGGGCAATCCTATGATAAAATCCATTGTTACCACATCCCATTTCCATTCAGGAATAGGTAAAGGATGTAACAACCCTGCTGGGTGTCTATGCTCAGCCTTGACCTTCTGGCGTTCCATACATCTAGCGATGTATTCAACAATTTCCTTCTTCATACCTGGCCAAAAATAATGGCTTTTGACTGCTGCCACAGTCTTCTGATATCCAGGATGACCAGCATAAGTCACATTATGCATCTCCTTTAGAATTGCCAACTTCAATTCTCGGTCATTGGGTACATATTCTCTGTTCTTATACAAAAGTAGACCATCAGTTCCCAAGGCATAACCTTTCTCGATCTACGGTCTTTCATGTTGTTGTAGCTTTGCTACAAGATTTATGTATTGCAAATCTGCACTTGCAGCCTCCATAATTCTATCTTTCAACTCAGTTATGTACATGCTAATGGTTGTAGCATGTAATTCATGCACTTTTCTACTGAGTGCATCAACCACTTTATTGTCTTTCCCTTTGATATGTCTGATATCAAAGTCATATTCGCACAGAAATTCCAGCCATCTAATTTGCCTGGAATTTAGGGTTGGCTGATCAAATAAATACTTCAAACCATTTTGGTCTGTTCTTAATTCGAATTTCTTGCCCATGAGATAATGTCTCCATTTCCTCAATGCATGGACAACTGCTGCCAGCTCTAAATTGTGAGTGGCATAATTCTTTTCATGCTCTTTTAGCTTTCGGGATTCATAACAAATTACAGATCCCTCTTGGCTGAGAACTCCTCCCAGTCCTTCCTTACACGTATCTGTGCACACTACGTAATCCTTACTTGGATCAACAATATTTAGGATTGGATCACTAGTGAGCAGCTGCTTCAATTGCTGGAAGTTTCTCTCACATTGTTCAGTCCACTGGAACTTCTTCTCCTTCCTTTGCAAGGAAGTGATAGCATGAGCTATTCTTAAAAATCCGGCTATGAACCTCCTATAATAACCTGCCAGACCCATAAAGGATCTAACTTCTGTCACATTTCTTGGCACTGGCCACTCTTGAATGGCCTTTACCTTCTCAGGATCCACAGCGATCCCCTCTTCAGAAATAATGTGTCCCAGATAATGGATCTTCCTTTGGTAAAATGAGCACTTGCTCATTTTTGCGTAGAGCTGGTGTTCTCTCAACACCTGCAACACCATTCTAAGATGTTGTTCGTGTTCTTCCTCTGTCTTGGAGTACACCAAGATATCATCCAAGAAGACTATGATGAACTTGTCCAAATAATTTCTAAACACGCCATTCATTAGGCACATAAAGATAGTAGGCGCATTGGATAGTCCAAATGGCACCATTGTAAATTCATAGTGACCGTACCTTGTTCTGAAGGCAGTCTTGTTGATGTCCTCATCCTTTATCCTCACTTGGTGATATCCAGATCTGAAGTTTATTTTCAAAAATATTTTCGCATCTTTCAACTGATCAAAAAGATCATCAATCCTTGGCAGAGGATATTTGTTCTTGACAGTGACTTTATTCAACTGCCGAAAGTCAATCCACAGCCTCAACGTTCCATCTTTCTTCTTCACAAATAGGACTGGGGCTCCCCACGGTGACATGCTGGGAAAAATGTACCCTTTCTTTAGTAGCTCTTCGAGTTGTAGTTGCAACTCTTTTAGCTCTGGTGTGCTCATTCTATAAGGAGCTTTTGAAACTGGAGCTGCTCCAGGCATTAGATTTATAGAAAAGTCAATGTCCCTCTTCGAAGGTTGTCCAAGCACCTCCTGAAACACGTCCTCAAACTCTTTGAGCACCCTGTGGTCTTCCAGATTCAAGACCACATCTTGGAATACTTCTTCCACCCGGGCTGCAAATAATTGACAGCCTTTCCGGTAACATTTCTTCAGCTGCATGGCTGAGATTTCTCTAACAGCGACGGCTCTGGGAATTCCTTGGACTGTTACCTGGTTTCCTTCTTCGTCTAGACATGTAAATTTCTTGTTTCGAAAATCCAGAAGGGCATGGTGCTATTCCAACCAGTCCATCCCAATTAAGCAATCATATCAGCCTAAAGGTAGAATGTTCAATTCAACCTTAGTGCTCATTCCTTTCATGTCCACTGAACAGGACTTAACTAATTCAATGACCTTCCTCTTGGTCCCTGTGGCTAACTGTACTAACCGAGACTTCTCATGTTTGCTTCTCGTTAGATGCAAACTTTCCACCACTCTAGGATCTACATAACTATGGCTAGCCCCTGAATCAATTAAAATAACAAGTGGTCGGTTGTTGATCATACCTTCCACTTCAATCATGTGTGATTGAAATTCTGCTTGCTTGTTGTCCAGGGCTGTGTAGATCCTCGACATTCTGCTACCCATATCCTCCACTGTTTCAGCTTGATGAACAGTATGGACAGTTCTTGCTTTGTCTTACCTATGGGGCCAGTCTCTGTATCGATGATTCCCTTTACAACCCCAACACTCCATGGGTGGAGGCCTTGGCATCTGCTCACTCCCTTCAACTTTCCTGGGCTCTTTAAAAGATGACTGTTCCCAAGGACTATTTCTGAAAAAAGAAGGCTTGCTTCCCTTCTGCCTCTGTTCTTTCTTAAACCTCTTCTGATCATCCCAAGCCTTTCGAAAGGTAGGCTTTTCCCTTTGCTATTCATATAGGCATTTATCGCTTCTTATGGTTTATTCCATGGTCTTAGGATCATCATATTGAATCTTGTCACCGATGGAAGGTGGCAGTCCACTCAGGTACCTCTGAATTTTAACAGCATCATCGTTGATGAATGGAACATACTTCAATAGTTCAAAAAAATTTCATTCATACTCATCAATGGTCATGCTGCCTAGCTTGAGTTCGAAGAACTCCTTCATCTTTCTGTCATAGTATCTTTTAGTCAGGTATTTCTTCTCGAAATACCTCTTAAACTCCTTCCACGTGACCTCTTTCTCTCTAATGTGTTGCACCTGCACAAACTGATCCCACCACATAGGCGTTTTTCCTTTCAGTTGGTACATTTCAATTCTTCCTTCTACATGGGTAGAATAATTCTGCAGCTGGAAGTATTTCCTCATGCCAAGAAACCATGTCTCAGCATCTTCCTCCTTCTTATGCTCTCCATCAAATGTTGGAGGTTTAATTTTGTTCATCTCTCCTTTAAATTCCTTCTTTCCATATTTTTGATGTTTTCTGGTAGGTGATGGGCTTGAACTACTGTGTGTCTTACTCTCAGAACGTCTTTGGGAGTGACTAATATGTCGGCTACCAATCCTTGACTTACTTCTTCTCCCATGATTTCTGCGACTCTCTGTCGTACCTGAGTCTCTTCCCCTCTCAAGTTTCTTCTCTATTCTTTCCAGACTCTTCAAAAATTTTAAGTTTAATGCACCCTGTCGATCCCTGACTTTCATGAGATTTCAGCTATCAGCTTGATGCTCCTTGGCCTCTCTTTGCAGCCCTTCAATGATTTTCATCATATGTCCTTCCTTATCCATTTCTTTTCCATGCCCATTAGAGTTCGATCCTTTGACTCCCAGGTTAACATCCTTTCCTTCTCGTTCATCTTCTATTTCAGGGGTAAACTGCATTTTTCCCCACTCCATACTCGACGCTGGAATTCGGAGCTATGTTGAACTCTGCACACGCACTGTGCAATTCAATTGTCAAGCCATTAAACCTTCACGAACAACCACAATATTTATAAACTAGTTCGGACAAAATAAAAGACATTTTGTTTTAAACAAGTTTCTTGAACTGGAAATATTATGTATCTCTCCCATTTCTTTGCGTTTAAAGCAATTTCCAACAGTTCTGGCACTCGTCAGTCTTCTGCAATATAACGCGTAGACGATTCAAATTTGTCGAGCCTTTGTCTCTTGACAATTCGTCATATTTCATAACCATCAATGTTTACTAAGGTGTTTCAATTTCACGAATTGTCTGAGCTCTGTTCAGCACTATATTTTCCGGTGTTCATAACTTCAGTTTTCAGTATTTCGGGACTTTCGAAACCTTGAGTTTCAAGGTTTCGGAGTTTCGGTACAGGAGAACTCTCGTTTCACTCTCCTTCCCCACCCCTGACTTCCGAAATTCCGATTTACCTTATTCTACGGCTCCACAGCACAGTTGTCGCCCTCAACCATAGTGGTACGTGGTGTGTTTTAGAGGATCCTCGTCACCTTCAGTGATGTCATTAGGGTCCCACCACTCTTGTCTTGTATCCCTACTCGCGACCACGTGATACTCTTCATGCCTCAACATGGCACATCTCCCGATTGAAGCTTCGGGTATCGGGGTTTCGGGATTCCCAACGACATGAGTTCCTACTCTCACGAACTCACAATCTCTGATTTGTCGATGCGCCCTTTTGCTTTAGCCCTTCATGGTTAAGCCAAGGTCCATGTGACCGCAGTCTTATAAGATTGCAGCCTTATACCCTTATCCGGATTTCGGGGTTCGGGGTTTCATAATGCATGAACCTCTTGCCCCCACGATTCCCGATGACCCAATTATCGATAGTCGACTCCCTTGTCAGGATTTTTCCCGATGGTTCTGATGGTTGACTCTTCTATCAGGACTTTTCCCGATGGCGTCGATGGTTTCCATGCATCCCCTATCTGACGGAAGGTCCCGATTTCTTCAGGTTTACCGATGCGCCTTTTGCTTTAACCCTTCGGCTATGCCGAGGTCCATGTGACCTCTACCTTGTGACCGTAATCAAACCGCTCATTGGGGTTTCGGGGTTCGGATTTTCACAACGCATGGACTCCTTGTCCCCGTGATTCCCAATTTCCCGAATCTCGATCTCCGATGGATTACTCTTCTATCGGGACTTTCCCCGATTTCCTGGATTACTGCCATGTGTCCACAACGAATGGACGATCCCAATTCAATCTCGGAACTTCGGGACTTTTTCCATGAAAATTCCCGACCTCCTTCGTGACTCTGATTTCGCGAAATGGGAAATCCCACGACACGTGTCCTCCATTTTACGGACAGTCTAGATCTATTTCGGATCTTTCACCCCTAGTCCCTGAGGTTTAACCTCCGGACATCTCCCGACAGATCCTACGGCTGACGGGTTTTCCAGTCGAGATCTGACGGTTCTAACACCATTGGTGTAGAGATCTGTCTCCCTGTGGCTATACCACACTGGCTGCGGTTTCATAACGCCACCATACCTCCTGAGCTTTAAAAGAAACTCATCAAGTATCTCCTTGACGCTTCAGAGCAACCCAGGGTCTGAAATTGGCCATTCCATACCCAATTTTTCTTCGCATTCTCGGTCCAAAGAACGCTCCACTAGCCCATCAAGGCTCAGTGTTGAAACCTTGGCTCTGATACCAATTTGTAGTGTACCCTTTTCACTACCGAGGTTTTCAAACCTCTCAGTCACCATTCTATACATGGAATTTTTACATAATTCGTACAGACATTATAAGCACATGCATTTAAACAATTAAACACACTTAAATCTCAGAGTAAAATATATAAGTTACTGCTACAATTAAACAAGCCATAGCATTCAATAGTAATTCATTTACACAGCGGAAAACATGATAAACATATCCAGAAGAGTCATGCAAATGTGATAAGAACATAGTTAGACACTTATCTTGTGATAGTGGAGAAATCCACCAACCAAATGCAGGCCTTCCACGAACCTCCCAGCCGTAGACCGCACTGCTCCTCAACTCAACAGTGGGTCACCCCCGAGCTGGGACTGAGCTCCACCCCAGGGAAAGGAATCCAGACTCAGGCTGAGGTTACAGGGAAAACAATCACTCACAACCACCAGGAAGAATGCTCTCCTAGGAATCTCCCACGCTCACTACCCACAGAACTTCATTCCCCACATGCATGTTCCACCCCAGGAGAGTGCACCTTCTCTGTCACCTGGACAGTCCTTCAGCTGCCAGTCTCCCTTACCTTGGGTTACAGGAACAGACTAGACCGGAACTCTCCGGGCTCTATGGAAGCTACAGGGTTTCTTCCAGGAGTTCTCTCCTCCCTCTGCACACTCTCTCACCTGGAGGAGTCGCTCACAGGCCAACAAGCCTCACGCAGTCCAGTATTGCGTGGTCACAACAACCCACGGGGAAAACAGACAAAGGCTTCCCAAACCGGTTCAACAGTCACAGGATGATCTCATGGTCATGTTTTCGGAACAGGGACACCACGCATAGGTTAGCTCAGCTTTTCCCAAACAAACAAGGATTCTTCCACCTGAGTCCAACACAGGGTTCCTGTTCAGGAAATGCTCTCCCGGGTTTTACTAGGACCAGACACAGACTCCACATCTCTAGACAGGGGTGTACACGGATTCTTCAGGACAAACACAGGCTTTCTTTTCTGTATCATAATTACAGGAGGGTCTCTTGTAGACTGGCTCCTACGACTCTCGCTCAGGTCCCCCCGATCGACTAGAGGAGGAGCCTTCTCACGGCTCGTCCTAGCCTTTTAGTGCATGCGCCTGGGTTGACACTTGTTACCCATGGGACTGCATGCATTCACCAGCACGCTTTCCTCCCACCACTTGGGAAATCACGTTTCCTTCCAAAAGGACTTAGGATAAAAACATATGATGCACATGGCTTTTGAAATAATATTAAAATATTATTTCCAGGTTTAAGCCCCCCTTAGGCTTAGCCCCTAGGCTCAACACTCATCCCCTTTCCCACCTTTCATCCCCTAGTTCCTTGCCCACTCTGTGGACGCTCAGTCCCCCATCACTCATTCATCGTGGTCTGTCTGCACCTGGTGGGTGTTTATATTTTATTGATGTGCTGCATACATACATATACAAAATCCAGGCCCTTGGCCTTCAACCCTTAGGCTCTCTGGCCTAATCAAACACATAAGCCTATTTTCCTATACAAAACTTGGCTCACCAACCTATAACACATATTTACAATCTCTTTCAGATCATAGTTTACATCGGGGCTCGGCCTTGGGGACACTACACTATTGATCATCAATATTAACCCTTGTATAGGCAGGAGAGAGGAATCGTCAAAGTCTTGAAAGTCCCTAAGTAATCAGGGTCATCCATTGTGGAGGAGAGGTGGTGAATATCTGGAAGCCATCAGGGTTTCGGACTTCAAGAGTCCAAAGTTGAAGACGAAAAAAAAAAACCTCGCAAAGGGAGGGGTCCCGAAATCTTTGGGATTGTCCATCGGAAGGAACACGTGGAGGGCGATAGTCGAAAACCCGAAAGGATTTGGGTTGTTGGACCGAGGATGACTGTGGGTTGTTGATCTGAAGTTTCGAAAGTTTGGAGTTTATCATTTCAGGGGTCATGGGATCCAAGGTATATCGACCTTTGAATTCATGACACGCGAAGTCCTGAAATCGCGAAAGGATCTTAGTTGTCAGACCACAAAGGAGGGTGACTGTTGATCTAGGTGAGAAATTTCAGAAGTTCAAGGATCGCGCATTCGAAAGGTAAGTGTTGAGAGTTGAGCTTCGACCTCACGAAATGTGAAATACCCTTTGGGTATAGGTCATGGTCACAGTGTTATGGTCGTATGAACAGAGGCTAAGAGGGGAGCTAACTAGCGCTCAACCCTCGTTGAGAATCGGGAGTCTGAAGAGCAAGGGTTCAATTCCATTACATCGCCGATACGCAAATTCTAAAGTCATGATCTGAAACTAATGCTCTTTGGAATTTAGGGTTGTGGTCGCATGGGGATGTAAGGCTCGTGCCTTGTGCGGGTCATGCAGTCAGGGTTCAATGGGGCCTGTGTTACAAGAAACAGGGCCCCGGTAGGGAATCAAAGAGAGGATTTGGCTCTGGAACATGAATAAAATTTTTATTTTATTCTGCCCATCGTAGGGGTGTTACAAATTGGTATCAGATCAAGTTTACAACACTCAGCCTATTTGGGCTCATGGATGAGCACATTAAAGGGTGACATTTTACCTTAATCCCTTCCTCAAAAGGCTGGTTAACTCCTCATTACAGAAAGAATGACAACTTACTACTTTGTGTGTATGCATTTAAGAAATATGAATTATTTGTTGATTATAAACAAATGTAATGTTAGCTAACAATAAGTGGTTTTTCTGCGCCCGCACGGGTGTAGACGGATTGGCAAGTGTTGTGTAAATGGAAGGAAATTTGTAAAATGAAGTCTCATGTTTGATTCTCACCCGGATTTACTCGTGTGCCATTCTTGTGGGCTGGGTGGTTGCACCTGGGGTTATAGTGGTAGCTGACGGAGATCGACCCCATGTCACATGAGTACGAGAACCGCGAGTTGCCGATTCCCCCAGTAACAAAAAAAAAAGTGTTTTTTCTGCATGCAAATGGATGATCAACCATGAAAAACTACAAATGTATAGAATGGTGACACACCGCGAAGTGGTGGATGGCTCCCATAATAGAGACTAAGAGTCTGACAAAAGGAGGGAAGTAGATACCCCTCCGGATCTAGCGGAGACTGTGAGGAGTCTCATGGCCGAACTACAAAACTGCAAGGCCGACAATGAGAGGCGTATAAAAGAGCAAGAGAAACAAATGAAAAATTAATACAGTCTCGTTGTAGAGTTTATCCAACATACAAAGACAATAACAGCATGAACCTAACACTAGTCATGTGGACCGACGACAGACAAAGAGGAGTCAAAGTCCACTCGAGATATGGAAACGTGGTCTTTTAGGTGGCCACACTAGGAAGAGCACCTCGAAAAAGGTCCACCCCAGAGATAGGGGACAAGCGTCGGTTGATTCCTCTTGAAAGGAAATTGGTAAATCAGAGGGATCTTCTAGTAGAAGAACTAGTCCACATTCTCGAAGAGAATGAAAGAAGCGAAAGCATTCCAAAAATTATAATCTCGAAGAATTCAAGAAGGCCAAACCACCCTCTTTCGATAGTGAGATAAAGAGGGGAGAGGAAGCAGAAGCCTAGTTTCTTAGACTAAAGAAGTATTTCAGAGTCCATGACTTCTCAGAAAACTTGAAGGCCCAAGTAGCCACTTTCAACCTGAATGGAAAGGCTTCCATTTGGTGGGAAGACCTTAATAATGTGAAAGGGATTCATGAAGAAGACCTATCTTGGGAACGGTTTGAAAAGTACTTCAGTAAGAAGTATTTGTCGGAAAAGTATTTTGACGAAAAGACTAAAGAATTCTATGAACTCAAGTTGGCGCAACTCACTATAGAGGAATATGTCAGCAAATTCCTTGAGTTGCTAAGGTACGTACCCTACATAAAACTAGAAAAGGCCAAGGTGAAACGATTCATCAGTGGGCTACCTAAGGACTATCCGAACAAGATTGATTTTGATGAGCCAAGGACCCTAGAAGACACTATCCAAAAGGAAAGATATTGTTATGAATAGTTTGGGCTTTGGCCAAAACCTCATGAAGGATGTAAGCAAAATAATAGTTTGGGATTCCAGAAAAAGGGGTTTAAATCCCCAAGATTTTAAAACTATAGGAAGGATTCAAGGATGAGCTTCCTGAACCAAAGTGTACACCAACAGAATTTCCCCTCCTAGAGCGGAAATAAACCTTTTGGATCAACCTCAGGAAAGATTGATAAACCAAAGAAAGAACCCTTGAAATGTCGGGGTTGTGGAGAATAACATCTACTAAGGGACTGCTCACATAGACAATAGAATAGTAGGAGAATTTACAACGTCCAAGAAGCTACCACCATCAACGATGTGGCCAGGATTATGCCGTGAATTTATGCAACTGTGGATGATAAACAAGCCAGCCACCAAGCTTTCGTAGTGGAGCTGGAAGGTATGATCGTCAACCATCCAATTTCTATTTTAATTGACCTAGGTTCTAATTTGAGTTATGTAGCCCCTCCGACTATTGATAAGTGTAAACTGCAACCAACTAGACATGTTAAACCATGGTTGGTACAACTAGCCACTGGGACCAAAATAAAGGTGGCGGATGCTATACGAGCTTGCCAATTCATCATGGGTGGATTTCTCACCCAAGGGACCCTTAACGTACTTCCCTTGGGATCTTATGATTTTTTGATTGGTATCGACTGGTTGGTTGCTCATGAAGCTAAAATGGATTATTACCACAAAACTTTAGAATGTGTAAATGAATATGGGAGAAAGATGATCCTCCAAGGGATTCAGAAGCATGTCTCAGTGAGACAAATATCGACCCTTCAAATGAAGAAGTATTGCAGAAAAGGGTGTTCCTTATATGCGATACAGATATTGGACTCCGTTGAAGAGGATGAACCAAACCTAGAGGACCACCCCATATTGAGAGAATACAAGGATGTATTCCCAGAAGAAGTACTAGGCCTACCTCCGAGAAGGGATATTGACTTCTCAATAGAACTTACACCAGGAGCGATACCAGCATCAAGAACGCCATACATAATGAGCAGGCCAGAACTTGTTGAGCTCAAGCTACAACTAAAGGAGATGATGGACAAAGGCTACATCTGGCCCAGTGTATCTCCATGGGGAGCGCCCGTCTTGTTTGTGAAAAATAAATATGCCACACTCCTACTGTGCATAGATTACAGAAAACTTAATAAGGAAACCATAAAGAACAAGTACCCCTTACCAAGAATCGCTGACATGTTTGACCAATTGGAAGGTGCATCCATATTCTCAAAAATCGACCTAAGATATGGCAACCATCAAGTCCAGATTAAGGATGAAGACATCCACAAAAAAACCTTCAGGACGAGGTATGGTCACTACGAATTTGTGGTGGTGCCATTTGGGTTAACTAATGCCCCCTCCATTTTTATGTGCTTGATGAATAATGTACTCAGAAAATTTCTAGACAAATTTGTATTGGTCTTCATTGATGATATCCTAATCTACTCCAAGAACAGGGAGGAGCACGAAGAACATCTTAGACTCATACTTCAATTACTAAGGGAGCATCATCTCTACGCTAAGTTTAGCAAGTGAGATTTATTTCAGAAGAAAGTCCATTACTTAGGGAATGTCATATCTAAGGAAGGGGTGGCAGTAGACCCTGAGAAGATCAGATCCATTATGGAATGGCCTACCCTGAAGGATGTATTTGATATTAGGTCCTTCATGGGCTTAGTGGGATACTATATAAGATTCATAAAAGGGTTTTCCAAGATTGGTTGTCCAATCACTGCCCTTCAGAAAAAGGGGGTTAAATTATTTTGGACATCAAAATGCAAAGAAAGATTTCAGGAACTAAAATACCTCCTGACCCATGCACCTGTGCTAAAGATCGTGGACCCAGACGATGATTTCCTTGTGTGTACCAATGCCTGCAAGGAAGGACTCAGAGGAGTCCTCATGCAATAAGGACGTGTAATTTTCTATAGGTTCTGGAAATTAAATAAGAACGAGAGAAACTACGTGACCCATGATCTAGAGTTGGATGCCATAGTGTAGGCCTTGAAAATGTGGAGGCATTACCTCCTAGGTAGGAAATTTTTACTTATGACAGAACACTGTGGATTGCAACACCTATTTGACCAATCAAAACTCAATTCTAGACAAGCTAGGTGGATGGCCCTCCATAGCGAGTTTGATTTCAAAATCAAACATATCAAAGGAAAGGAAAATAAGGTGGTCGATGCCCTTAGCAGAAGCATGAAAGCAATTCACCTGGCAGAAGTGAGCACCTGTGAGACAAATGTCAAGGAAAGAGTCAGGAATACACAAGAGACACATGCATTCATTAGGACCGTGACTTCATACCTAAGGAAAGAACCTACAGGACTAAATTATGAGGGCTACCAAATGCTCGAGGAAGAGTTGCTGACCTACAGAAACAAATTGTAAATTTCGAACTTTGACGACTTGAAGAGGTTCATAATGGATGAACTGCATAAGAGACCATATACTGGTCACCCGGTATATCAAAACATGATCACAGCCACTAGGAGACAATTCTATTGGCCTTGATTAAATAAATACATAGTTGAGTATTTATCCAAATGCATAGAATGCCAACAAGTTAAAGAAGAACATCGACACCCAACAGGGTTATTACAACCTCTACCAATCCCGGAATGGAAATGGGAAACCATCTCCATGGATTTCATCACCGGATTACCAACATGGACTAGACAGAATGATTCCATCATGGTAGTGGTGGACAAATTAAGCAAGTCCGCTCACTTCATTCTTGTCAAACCGACTTGCAAGGCAATAGATATTGCCAACATATTCATGAAAGAGATATCCAGACTACATGGCATTCCTAAGGAAATCGTGTATGATAGAGACACAAAATGTACTTCAAACTTTTGGAAATCCTTGATGGATGGTTCGGAAACCAAATTATTGTTTATGATATCCTATCATCCCAAAACCAATGGACAGATGGAAAGAGTGAACCAAATATTAGAAGACATTCTAAGGATGCATGTAATGCATCAGCCTAAGAAGTGGGAAGACTACCTAACATTGGTAGAGTTTGGAAAAAATTACAATCGGACCCGACATGTTGAAAGAAATGGAACAAAAAGTGATTTAGATAAGAAAAAATCTGAAGATTTCTCAAGATAGACAGAAAAGTAACGCTAACAGAAAGAGAACTCTCAGAGAGTTCAAGACCAGAGACCATGTATATCTTAGGGTTAGACCCCAGAAGAGTTCCCTGAGAATGGGAGCCTGCACCAATTTGGCAACTTGATATTGTGGACCCTTTGAAGTATTAGATAGAGTGGGACTTATAGCCTATAGGCTAGCACTTCCTCCCACTGTAAAGGCACATAATGTTTTTCATGTTTCATTATTGAAGAAATATGTACATGATGTTGATCATATAATTGATTGGTATGTGATCCAGGTGGAACCAGAGAGAGAATTCCTGCCAAAACCCCAATGCATACTAGATAGGAGGGAAACCTCACTCAGGAACCGAACCATTTCACAGGTCAAGGTGCAGTGGAAACACTTTGGCCCAGATGAAGCTACGTGGGAAATGGAAGATGCCATGAAACAAGCATATCTGATTTTGTTTACTTCTATACATACACGTCATGTTGATAGATAAACATCGAGGACGATGTTCCTTTAAGGGGGAGGGAATTGTAACACCATGTTTCCTCCAGTCTGTAAAAATAACTATATTGGCCAAGAACTATGGAAAACTCAAATGTGTGAATGTTTGATTTGAGGGACCTTTGTATAAAAGGTCAATGAATGTAAATTTTGTTATGAATATGTGTTGCATGACTGTTGAGGAGGGGATGTGCTAAAAGATACCATGATGGCTAATAAAAGGTGGTGGATGGGACCTAGAATGGTTTCCTTAACTTCCATTGGACCAGTACCATACTGGTCTTTACGTGCTCACAGACCAAAGTGACTCTCTGACCCTGGAAGAAATTTCCCATCAAGATGGTAGGTGGGGAGACTCTTCAAGAGTAATGAGGGGATGGGGTGAACTGCCCATCCATAAAAGCTCTCAGACCTGACCACGGATGGGGAAATTCATGCCACACGCAATCTTGTAGAGAAAAGGAAAGAAAGGAAGTGGGGGATGGGGGAGGGCATGGAAAAAATAGAGAAGGAGAACCGAGAAACTATGGAATTATAGGGGGGTTCTGAATGCAGGAGAAAGAGAGTAACCTTCATCCTTGATCTCTGTTGAGATGGAAGTAAGAGATGGAATCTCAGAGCATCGTGGTATATCTCGGGGGTGGCTAGTGGTAAATCCGTTTGGATTCACTGAGCCAACGGTTGGGTGGAAACGAGCACCCCTCTCAGTAGTCACATCATGCCTTGTGGTTCTTATAAGTGTTATATGCCCTATAATTTGAATTAAATTCCATGGATAAATGTTTTTACTTATATTCCATAGTTGTTGTCTATGTAAAATAGTTATGTTCAAGGTATGAGTCTGTCCCATGGAGCACATACCCATTTGGTTGAATTCTCGTAATAGTCTAGGATGGCTCCTCGAGAGCACCTTTCCCCAGGAATTACATCTTAACTTGGAGCCATACCGAGCCATTACCCATAAATCTGACTAATATTATGAATAATCATCCACAAATCATATGAAGGTTCGCATGACATGGGTCTGAGGATCCTGTGTAAGGAGTTCACTCTCGCCGGTTCGGGGCCGTGGAAGCTTGAAGCCCTAAATAGGTTGAAATTTCGTTACCCAAGTTCGTAAAGATTAACGAGTTCAAATACCTAAAGAGAGTATCCTCTCGTTAGTATAGACAAATGGATGAGATCCTTTTGGAAGGATCCAAGGTATGTCACTACCATTGGACCTAGAGAAGGAGTGTAAGTGTTAATGCCTCAACTCCTTCAGTCTTCGCAAGTAGCGATAGAACCGGGACCGTAGATCCAAGGATCTTCGGAATTTGTATTGATCTTCAATCTTAACCCTTGTATCGGCAGGAGAGAGGAATCGTCAAAGTATTGAAATTCTTGAAGTAATCAAGATCGTCCATTGTGGAGGAGAGGTGGCAAAGATCCAGAAGCCATCGAGGTTTCAGACTTCAGGAGACTAGAGTTGAAGACGAAAAAAAAAAAAAACTCGCAAAGGGAGGACTCCCGAAATATTTGGGACTGTCCATCAGAAGGGAAATGTGGAGGGAGAATGACCTTTCACTGACTCACACCTTAGAAAAGCCAACAAGCAAGCTTTAAGAACTCGCGATAGTCTAAAACGCAAAAGGATTTGGGTTGTTGCATCGAGGCTGACTATGGGACGTCGTTCTAAAGTTTCAACATTTTGGAGTTCGACATTTTGGGGGTCAGGGGATCCAAGGTATATCGACCTTCGACTTCGCTACACACGAAGTCTCGAAATCATGAAATGATCTGAGTCGTCATACCATAGAGGAGGGTGATCGTTGATCTAGGTGATAAATTTTGGAATTTCGGGGATTGCGCATTCGAAAGGTAAGTGTTGAGAGTTGAGATTCGACCTCACAAAATGCAAAATACTCTTTGGGTATAGTTCGTGGTCACAGTGTCGTGGGCGTATGAACAGAGGCTAAGAGGGGAGCTAACCAGCGCTCAGCCCTCATTGGGAATCAAGAGTGTGAAGAACAAGGGTTTGATTCCCTTACATTGTCAATATGCGAATTCCGAAGTAACGATCTGAGACTAACGCCCTTTGGCATTCAGGTTTTTGGTCACATATTGGGGGTGTAAGGCTCGTGCCTTGTGCGGGTCATGCAGTCGAGGTTCAATGGAGACTGTGGATCAAGCAACAAGACCCTGGTAGGGAATCAAAGAGAGGATTTGGCTCAAGAACATGAATAAAATTTTTATTTTATTCTGCCCATCGTGGGGGTGCTACAGGTTGGTTTTCATTGATGTCAACCCTTGAACAAAGTTTGGTAGCGAATTCTGGTAGCACAAAGGTTTGGGTAATGGAACCAAGGTTGTTTCATGTATAATGGTATGAGTTTTAATATGTTTTAAGGTAATATTATTCTATATGGATAGTACATGTCATTCCATTTCCGGTAGTATGTGGAACTTCACATAACTCCTCACGGTTAGAGAGTTATGGCCATGAGAAGTAGGAGAACCCAAGTTTGGGTAATGGACCCAAGTTTGTCTGATGGATAATGGTATGAGTTTTGATATATTTGTAGGCAAGACTATTCTATATGGATAGTACATGTCATTCCATTTCTGGTGGTATGTGGAACGTCACATAACTCCTCACAGTTTGAGAGTTATGGCCTTAAGAAGTTGGAGGACCCTCATATGTCATCTAGAAGCCCCAAAAGGTCAAAGTAGTCAAAGTGATTTAAGAGATTTTAGAAGGTAAATAATAAAGTGAAGTGATGAGTGTATTATAATTCAAAGTGAATACAAAATAAATTATTTAAATAATAAATTTAATGGAGAAATTAGAAGTGGGTTAACCCTAAAATAAGGAAAGTAGGCAAAGTGACCTAGAAGATGCTTCTAAGGAAGCTACTTGGAGAGTATAAATAAAAGGAAAGGCTCTCTCATTTAATATCACACTTGAGAATATTGAATATACATAGGTGACTAAGGTAACCAAAGGATATCTAAGCCAAATTTCAGAGGGAAGATGAAGAAAAGAATGACGTAATTCAAGGGAGGATAAATTATTTTGATGATGCTTTCTAAGGTATGTTATTTACAGGTCATCTCACCATTTTCGTAATAACTTTTTTTATAGAATGATTCAAACCATGAAATTGATAGGTAATTGAGGAAACATATTCAAGTATCTTTGGTAAACATTTCAGCTTTTGGGTCATTTTATTTTTGGAGTTACACTCTTTTTAAAATAGGGTTTGTGGCTAGTCCTGAAACTAGTCTAAAACATGTGTTTCGGGTAAAAACGTCATAACTTCTTCATAACAGATCCAAATTCAGTAAGAAAAATGTGTTGGTTGTAGTACAATCTTTAGTATTCTTTGTAAAATTTTCAGATCAATTCAACAAATATTCTGTGCAGGGAACGCTCTACAAGGTTGCTCTCTAGAATAAGCCAAAATTCAGCAAGGTATGCCAGTTTTTCTATAACTCCTTTTCTAAGAGGTTCCAAGTAATGACACGTGGAGGAATTGAATAAAACAAAATGAAGAACATTGTGTACTATTTTCATATCTTTATTCATTACAGGTACATAGTTATGATTATTTCAAGTTAGGGTTGTTGACTAATCCCAAACTAGTCATGTGAGACTAAAGAAATTTTTTATGAAAATGCTAGTTTCTTGTTGTGAAAGTTAAGGAAGGTTTGCAGGTATGTGATCATATACACCAGGTCTATTACATATTTACAAGTCATATTTGGATGATGAAATTGATGAGGGCTTTTGGTTAAGGTACATGTTGGGTACATGGTTGAGACAAATAGTTGATGAATTGGCACATACATGAGGTGTATAGTTGATGATGTTGGTACATATTGATGAGTCATAGTTGATGAGTAGTTGACACATGATTGGTACATATTTGGTACATGGTTGGATGTACTTGTTTATGGTACAGGTTGATTACAGGTTGTTTGGTATAGGTTGGTGCATGGTTGATGCACTTATTTATGGTACAGGTTGATGCATGGTTCAGGTTTATTGGTACAGGTTTACAACAGTATATATCATAGTGATAGTGTGACAGTGGTTCCATCATTCTACTTCTACTTCAGGGCGGTTGGACGAGGCAAGGACAGGTGGTTGTAGCCACCTTCCAGTTGTAGCTAAAGAACATAGGGGGTTGTAGCCTCCTTCTGGTTGTAGCCGGAGAATAGGGGAGTTGAAGCTTCCCTCAGTTTGTATCCCGAGAAACAAGGGGGTTGGAGCCTCCTTCCAGTTGTAGCTGGAAAACAAAGGAAGTTGGTGCTTCTAGTGAATGTAATTCTTCAAGACATATAAGAAAAAGTATTATGTGGTTTTCTCCCACTTTGGGTTTCCACGTAAAACACTGATATATTGTGTATGTGCATGATTGTTCATTTTTTCATTGCTTATTTACTCTGTAGTTATTGGATTATAATGCTACATTGATATAACACTTGGATTATATGGTTAAAAGGGATTTTATTGCTCTATTACTGATTCACCCCCCCCCTCCCTCTCAGTAATCCAACAGACCAATATCTTATCATGTTCATTCATAAAGGGAGTTTTAAATTGTCAAAAATAGAGTCAATATATCGCAGGTATTGGGGAGGGGGGATTGTAGATATTGCAGGGTATTAAAAGGGATATCTAGTAAAAATAAGATTTTTTTTAATGGAAAGATGTATTCGGAGGGGGGTTCAACAAAAGGATTTTGGGAGGTATTTGTCAATATCTAGTGAAATTAGAGGTATTTTTGAATATCCTATAAACGTATGTGCTATGCCACAGATTCACTGAGTGGAGACCCTATGAATGGGGTTAGTATAAGACACCAAAAATTTGACCACAAAAATTCCACCACAGAGTTTGGTAGAAATTACATGAACAAGATTGATTGTTAGACACCTCTCCAATAAACAAGATTTTTATAATTTCGAAGAGTGTAGATACTTTATGCATACTCCATTCAAATAAGGACCAATATGAATGCGACATAAAAAAGGGTTGAGAAAAATGAACTTCCCTAAAAGAAATGTTAATGTAAATCCAATGCATCTTTTCCTATCTATTAAATGTAACCAAGCATGAGGGAAGAAAGATGAAATCAATTTTTGATTCCTAAGTCAAGTCATGGATTCAATTTTATAAGTAGACGATTTATAGAGCTAAAATCATGTAAATTGTATGTGTCCTTGTGCTTGAGAAATGAGGTACTCTATCTTCCACTAAATTATATCCCTATCTTCCCATTTAAAAAGAGCATGTAAAATAAAATAAAATAGTCCATATTGTCATTATTTATCGTCTAATTATACACTATATTATTACTCTACTCTAAAAATACTGCACTTGATTCTTTGCAGGATGAACCTAATCGCTTCCACAACTCCATATTACATTGATTAAAATTTGATTACCTGCTTTGTAGGAGTGAACACGATTATGTAGATGAAATGGGCTTTGGATGTGAGCAACTAGCGTATGTTTTAAGACTTGGAGTGAATTCCATGAGTTTCTCCATTTAAATTATCTCCTTTACACGCTTCTCACATTAATTCTTTTTGTAGGGAGAGCAAGAAAAATATTCACAAATTTCCACTGGACCTCTTAGGAAGTTGGTATTTTTTATCAAATGCATGTATAGTTCAGATAATAATACAAGAAAGCATGGAACCCTACAAGATTATGCAGAGGACATGGGAGTTTCACCACTTAAAAAAATGAAATTTTGTGAAGTGAATGAATGTGTTTGTTGTCCAATTGTACTCAAACACACACTATGAACACATGCATAAGATGTAAATATTTTCTATGAGAAAAAGACTTATCTTTTCCTTAGATTTTGCAAGAAGAAACCTCCTTTTTGGTGCATAAAGGACCACGACAAGCTAGTTTGTTTGTCGAAGAAGCAAAGCTCAAAGATATTACAATAGAATCCCATGAAGATGAATGCAATGATGGTAGGTTTGGATTGAATTAACTGCAGGAATAGGTTTTATTCATCAATATCATGATTGTTAAAATATTTTGAATTTATTTTATTGTAGTTTTGGGTAGAGTATAGAACAAAGTTAATTATTAGATGTTTGAATCTATAATCAAGATAAGGATATTCATTAAAACATGGCACAAAGAGATATCATAATAATATTATAGTGATATTTGCATAAACCAAAATATTATTAGTGATGTTTTTGACCCTCCAAGATCCTCATTTGTAAAGAAGTAGAAGTAAAGAAAAAAAAAATCAATGGAGAGAAAGTAACCTTGAGAATTTAAAGTTTTATTATGGATTTTCATACAAAAGTTTTAATGTTTGAGATGAGTCCTAAGTTTGATATCTTGGGTCTTTCATTTTTTTTAGGGACGTTGGGTAGATTTTTTGAGTGTGTTTCGTGGTTGGTTTGTTGTGTCCTTCTCTATAAAGTTTGAATGATTTGCACTTTTTTGTATCGTATCATTGTATGTAGTTTAAGGTCTTATTAGTGTTGCTAGTTATCCAAACAAATTTTATGTTTTGTGTTTTAAAATTTCGATTTTAAAAGGAAACTTTTTAATAACTAAATAAATACATTTTTGGAGATCATAACTTCTAGATTATCAACCTAAATGAATAGAGGATTCATTTCTTAATACTTAGTATGCATACTTCCCAATACATTTCCATACATATTTACAACCTAATTAATTTCAGATAACCATTTTAATTTTTTTTTTCTTAGGTAACATATCCCAGAGAAAACCTTGAGACACTTCTCCTCATTCCTAGGATGGTACATAGGGTAAACTCTATATTCTTCAAGGCATTAGGTTGGTGGGGCTCAAATTCATTGCAACAATATATTCATTAAGATTTCAACCTATCACTTGTGGGAATAGAACCAAGGTGGGGAGCAAAACACTTCTCTCAACTACTCGAGCTAGACCCAATTAACTAATAACCATTTTACTTATCAACACCTAAACTAAACTTCATAGAAATTTCACATAATCCATAAAAATTCATATTTTCTCACAAAAAATAAATATTCCATGACAAAGGAGAACCAAATGAAGAACTTAACTTATTCACAAGCTAAATTCCAAGGCAATTAAATAGGTGTGAACAATTTTCCTCCCAACCACATGAAATCCTCTATGGATATCAACCTCTTCTTGGGCCATGATACCACCAGGGTGAAGGAGACAAATTCAAGACTCTCGAGTCACCTTTTCCATTCCAAAAAGATTCCAAGATTAACCAAGAAATCCATTATTGAGTTCTTTAATTAATCTTTCAGTCAGGTCAGCTTTGGCACTCACTCTACTACCCCCTACAACATAGGAAGATACTCCCTTCTCTACTCTCTAGTATCTTAGGAATACTCTTCTTCTTTTTTCTCTTCAATATGTGTAGCAAGAGACTTCCAAATCACTATCTACTTTAAGATTTAATCTTCAACAATATTTTGCTTCTTAGATAGTAGAATCTTTAATGCTTACACAACTTAAAGATCGATAATAAGCATGAATTAAAGAGGATGTCTCCCTACTCAATCTTGATCTCTATTCCCACACAACAAACCCTCTTCCATGCCTCCATGGATCATACAAGATTCACGATGATTTTTCTTCATAAAAACATACTTTTTATCTTTAAGAAATCCATTTTTCTCAAGCTTCTCTCCTCCAATTTGAATTTCCTTCTTTGCATGAATGAATGGTGAGTAGTGCGAAGCCTCCTCTCCACTCCTTTCTTAATTCCATAAAAGTATGAGTTGGTTACTTCAATGTAGGAGGTAATTACTTGGGTATAAGAATTAATTAAGTCCTCAAATTTAGATTTTCCTTTCACTTAACTTGACTTCTAATTTAATTGACAATAACAATAGGAACAAGTGAGGAAATAGGATAATGATATGGAAGTAGGATATGGAAAAGTCAAGAGACATAGGTCAACCCCTTGGACCTCCTTAATTTTCTCATTTGGTGGACTCATATCCCCTTATATCTTCAGTCAACCAACTTTGGACCATTATTTTAATTATCGGAAATATATGCTTCAACATTCATTAGTGAGACCTTCGCCTTAAGCTCCACACTAGGAATTTATACAAAAACTTTTCATCTATTACACATTGGATCATTTATTAGTGGACTCTCATAAATATATCCATATATACATAATTCCGTCCAATACATTGAAAAGATTAAAATCAAGATATCACAACATCTCTAGCTAATCAAAAGTAGAACATTGAGTCAATTAAGATTATTGAATCTATTCTTCCCATTTGATGTAATTTTGACACTAACTATCAATTCAATCCATTTAAAATTATTTGACATATATTCTTTCACAAGTTACTCTCATTAAAAAATCGTCATTTTTATCTATCATTACATTTGTTGTAGATTCAAATTGATTGTTAAATTTAGTTCACCAAGGAGGACCGTGAGACGTGTAAAAGTTGATAAATTTGTAGCCATTGCATAGAAAATTGAGTTAATAAAAATTGTTTTGGAAAACATATCCCTATAGGTTGGGTTGAAAATTAAATTAACATAATTTGTATTTTAATGTAAGAAATAAAATAAATAAATTTTGTTTATACATATATATATATATATATTTTGTCGGAAGTTATAGCTTCATTTGATTAATAAGAACTTTTATTATGGAACTTTATTTTTACAAGTTTTGATCCATTTTAAGATGATTTGAATCATCAAAATTTTGACAAAAAAGAGTAAATCAAAGTGGAACTTTACTTTACTTCGTACAAAAAAATAAACCCATTAGATTTTGTCCACTTATTAACTCACTCATTTTTTGTGATGAATGCACTTTGTAGAGATTTCCATCATGTGCAGGGATGATTTTCTTAACTGCAAATGGCCTTGGATTGTTGACTTCTGGTGCAATCCATTAGCATAAGTTGCCATCTACGATCTAAAATGTTTATTGAGTGCCCACATAAAAGATGATAATTGGGCAGGCTTACTCAAAAGGAGTAACTTACTCTCGACAAATCCATTTTTTTTTTTGCAAATTGTTGAATTTTGTTTAGAATTGTAGTTCACTTTGAGTGAAAATTTGTTTATGAAACTTTGGTCCATTCTAAAATAAGGTAGTATCTTCATGTAGAAAATATTTCTTTTTTATTTTTGACAAACATAGTTTTGCAATAAATATCGTGATTTTGACTTTACAGGTAACTGTTATGAACAAACCAAAGGCACAACCATGGGATCTTCCTTATCTCCAGTGGTCGCAAATATTTTTATGGAAAATTTTGAAAACCGACCCATAAACTCTTGGCACCTCAAACCAAAATGTTGTTTTAGGTTTGTCGATGATACCTTCGTCATTTGGCCTCATGGTCAGTGTTCCCTCCACTCCTTTGTCCAACATCTCAATGGCATTTCCCCCTAGATAAAGTTTACGATGGAAATGGAAAAGGATAATTCTCTTCCCTTCCTGGATGTCCTTATCTCTCGATTGCCTAATGGCTCGCTCACCCATCAAGTTTACAGAAAAAAAGACCCATATTGACCAGCACCTTCATGCTCACTCCCATCATCATCCTGCACAAAAATATGTTGTTCTTAGAACTCTCATAACCAGAGCCAATCGTATCTCTAATTTCAAATTTCAAAAATTTCAAATTTCCTTTACTAATTTTAACAATATTTATCAGTCTTTTTCCTTATCAATAATTATTTTCCTTAATGTTAATTTTATCATTTTACTTATGTTCATCTCTTCAACCACTATTTTATTATCCTCTTCTATTTATTCTCTTCCCTTGGTAATATTTTCTCGAAACCTTTCAAAACATCCAGAGAAACCAACAACAATATGACTACTAACACTAAAAGCCTTCACTCACAAATTTTAAGATGTTACAAATTCTAACAATGTACATAAATTCCTAAACTAACATTAACTTTAAAAATTCATCAAAATTTGTAGGAAAATAAAATCTTAAAAAACTCATAATTAAAAAAATACAAAATAAATAAATTATAAATAATAAATAATAAATTAAAAAAAAAAAACTTTCCATAAATTTGAATTTAACTCATAATTTAAAAAATAAATAAATAAATAAAAATAAAATATCAATTTTTAAAAATAAATTCCCCACAAATTTGAATTTAACTTATAATTAAAAAAACAAAAAAATAAATAAAAATAAAATAATAAGTTAAAAAACTGAACTCCCCCACAAATTTGAATTTATCCGTGAATTAATAGACTCCTTACAGAAAGGCATCCATAGAACTCTGATGTATATGCTCGCATATAGGGCGGTGTATCGAGTGTAGACATAATAAGCCATACGCTCCTATGGATTGTGAAATCGAGAAGGAAAACTACAGATATTGTGTTTATTAAATGGAGAAGGAAAACTACAGACATTTTAAAATAGATAAGATTTGATAATGTCTTATATATTGGTGCAGCATCAAAATGATCTTTCACAATGTAAAATAATGTCTTATATATTGGTGCATCATCAAAATGATCTTTCACAATGTAAAACAAATAGAAAGAAACACAACAATGTAAAACAAACAGAAAGAAACACAACAATCACGTTCTCCCGTTTTTGTTTAATAATGTGAGTACATCCCATGCATATGATAACATTAACCCATCCACAATTTCACATCAACATCATACACATTATAATGGGCTATAGGTTCACATTAAAGTGGGGTACTAGAACCTAAAAGCGACATAATATACCATTTGTGATTGATGGATGCCAACATTTGGATTTGGAGTTATAGGAAGAGATGTTTATGAGTGTAGGTAGTCAAGTTGATTTCTTTATACTCAACATACAAGGGAATGGGTTGCCTTAAGGGAATGGGTTGCCTTAGTGGACCTTGAGGGTTGATGCCCACATATAATGAGATTTAGATTTGGTAATTTGGTTAAATATATGTGTTTTTGTGTAAAAAGTGTTAAATTCAAAATTTATTTCTTAAATAATTATAGATTTTTAAGGCAATTTGAGGAGGGAAACCATGGTTGATTAATATTAAAAGAATTAGTAGACAAATTGTTGTTTAGGACAACTATGGTTAAGTGTGGATTAACTCACAAAAGGTTGATGTGAAAGCTTACGGTGAAGTGCCACACTAGGATTTTTTTAACATGTGGTAGACACAATGATAGAGTATAAAATTGGTTGTCATTGATGTCAACCCTAGAAGAAATCTAGAAGCCTCTAGAAGTAATGGGTGTAATTGAAGAAGTCTCCAAAGTGGCCCCCTTATGGCGTAGCTTTAAGTATGGCCCTCATGGGAAGACGCTTTGAAGACGTCTACAATAATCCCTGGAAATATGGTTAAGTGGTTAAGAAGTGTTAAGTCTTAAATCGTGGCACATTACCCCTTAATTGGGGCATATTACATTAGTATTGTTATTTTATTTATGTTGGCTTGGGTCCATTAGTTGTAATTATACCTCCTAGTCTCCTACATATATACCAAGGAGACCTTTTCATTTGGAATAATCTAGTATTGGTGAATTCATATGATGTATAAGGAGCTTTCCCCCTCAAAGAGGCTTATTATATGAATTTCTCTCTTTGTCAAGGTGTTAAGTACTTATTCTGAGGTTGTTATGCTATTTTGATATTTGGTTCTTAACCTTTGGTATTTTAATTAATTATGGTGTGAGTTGAATGATATCTATTAAATTTGGATAACATGTGAGATATGATGTCAGGGAGGAATGGTTGTGATGATGGAGTTGAACTTCCCAAGGAGGAAGGCGATGGAAGAAGGAATAAGGGTGGGGAATTTTGGAGAGGTTTGGGGTCCGACTGTTAGAGGAAGAGATTATGGTTTTGGGAAGGAGGACAAACCAAATCGGGAAGACTGTGTGAGAAGGGATTTTGCACTGAGATTGTGATTTTGACTAGGATTGTTGGATATACTAGTGGGGTGTGGCTTTAGGACTTTTGACATGGAGGGCTAGGAAACTTCACAAGGTTTTCTAGAGCTAGTTAGTTGACAAGGTTGTTCTTAGCTGCCTAGGAGGATTAACATCCAATTTCAAGAAACAAACAAGGTGAGTAGACAACTTAGGGAACATTTCAATAAAGGACAAAATCAAGTAGAGTTTGAGGTATTTTTCTTATTCTTCTAATTAACTATGGTCAAATTTGTTTATTTATGAGGCTCTAAATAAAAATTATGTTGTATATTGAAATGGAGTTATGAGGCTACTTTTATCTTTAAAATTGAGATATAAATAGTGAATTCAACATAAAGGACAACTAGAAATTAATATCATACAATCAGAAATTAAATTTCATACAAATAAAAATCAACATAAACTTCTTTCTTATGTTCATCATAGATCTTTTATTAACATAAAAAATCATTTAGATTACAAAGCTTACTATTTAACTCTCAAGCCCTAGTGAAGGGATTTCAACACATAGTATTTTCATTACTTATCATTTGTGGAACATTATTAAACATTGGCACTTCAGTATATGGACATGTGGACCTACATATATGTGAATACTATGAATAATTATTGTTATGTTATTAATGATGGATGTTATGTGGTTTAGTTCTAGCATGCTAGTTTTAATTGAAAGATTTTGGTATGTGGATATCGGGTTTGAGAATATGTTTTAAACGCAATTAGTACCATGCGTAGAATAAACTAGATGATTTACATAGTTCATCCAATCACATGTCAATAGTTTATGGCTATGCATGATATTATGTTGTAAACTAACTTAGAGGTTGAATGGGCTATGTGATAGCTAGAGAAGTGTGATATTAAGTGGTTGATGTCATGGACATCGAATGATAAATTGTATGTTAGGGAGCATCATTATGCTATTTTATATTGGTTCAAACACATTGCTATGATATTTGGGCAAGTGAAGGTTTTTTGGCTAGCATGGTTGTCGAAACTAGATATTTGATGACAAGCTCCCATAACATAGTGCCATAGTATGGTCCATGATGACCCTAGTTCTATGGGGAGGGCCAGTGGAGGTATTTCCCACTATTTATCCTTTGAAACCTGGAGTGTTGGGAGAACTGTGTTAATCCACACTCCCCTAGATGTGTGATGGTGATTTCCAGTTTCCTATTAGGGAAGCTTGGTCAAGGCAGTTGACACTTATTCTTATGAGTTATATCTGGAGTTAGGTCAATATAGTTGATGCTCTAGTATATTCTAGTAGAGGAAGGATATGATCTGGAAGATGGAAGTAGGTTATGGAGGAAGGGTGTTTTGGAGTAGATGAGAGTGTTTTTGGGTTTTAATCATGTAACCTTAGTGTCTGACTTATTCTCTTTTCTTTTGTATTAAATGCTTAACTCAATTATGATAATATAGGTGAATGTTTCATTCATTTTAAACTATTGCGACTGATGAATTTCTACTATGGGTGATATCTAGAGTTAGGTTAATATAATTGATGCTACAATATAGTATAGTAAAGGAAGTATATGATCTGGAAGATGGAACTTGGAAGTAGTTTATGGAGGAAGGGTGTTTCCGAGTAGATGAGAGTGTTGTTGGGTTTTAATCATGTAACCTTAGTGCTTGACTTATTCTCTTTTCTTTTGTATTAAATTCTTAACTTAGTTTTGATAATCTAGGTGAATGTTTCATTCATTTTAAACTATTGTGACTGATGAATTTATGTTATTATGTTAGAGTAAATGTTTGATTAATTCATAATGGGGTTTATTGTGCTATTGACTTGGTTGTGAGCATACATGAATCTTTCATTATATGTGATGTGTGTTTTCATTAGTCCACACACAAGCTATGTATCTGTGAGCTATGCATACATACCTTGCATGCGTACACTAGTATTATTATGGTGCATTAAAATAAAGATTATGGTTGTTTGGCATGGGTGTATAATGTCTTAGTATAATTAATTTAATTAGATTTAATATTAATGTATATTAATGCTATTTATTAAATTGTTGATTCAATTCAAGACTCTGTGTGTGTGTGTGTGTGGAAAGGTACATGCTGATTTTATTTATTTCGGTATGGTGTGAGTTGGAAGATATTTATTAAATTTGGATAACATGTCAGATAGAATGTCAGAGAGGGATGGTTTTGATGATGGAGATGAGATTCTCAAGGGGAAAGGTACTAGAAGAAGGAACATGGGGGGGATTTTGGAGAGGCTTGGGGTCCGACTGCCAGAGGAAGAGATTATGGTTTTGGGATGAAATACATACCAAATCGGGAAGAATATGTGAGAAGGGTTTTTGCAGTGAGATTGTGATTTTGAATTTGATTGTTGGACATACTAATGGGTTGTGGTTCTGGTAATTTGGGCACGAAGGGATAGGAAACCCCCAAGGTTTCCTAGATCAGGGAGCCAACAAGGTTGTTCTTAGTTAGATGAGAGGATAAACATATAGTTTTGAGAATCAAACTAATAGAGTTCTCCCTAGTGGAGTTACCAGTTTCGTGACAAAGAATAATTTCCCATTGGCTAAGGTCAAATCAATGGCAGAGTGGACATAGGATACTCCACTTTCTAAATCATTTATTATGTCAAAGATACAAGAAAATGATGAGGAATAATACCTATGGCTAGTTGGCTAACCCCTTTTGTCATATTCTGTGATTATTCTTCAAAGATTTCAGGGAAATTTTTAAGGATCCATACTTAACATAAAGTGTATAAATCTTGGCAAATTTTATTGATTCTTAAAATGACAACTATAAAATGTTTGGTGGTATTTTTGTAAAAATATTCAAATTTAAAACGATTTTATATAGTTTCTAGAAAAATTTGGTAGTTTTTAAAGTAAAATAATTTTATACTATAGAATTTGGGAGAATCATTTTTGTAAACAATGAAAATTGGTGAATCTTTTTTTGGAAAATGACATGGAAAATTATCCCATGGCCAAAATTTAGCCCCTAAAATTTCCCCTTAAAGAGTTTTGAATGTCTCAATGCTCTTGAACTTCTCTAAAGATTTGCACACAAGCAATGCACAACCTTCCTCAAATCATTTAAACATAAATTATAAATGAAAATAAATTAAGAAAAATTGTAACTAACTTATCTTAATTAATATTAAGCAATTAATTTATCCTCCAAATTATGTAATCAATTATTAAAATAGATAATAATTTATTTAT
>ML793799.1:453654-467779 GCA_009831015.1 Picea engelmannii
AGAAGACAAATATTCATGTATATTTACCAAATGTAAAAGAACAATTACAAAGAAATACATGATTTTCTATCTGCATCTTTGTCGCCAAAATCCATGTTCTTCCAACTTGGATCACTTAAAGACTACAACTCTACCTTGGACTTCTTGTTATATAAGAATGATAAAATCTCCAAGATTTAGGTCCTATCTCAAAACAAGAAGTAAAGTTTAGGGCCATGAGGATCATAAATAAGTGGAAAAGGTCATAAAACCTCAAGGATGATATCTCATAAATGCTCTAGTATAAAGGTGCTTGAATGGTTGGTTTTCTTTCTCCAACATATGAACCTTATTTATACTCTTAGAAGTTGGTTAAGTTTATTGGCAATAGAAATTAGGGTTGGATAGGTGTACGAAACATGTACTTCCACTTAGGAGCACATGATTAATGCACATTTATATTTTTTACAACTTCAAAAATGCATATGATCCTTGCATAAAGGGAAAGCACATATGATAATCATGTTTCCTTAAGGAAAAGCACGTATACCTAGAGAAAATAATTTAAAAGGTGGTTTGAGTGGATCAAGGGCACTGGAGTGGATACATGTCCAAAGAAGTCATTAATGGTTAGTGATGACCAAATGAGTGTATCACTTCACATGTGTAGGCCTACTTATTTTTAGTTGTTTGCTTGTAAGTCTTTAGTCCCATTGGTGCATTATTGGCCTATCTTGCCTCACATATATATAGAGGAAGGAGAGAGTCATTTATTTTACTCACTCATTGTTGTTCATCTTGTGTTTAGAGTTGTAGAACCATGGTTTCATGAGAAAACCCTAGGAAGGATGTGGTCACAAGAGTGTTTTCATATCTCTCTCTTTTGAGTTTTCTTCTTTATACAATATCTCTCTTGTTGTGGATGCACTAGAGTTTCTTGGAGCATCTTGAATACTAGGGTTAGGGTTTCATCCCTTGGAGACTTGGATATTAGGGTGTAATTAAACCCTTGGTGTTACTTTTTGAAGAGAGAGAGAATATTCCATGCTTGGAGATTAGGGGTCTTGTTACTATGATACTAGTTTGTTGAGGATCTTTGGTGGAGGTAAAGTTTTTCATGTTTTTTCCTAGCTAGGATTTTGTAAAGCTAGAGGATTGTACAATCCTTAGGATGAAGCTATGATATGTACATATACTTCATATTTATACATATATATGAAATTTTTAGCTATACAAAATTGTCTCAATTGTAGATTTGATTTTCATCATTCATTATCTTATTTTTTTGGTGATTTCTAGTACTAGTTTTTCATGTTGGTTTGACATAAGTGAAGGTTGCAAATGTTAAACGATTTCATACTAATATAGAGAATAATAGGGCATATTTTCCTACTGTAAATCCTCATTAGCAATGATTTTAAATCTAACATTATTCTTGGAAAGTGTGCCCTAAGGGTTGAAACTCGTTGGCATATGTTTGATATCTTTACTATTGAATTGCATAGGGGATCGAGGTTGAAGTGAATTTCAATATATCGTCCATCGTTTGCTATGGTAATTTATATTTTATTTCATCCCTACGATTGAATATTCAAAGCTAGGTTTGGATCCGAGAAACCTTTGGTGTGAGGCGAAATTGCATATTGCATTAAAAGTATGAATTCTGAAATTTCTACATAGTATCAAAGATTTTGTAATTGACATCATTGTTTTTGTGAAATAAGGAGTTGACATTTTAGTTGTTGGAATTGGGAGTGAAACCCTAGTCTGCTTGAGATGCACACTTGTATCCATGAGAGGTTTTGATGGGTTGAAACCCTATTTTCTCTTGTGATGAGAGGTAATGGATCTACTACATCAATGGTTGTTATGGATGTATTTTTAGTAGGTATGATGCCTAGGAGGACATGTGACAGGTCACTGAATCATTTGTTCTAGGGATTTCCAATATGTTTTCACTTATACTAGTTGGTAGATCTATGTGATTGAATGGTAAAGTTTTATTTTCAATGGGTGTGATTCCTAAAAAGACCTATGATAGGCGGCTGATTTGTTCTAGGGATTTCCATTATGTGCATATCACCTAATAAACATAAATTTTCTCTACATTAATACCCATATATAAAATATAAAGTATTGTATACTTTTATATGATAAACAAATGAATGTGGATGTCAACCAATAAACATAAAAATTATTACAAAACTAATAAATTCACATCATTCAAGTCTAAAACCACCATTAGATCGGTAATAACTAAGAAATTCACATCATTCAAGTATAAAACCATTGCCACATAAAATTTTAGGGGCTATATATCACCCATGGGTTAATTTTCCATGCTTTTTCCAAAAAAGGGATTTTCCAATTTCCATTTTTTCTAAAAGAGATTTGCCCAAATTCTATAGACTAAAATTATTCTACCTTACAAATAGCCCAAATTTTATAGAAACTATATAAAATTCTAATGAATTTGAATATTTTTACAAACATATCATGAAACATTTAATACTTTGCATATTAAGAACTAGTAAGATTCACCAAGGTTTCTACATTCTAAGATAAATTTCCATCCTTAAAATTAACTGGTTTGGAAATGAATTATTGCTTCGAATACAACTCCACAATTATTCTAGGTGTCCATCATTGATTGCACTTGACTCTCCCATGTGCCCATTTCATGACTCTTTGGTTATTCATATGAATGTATCTTAAAAATTAACACAGAAGTTAGCAGGCCATTTCTATACTCATTCCAACAACTTAATAGAATAATAGGCAACAACATTGGCAACTGAATATCTTGCATTTGGATGTCAATCACCCAAGGTTATGGTGTTGTCTAAATGTTCTACTTTTTGGCTTTTTTGTTAAAATCTAGCAATATAAATTTGGGTGAAATCACATTTTTCTATTGTTTAGATTGGATTTCTGAGTGCATAAATGGATTTAGCATGCTGAAAAACTCTCGGAGCTCTCAGATTATACAGACTTAACCATTCAAATATGCAGCTCCAACAATGTCTCACTAGATTTTAGAAAAAATTAAACGAACAATATCCTTAGAAAAGACTCAAAACGTAAAACGTTTAGACTACGACCCTAAGGTTATTGGCATGCTAAATAAATCGTCCCTTACAGGTGGAGGGAATCTCTACTGCGTTGTTCATTATGATGTCACTGCATTGGAGTGTATTAAATTAATCCTTAAACGTTACTATCCATATGATCTGAAATGTCATTCATGATTAACAACTCTTCTAAGAATGGAGTAGTATACAAATATCTTAAGAAAATGGTAAAGCAAGGTTTCTTTATCTAAAATAAGTGGTAAAATAAGTCTTAGCACTTGGTGTTCTCTTACAAGATAAAAAGAAGGAAACATTGAGAAACTCTCTCCTACTAAGATTCAAGGTATCATAAATTCATATTCATATTCATATTTTTTTTAAGAAATTGTAGGTCTACTTCTTCTTCGCATCATTTATTTAGTGTAGTATTAAACTACTTTTTCATTCTTCACTTCCCAATTCTTTTGTAATCGCTACACATTTATAGAGAATGGTGAGATAGAGAAGCAATTGGAAAAGATTTTTGAAGATGGTAATGTATGTGTTACCACTTCTCCTTGTGCTTTTTTAGTTTTCATGGTGCCTAAGAAATAATAAAAAGACTCGAAATTATCCACATAGCAACAAAATTATGCACATAGCAACACTGAATAAGATCAATAAGAAAAATCAACATCCACTATTTAGGATTGATGATCTCATAATCATAGACAAGTTGAAGGGGATCAAATATTTTATTAAAATTGATCTAAGTGATCTTATAAACAAATTGAAATGGGTAAATATTTTCGTAAAATTGATCTAACGTATTTCATAAACAAGTTGAAGGGGTACACATATTTTAGTAAAATTGATCTAACTTATTTCATAGACAAGTTGAAGGGGTACATATATTTTAGTAAAATTGATTTAACTTTTGGCTATTTTGAGGTGCGTATGATGGAAAATGAGTTTTAAATCTGAATATGAGCTTATGAGTGGCTAGTCATGCATTTTGGCATTAGTAATGCATTTCACCAACTAAGGTAAATTTATAGTGGTATATTTGTATGGCATATTGGTTTATATTAGTAGCAAAATGACCATATTCATCCTATTTAATCGAAAACTTTGGAGGTGAGATTTGGGGGTGCTTTAATGCCAAAGAAAGTCTTGCAAATTTGCAATGGAAGCTATGTTTGGGCTTCATGGAGTCATCATTTTTGGGTGTTGACATAATGCCATCCCTCAATCTTATGAGTTGTGTTTAAGGGGGGATGTCAGAACCAATGTAACTTGGAAAAGTCAAAATTGTTGGTCAACTAATATGAGAGAGATTTCGACTAAAAGTCGAAATCAACTAAGGACCAACCATTTGGTCGAGATATGCATATATAAATGGTCTCTGGATCAGTCTAACACAATGTGGAATTATGAAAATTATATTCTTGTCATCAGTGTTTTTCTAAACACTACTTTAACTCCTTTTGGATCTATTATTATTATTATTATACAACTATGATTTTTAACAACTTTTTCTTTGCTAGCATTATTAGATTGATTGAGTTCAACCTCCACCCCACAATCAAGTGTGTCATGTTCGCCATCAACTTCCTCCTAAATATTGAAATGATATCTATATACCCATATAAATGTAAACTAATATACTTATATAAATACAATTAAAAGTGTCATATGCCTAGGACCCAGATAAGTAACAATATAATACATGTTATAAATCAAATATGCAAGATAAAATTAAAATGACCCATTGCCTAGAATAATACATTACAACAATGTTGGATGATTGTTGATTCTTGTGTTCAATGTATCTTATTCACTATACCATCTAATGGGTCATATTTATATGCACTAAGTTTCAATATTCTACATTTTTACTCTTTTCTAAGTTACGATGTCTATTGAAAATATTCGTTGGATACCGAGATGCGTGTCGTCAAATTATTTTATTTTCCCGTGAAGATCAGGAAACATGGATAACGAATAAAATCATTTTCTATATATTGTATCAAATATATTACCATACGACCATAAGGCCAGATGAGATAAGGAATGCTATGAAGTGAAATTGCTATTTGTTTAATCACTTATTCTGGCTCTCATGATTTGTTGGCGGCGTCGTGATGGCAAGGAACTGGTCATTATCTTTCCAAAATAATTATTATTATTAACAACTGTTATGTTTATTTGTTTGCTCATCATATAAAAATACAAGTACTTCATATTTTCTATTATTTGTTTGCTCATCATATAAAAATACAAGTACTTCATATTTTCTATATAAGTATTAATGAGAAATTTTATGTTTGTTATGTGAAAATGAGAAATTTTATGTTTATGATGTGATATCCACATTATCATTTTTACTATCTTTTATTTTAATGGTATAGTTTATCAGTTTTAAATTTAGAAAAAATTATAATACAAAATATTATTAAATTGTACTAGTTTATATTTGGATTATTTATAGATATTAAAAAAAACTCATTTAATAATAATCACAATTAACTTAATAATAGATATAAACAGAAAATATACTTTGATTTAATTAAATTTCTTTTACAGAATTATATATGTGACATTATAAAAGTTTTAAAAAATTATAAATTGTACAAAATTTCAATATTATCTTGTTTAATAATTTTTGTTGCTAATAAAATTTGGATTTAACATTATTTAAAGATTGATAATATCACATTTATAATTTTAAAAAAATTTATTTTAAAAAATACTTATACGATATTTTTATTTCTCAAAATTAATCAAGTTCATTTAGAATAAAATAATTTATAAAAAAATACTTGGAAATATTTTTTTTCTATTTGAACTTTGTATTGAAGAAACTCTTCGCTTGTTCATCTATTTTTTCACATATGAAAATGTAGACATTCTAATAGAACAATTCCTTGAAATTTAAACAATCCCCTCTACATTTAATATCTAAAATCTCAATATTTAGAGTTTCAACTTTTCCTTCTTTCTAGAGTATATAATTTAACATTATCTTTCCTTCATTTACAACTTTCTCCTTATAAAAAATACTAAAAACCATATATATATATATATATATATATATATATATATATATTTAAAATTACAAAAAAATAAATAGATAAATAGTTTTCTAACTCTTAAAATTTACTAATTTATAATTTTAAAAATTTATAATTTGATTCCTCAATATCAATATTTATGGATTTCCTCTTTACAACCACTCATTAAAAACTTTCAAAATAAGGAAATGTTAAAATTGAACATTACATTTCACGATTGATCCACAAATCTTAAAACCCAGATGTACAATGTTCTAGAAGTGTGAAAGAGGGGATACATAAGGTCATTTTCCCACTGATATATTTGATCTCCTTGGTGGTCATGATGTGTCATGAAGAATTGAACACACAAACATCATCTCCACTTGAAGTCAGGGTATGAAATTAGAAGAATTGAACACACAACCATCATCTCGACTTAAAGTTAGCATATGAAATTGGTTGGAGATATGTTAGTGAGATATCATTTTTCAAATACATTTTAGTGGCCACAAAATCAAGATATCCTTTATCAAATACATTTTAATGGCCACGAAATCATGTTGCTCATTGTGAGTTGTTAAATTAACAATTATTTTCCATCTAAATTGTACATAAAATTTATCTACGAGATCATATATACCATAAACACAAGATAGTTGTGTTCATTACACTTACATGTAGGATGAGAGCATTCAAGTGGAGTGTATGCAAATGTTGTGACCCATCATTGTTTGCCCAATAGACTTATAACCAAACTTTAAAATGGTCAATAATTTATAGAGACCAATATCTACCTAACGTTTCTAGAGACCAATATCTACTTAACAACTTATTCGAAAGCTACAATCATATTTACTATTAATTTTAATAAAACTTTAATTAAGTGCTTAAAGATAAGACATTTAGATTATGTATTTTAAACAGTGAAACAGAAAAAACCAAGATTTCTATCAAGTAACATAGATCCATCTTAAATATGGATTTATTATGAATTGAGAGGGATCAAATGTCTCGAGGTGAAAAAATTTCTTCAAGGTTTTACAATCTATAAAAGATTTGCAGCTTAAGGGATTTGATCCCTCTTTATGCACGATAATGTTTGATAAACATGGTATATCCACATAGGTCAAACACCTTAAGGAAAGCACTCATACAAATAGATCAAAAATCAATACACCAATGTATTACATGGTTAAAAACCTCAAAGAGGGAATCAATGCACAACTCCAACTGTTACTCAAGGAAAGGTGATACCCTTTAGGGTATTCATAAACTGCAATATTGAGGTTTGATGTTCACCAATAATGAGTGGCCTAACGGGTACCCAACCACTTGAGGCAATATAGTAATGCAAAAGGAGAATAATTTACATGTGGGTTTCTCACAATTGATCATCATCAAATGACCTTCCTTGCTCATTAAATAGAGATCACGAACCAATCGAGAACTAAGTCATTAATCAATATAGCCATTAATATCGAAGAGAAGAAGAACTATGGGATTACTTTATGCCTAGAACATAATCATGATTGTTCGATTAAATAATTACAATGCATACTAAAGAAACACACTTTCCGTAAAGACACAAATTTAGACCAAGTTGATTTTAACTAACTTTTCAATGTCTAAATATCCTAACACTCCCCTTAAGAACAACTTGAGATAAGATTAAATGATTTTAAAAAAGGTGACACAATAGTTGAAGGAAGGAGGTGTTAGAGCCTATCCCCCCTTAATAACAACTTCTTGAACTCCTAACATAGATTAAAATTTGAAAAACTTCACTTTTGTAAAAGACTTTGTGAAAATGTTTGCGACTTGATCATTTGTAGGGTAATAGTGCACTTCAAGAACATGATCTTAAGGAAGCTTTTTGATGAAGTGCATATGTAGCTTAATGTGTTTGTTGTGCTTATGTTTGATTAGATATTTAGCAATTTGAATGACATTCTCATTATTGCACCAAAGTGTGGTTAGGTGTTGTTGTTAAAATCTAAACTCTAAAAGGATCTACCAAGACACAAGGCTTCTTAACTTGCAATGACTACTACTTGATACTTTTCTTCCACTAAAGGAAGAGAAAGGGTACATTACTTCTTACAAGTCCAAGTGACAGGTCTAGAACCAAAAATAAAAGGGCATGTACAACCCAATGATGGTCTCTTATGACGCATTAGTGGGAATACAAACATGGAAAAACAACAATGCGTTAACTTGGAGGGATTATTCAAAGTACTTTTACAACGAATTTGAATATCGTGTAAAATGATGAAATGTAAAAAATTGAATTAGCTTTCCGAATATATAATTTTTATTTAAAGAAATTGTTAATAACTATGTAAAATTTGAGTTTTGCTAACAATGGTATGTTATTTTTCTAGCAAAATATAAGATATATGTCTCTATTAGTGCATGTGTTGAGTACCTTAACAATGGAATTTCCTTCAAAAAAATTATATAATTGTAGAGAACCCATTCTTCTAGTGAAGTGAATTTTTTCAATATATATATATATATATCCTTGAAATTACAACACCTTCCATTAGCGCATGCTATGAGGGTCTTAACATTATGAAACAATTTTATTTTATTTTAGATTGTAGATATCGATCTCTTATAGTGTGGCGCATAACTTATTTTAAAAATGGTTAAGCTGATAAAAAGTTATAGAATAAATAAAAGAGGTATGTATTTTAGGATTGTGATATATGTCAAGACAAAAATATATTAAAAATAGTAAACAATATTAATTTTTAATATATATTTGGAATCTGCATAGCCCACTCTATCTATGTATGTAGTTTCACCGACAATAGATTTGTGTAGCCTATAGAAAAATAATGTCAAAAAAAGAGATATGGAGAGGTATTCATAAAAATGGAGGGTTTTATGTATTTGCAGAACAAACCTCTAGGTTTGTCATCCCGAAACTAAATCCAAGGAAACCAACTCAGAATACACGTATACTAGAGTTGTCATTCCCTCTCCAAAAAAATTGAATTAGATATAACACACACACACTCTTAAGAACGCACACATGCACACACTCTTATGCCTTTTTTTCTTTGTTTCTCTCTCTCCCCCCCTCTCTCCCCCTCACTCTATATGTCCCTCCCTCTCTCTCCCCCCTTTATGTATTTAACTCTCTCTACCTCCCCTCCCTCTCTAGATCCCTCTCCTCCCTCTCTAGATCCCTCTCACACTCTCACATACTCTCTATCTCTCCATTTCTACCTTTCTCTCCCTCTCTGCTCTCTGTCCCTCACATATACCTCTCTCTCCCACCACTCCCTATCCCCCTATATCACTCTTGTTCACTCTCTCCCCTTCCCTCCCACTCCCTCTCTATCTCCCCCCTCTTCCACTCTCTCCCTCCCTCTCTCTCCCTTTGTAACATACTATTCTACTGAGCCTACTTTTATTGACATATTCTTTGAGGAAACTTGCGTGCAAGTGATCCGTTATGGTACATTGTGATTTCGTTTTGATTATGGGTTATATATGATGATGATGATCATGTGTTGTGACTCATTTTTATTTTGATGTATATGTATTGACAGATGCTATTGACGATTTTTCCTGAGTGTGCAAGACACATGACATGTTATGGATGTTTATGGCATCAATGAACTTCCTTGGAATCTGGATTGAGTTAGGGAGTAGATTGTATTGCTTGAGTATTTCATTTTACGCACATGTGACATATGATTGATTTCAGTATGATTTATGTATATGGATTATTGACACTATTTTGTCAGTGGATGCAGGATTGATGATGCTTGCTAATCCGACTCACACAAGGAGTAAAGGGGCCATGCACATAAACTAGACATTTGAGGGAGAGGTGTGGAAACGTCCCTATCACAACCTACTAGTGCTCTCGTCGTGGCCTGAATGGTAGGTTAACGATTACCTAGTCTGAGAGGTCCACGATGTCGTGAGGGCAGACTGAGACAATTGGTCACAAAGATTTCTAAAGGGCATGCAATAAGGCGGAGTCCTTATTTCTTAGAAGCCCTTAATCTCTCACAAGGTCGACTGAATGGAGTGTTGACTCCAAAGGGTCAAACAAACTTCCAAAACTAGTCAAAGGCGAGTGGCAACCTTGGAGCACAAAGGTGCATCTTGAAGGGCACGCCACGTAATTAAAACTTGAGTCAATAAATCTAGGTGGCCTAGAAAACATTGAAATGATTAAACCTTGTTAGAATAAAATTATTAATTAAAAAGTAAATTATTAATTAAAAATCCTAACAAGAGTCTAAGCCTAAGTCTAAGACTAAGCGTACATCTAAGTTTAATTAAGGGACTAATTAAAAATATTAAATAAATTAAAAGAATTGAGATAAATCAAATTCTAGGAAAAAGTGAATTTAAAAATCTAAAGATTGGATAAATTGTACATGTGTGCATGAAATTAATAAATTAGATTTTTAAAATAGAAGAAATAATAATACGAGAGAATATGAGTACACATGGAAAGGAACCTTGAGTCAACCTACCATTAGTCTACCTAGAAGAAGACCCATAATGCAACTCTAACTAAGGTCTAGTTAAGAGACACTCATTAAATGAGAAATAGGGGAACAAATGGACAACTAAGAGCGAAAATAAGAACACATTGGGGAATGTGAGGGAAATTGATTTTTTAATAAAATAAAAATGGTAATTACTTGTCCAACTTGGGGAGAGTGTGACAAGTGTGTGGGTAAATAATCATAATTAATTTAATCTAAAAAGTTAATTATTGTACATGAGGACATGTTTCAGTGAATAAATTTATATAAAACAAATAGTGTAGAAGGGAAATGGATCTCACTTCTTCTTGGTAAAGTTATGCTGCCAAAATTTTGTGGACTGTGTTTTACTTGTGAGAGTTAGGATACCAAGCTTGGAGAAAGAGTGGAAGCTCTTCCTTGAGAGGTAAGACTTGGAGATATTGTTTGTTGGTTTCTTGTGTGTGGCCCCTTTGCGGTTCGCGGGACTAAGAGGGAAGAAGAGTTCCATTAGCATTGACTGGGAGGTACTGGTGAAGTCTCTGTGAATAATAAGTTGGATTAAGAAGAAACGCAAGTGGTCGGAGGACATCTTCAATCTCCATCATCAATGGTGTCGGTATTTTATTTTCTGAAGTTATAATTTATTTTTTTGTAAGTAAGTAATTTTATATATAAGGGCCTTCAGAAAACCAGACCATAAGTACAAAAATTAATAACATCCGGATTGTAGTTACTGAACTGCTCCAAAGGGAGAAACCAGTTCAGCCAACCAGGTAAGTCTAGCAACTGAGTTCTTACCAGTCTTAAAAAACACAAAGCTGAGTTGACTAAGATGCTACTAGAGGAGAAACTATTAAAAAGAAAAGACCCCTTGAGGGGTTAGACAACTGGCGAGTAGTCTGGCAAGTACTCTGGCAGATAACCTGGCCATGACTCCTCTTCAACAGGTGTCCCTCGGTTTGCCCAATGCATGTCGTCGTCCACGGTGCACTCATCCTTGTTGGCAGTTGTCTCGGCGTCTCCCGACGGAATGTGCACATGCTGACCGATAGCTATGACCGCTTCTGTGACCTCCTGCTGAACCGGCTCCGCAACGACCTCTGCTACACCCTGCTTCCTGAGATTCCCGTCGTCGCTTGCTGAGGATGGCGCTCCTTCTGAAGCCGTGCCTGCTGGGTAGGCGAGAGAGGCGTCTTGGAAGGTAGAAAGAAGCTGGAGGAGGGTTGAGATTCTCCCGTCCACAAGCTGTAACCTAAAGTGGAGGTCCTCCACTCCCTGACGGAGTTCGAAAACCAAGTCGTAGAGGATGGTGAAGTTTTATTGCAACTGCAAATCCGGCTTGGAGTTAGAGGACGTCGACGCCTTGTTTTGGGCGACCCGAACATGAGATGGCATCCCCATGGGCGGTTTTGAAGAACCAGTAACCGGCGCGAGGGGAGGAATGGAGTTCCTGGAGGTTGAAGGAGCGGTGAGGTGGCGCAGGGACGGGCTCGGCACGGTTTCAATTAAGGCTAGACACTCGAAGCGGGGGACAGGTGCGGTGGAGGAATTGAGAATTGCTACCTCAAGCAGCAAGAGCGGTGAGGAGAGTGTTGAAGGCGAACCAGGAGGAGACGTCAAAGCACGAGGCCGAGGAGGATGCCAAGGAGAACCCCTTCGCGGTCTTCCTCGTTGTCGCGGCATGGTTTGGCACAGTAAGTGGGAATGGCGTTCCAAGCCAAAGGGGAGAGCCTGGAGCAGGCCGGAAGTCGCGGACACCATGAGCAAGCAATCAGAACCAGGCCAGTGCGGAGGAGTACTGGAGTGGGAACCCGGGAGAGGGATAGTAACACAAACAGACGGAGAGGCCATTGCACCACGCATAATAGAAGTTAGAAGAGCCCAAATTAATGCCCCTGCAATCGACGTAAAAGCCATTTAATGCGGGATGGAGTCGGCGGTTGTTGGCACGAGCCGGTCACATGGCTCGCTGCCTTGCTGGCTCCTCCGCTCTCCCTCTGTGCGCCAGGTGGTCGGCACTAGCACCCCATCCAGGGGGAAGTTATAATTTGTATGAAAGTAAATTTGTATATTATAATATGTAAATCGTTGTGGAACTATTAGTAATCGCCACCAATTTAAACTATAACCCAGAATTGAATTTAATTGTGCGTTGTCAATTATTTGTAGATCCCGAGTTCAAAATTTCGCATGGCCACTTTTAAATTCTATTGTCAATCTAGAGATCATAATTTGTGTAATCGCTGCCCAATTTGTTCACATCATCTAGTGATTTATTTTTTAATAAAGGGTCATTGCGATTTATTTTGGGTGAAATATTCATTTTAATGTATTCTTCCTTGGAGTGGATATTTAATATCGATCTCTGATCATGCACGTTTGATTTAAAATGGTAGTCTTTGTTGCAATTTATTCTCCTTAAAGTTTTTTGAAAATTTTATCAACCATTTATTTGATCGTGGCAAATGCAACCTAGAGAAGCGTTTGGGAGAACCTTAAAAGTTTCACTTGAATGGTAATATTCGAACCATGAAGAGACATTGAAGTTTTTGAGACTAATTAAATTAATATTCTATTGAAGAGGCATTAAATATTTGGGGACTAATTATATCAGCCTTGTATTTAAGAGACATTAAAATAATGGGACTTATTAAGTCAATCTTATATTGAGGAAACATTTAAATTTTAGGACTAATTAAGTTATTCTTTTATTAGTGTGATATTAAAATGTGTGTTGAACATATTTGAATTGGCAAGACATAGAAGGGTCTTAGACATTTCTACTTTGGTTCTTGTGATTGAAAAATTTCATATATATAAATTAAATCTTTGATATATTAAATAACTAAATTAGTGAAGTAATCATATTATTCATTTCATATTAATGAGTTAGTATAGTAATCAATATTTATCATTTGATTTTTTTATTATGATTTTTGAGTTATCTTAATCTTAATGATGTTAAGATTGTTTAATTGAGTAAACATTGAAAATTCATTACCGACATTTCTACTAATGTTAAAGTTCCAATTGCTCATGTATAAGTTAAGTGATGCGATGAATTTACTTGAATCTTTTGTTATGTCATTGGTAGATTTTTAGACTCGATACATTATGATAAGTAGATCACAATATATTATTTGTTTGATCTTGAGCATGCGATTTATATTTTTAATTATTAAACGTTGTATCCTAGTCTTGATTTGTAAATCTAGAATTGGTTAAGGGATTATATACTTCCTTGTTACTCAGAACAGTCACCAATCCTGAGGCCTTAAATGGTCAAAATAAATTGGATGAATCCTGGACTTAAGCATTGATTATGTGTCTTGGATGTCCTAACCTTGCAGGGTAGGTTGGGCAAGTAGACATCTTGTTATCCTTATGTGATATGTTGATCTTTTAGTAACTTGATGTTATTTTGATTCTTTACATATAATGATGTGGATGAGATGAGAATGTGTAAACTTGACGTATGTTATTGGCGTATAACACTTGTTCTAATTGTTGTTTCAAAAAAAAAAATAACTATTGTATTTAC
>ML793799.1:467879-498002 GCA_009831015.1 Picea engelmannii
ATCCTTCTAGAAGCGGAAGCTTCTATTAGGTCTTCTTACATCCGCCTTATTCTATTTTATTGAAAGGTCTTATTAATATTGACCTTTATTACATCCGAATACATTGATCTACCTATGTGCGGGTTAGGACCTTAACACAACCATATTGTTCCTAGTTCCTTTATGTCATGAACATCCCATTCTCCGTGATTCATATTCATCAACTTCTTTGCTATTCCTCCCAATGGTATGAAAATATTCTTCTGATATATATAGTCCTACATCTGCATCTTCCATAGTTGGTAGTTTTGGCCATTAAACTTCTCGACCCTAAACTTTCCTTCTTCGGCCATTGCTCCCACTCGAACCAACAACCATCCTTTCCTATGTGTTTATCATCCAAATAGACCTTCGAATCTGATACCAATTGTTAGGAATAGGAAGCTTCATCACATACCATGTTAAAATAAGCAAATCCTGTGAGAGAAACAATAAACCAACAATAATAAAAACACATAAATCATGCACACATCATTGACATGTGATTTACCTTGGAAATCTCTTATGAGAAAAACCAACCAAATATATCTTTGTTCCCTTGACCAAATCCGTCCAAGTCAGCCAAGTGAGCCTTCACCCCTCACCTCCAGACACATTACAATGGAGTATCCCAAGCCTTTTTAAAGGCTTCATTACATGCAATCCATAGGAACAATACCACGGGATACCAAAACTATGGGCCCAAAAACCACCATTGTTGACCTAAAATGGATTTAACTGATTGACTCTTTCACCGAGTCAAGTTTAACCTAACAATACTAGAAGATATGCACCTCACTATTGTGTGCATTCACTTCTAAAACTTGATATTGGAGCGTGCATTCACCTTTGAAACCTTATAAAGAGAATCGATTTAGGGTTATTGTAGGTTCCCTTTATTTTTTTCATTAAGAGGTGTGGCCACAACATTCTACCCTCTTGCTTATTTATAGTACAACCCTACCATATCTCACTACTCATGCACTCACATACATAGGTTATTGCTCATATATATATACATACACACACACACATGTGTGTGTGTGTGTTTCAATGTTAGGTGTAAGCAATGTTGGATTTGGCTACCACAATTAAAACACGAGCACATTTAAATCCGAGCCAAGGTTTATTTCCAATCAAGAAAACTAAAGAACCATCATTGTCTTGTAGAAGATTAATTGTTCCATTGGTCGTTGGAGCACACACTTACCAATTGCATATTCATTGAGTTGAGTTCTGCACACTTGGAAAGTAGATTATAAATTCTCCTTTACCACAGATGTTGAAAGTTGGTTGAACATTAACCATCAATAATTGTTGATTGGCATAAACACCATTCATTCTAACTAGTAAACAACTTTTTCATAAATCAATTTGCAATCTTGAAAACATAGAAAGTGTTGTGGTTGGAGTTTTGATGTGGTCATTCAAACTCATAAAGCTCCTAGTAATTCCCTTGTCTCTACAAAGACAACAAACAAAACCACGCCTTGAAGCCATGAAGCATAGTCATTTCATGTATCCCTTCCCGACGATTAACAATAGAGGAACTTAAACCCAAATTCATCATTATAATTGCAATTCAGCTAACTATTTGTGTGTAGTTTACACTAAGAATATAATCCTTGGAGTCAATTCCGAGAACAAAAAATAGATTTTATTTCTACAAAGGATCTATGTTGGTGAGAAGTGTAGATTATAATTCTCGTGTTTATGGATCAACCCCAATCTTAGTTTATTTTAACACTATTTCTTGAAAATAAGTAACGCTAAGTTGCATTTGAGAATGCTTTTATGTGCATGTCATTATCTTTTTATCATCAAGTCATTATCAAAGACATTGATATTAAAATAAGACTTACATGTATCCTCTTTTAACGATATGACATGTATTCCAATCAATTAATAGTATATTTAATTGAAAACAATTAGTATGGGGTTCAAAATGAAGTATTTTAGATGCTTTGTAACTTCATTGCTAACATGGCATCGTTTGTACATATCAAACCTTCAAAAGAAATATGGAAGAAAATAACACTCTACTATGTAGGGAGGAGAAATTTGGAAATCTAACCTTCAAAAGAAATATGGAAGAAAATAACACTCTAGTACATAGGGAGGAGAAATTTGGAAATCTAATATTGTTCCATGTAAGTATTACCGACCACAAAAGTAAGGGCCCCTCTCTCCTATATGCGATGCAAAAGCACCTCGTTTCCCATGGATTAAACCTTGCAAGCCCATCGACTTTTCCATTCGTGTAAGAGTTGTTAATTGTAAAATGGTTAAGGAAGACACGTGATTCGTCCGATTCCCTACATATCCACAACGAATGTACCTCGAAAGACTTGGGCAAGGGAATGTCATCCAATCTGTATGTCAATAAGCAGTGTGAAGGTCAGAAGAGTGAGACCTATGAAAGAGAGACAGACTTGGCGCCTATTGGTGGGAGAGGGTTATTTTCATCCAATCAATTTATGAGGGATTAAATTTCATCGAGATATTGGTTTGTTGTGATAAGGTTCAAAGGATAGGCGATCCCTAGGATAGATTTTCCACTTCGATAAAGGTCGAAACATTTCAATCCTTGTTAAGTCACAAATTATTGATATATCTAATTTACAGATTGTTAAAGTGGCTAAACATAAACCATGCCTAGATAATTGCAACAAGTTATCGATCCGATGGTTAAAAAAGATAAAATAAACCATGATACAGATACGATTTTCTTTACATGCGGACTTGGTCATTATGACCATACCGTAGGGACTACCTTATATTGTAGGGACTTGGTCATTATGACGTGGAGATGTAATTGGTCAATAGTGGTTGTCGTTGCTGCCATTAATATTTCTAACTAAAATGGGTACAGAGTGTCCTCACATGACTTTCACTTACGTAGACTTGCACAAAATATACATATGTATATGTATATAGTTCTCAGATCATATCTATATAGTTCTTAGATCATATGTATTACATACGTATATTTGAATTGGGGATCCTCATGATGGCACATGTTTTGACGTTTAGTGAAATCGATCTTGTCAAAAGAGGCCGTGAAGATAAGGAAAATACATGGATAAACAATAAGTCGCTTCCCCCTTTAGGTTACATTGTCGTACACATTGTCGTTTTGTATTTCATAGTATTGAAATATATTATCTCGTGATCATCTAGAAGGCATCGATATATCTATAATATCAAATCTAATTGAATACTATACACAGGAATCCATGGATCCTCGATGGAGTGAAATTGCTACTTTTCTAATCATGAATGTTTCTGGGTGTCGAGATGACCAACGACTTCTTAGTGGTGTTTTCAATGATAAATATTTTAACCAATGGAGCGCAAGGTTATCGACTCCATTATTATCATTGGAAATTTCCAATGGGAATTCCCATTTCCTCCCTCTCATCCGACTTGTATCTTCTTCTTTCCATTCATCTTGACTCATTTTCATCTCGTTTCCAGTTTTCTCTCTCTTTCTCGTATTTTTAAAGTGGATACACATGAAATGGTGTGTTTGTGTAAAATTTCAGAGCCAAACCCAGTTTCAGTCTTGCTGATTTTTTAGCCAATGTTTAATGCCCAAACTCAGTTTTATGACAGTTAATCAAACTCGGCATAAAAATAAATTTTCAAAATTGAAACATGAAGGTTTTGAACATCGTTTTAATGCAGAAATACAATATATCAACAGCACATAAACTTAGAAAATAACACAGTGATTTTTGGTTTAACAATGACCCTGGAAAAACCCACAAAGGGAAAACCAGTGAGAGAGGGATTTTATTATTTGTGAGCTTCAGAGAAATTATTTTACAACATATTCATCTTCAGAAAAACACACAAACTTATCTCAACCTTTTTCCTTCAGAAAAGACTCCTTCTGAACAGTCTGGAATGAGCTCCTCGATTTCTGTTCCAGAAATCCGTACATTGTACAGTTGTCCCATCAATAAATGTTGTACGGACTATCGAGATTTTTGTGCCAAAAATTCTGCTAACACTGTATGGAAAAACCAACAGGAAAATACCTTGAAACTCGTGCCAACCTCCTAAAAAAATGTGCCCAGAATTTATGCACTCTATGACCCTCGATTTATGTGCAGGTCTATATGGATTGTATGGATTTTCTCTCCCAGAAAAATGTGCCCAGCAGGCTCCTCGAAATCTATGTTAATAAATGTTGTATGGTTGCCTTGGGATGTGTGCCAACACTCTCATAATTTGTTGTTGTTGTCCTCCTTGATTTCTATGCACATTTATGGCACTACGGCCTCCACAAATCCATACTGTACTGATTTCATTAACTGATGTATGTTGCATTGAAAATCGTGCTAGCTAGTTGCCTTGGGATGCATGCTCTAGCTCTACAAATGTCGTCTATTTCCCAAGGTTGACCTCTCTCTTGATCTCTTCTAAAAAATGAGTGAATCAACCCTAGCTAGGGTGCGCCCTCCTACCCTAGTCGACCTCATGGTGGTAGGTGAGGAGTTTCACAATCCAACGGTTGAGATTGGATTAGATGGGTTGATGAGATTGAGTGTCTCTTCACTCACTCCCTTACTTAAGTCACAAAGTCACCTTTTAATTTGCATCTCAAAAATTAAATGACTAGGGTCCACATTAGGCATTTTCTCACCCCTTAGGCGCTTAGGTGATGAGAAACACTTGCCTAAGTACTTTTTAATTATTTTTAACACTCCCTCTTACCGAGGAAAGTGTTACTCACCACTCCAAGCTTGTCCCTAAAAAATACAAACTTGCCTCTGCCCAATGCTTGGGTGAGTATGTCTGCAACCTGCTCCTCTGTAGATATGTATTGTAGCTCCACTGCTCCTCTCTGAAGATAGTCACGGATGAAGTGACAACAAATCTCGATATGCTTAGACCTGTCATGAAAAACTGGATTCTTCGAGAGTTTAATGCAACTCTGATTATCACAGTAAATCAAGGTAGACCTCAACTTCACACCAAACAATCCCACCAACAACTTGCAAAGCCAAAGGGCCTCACAACTAGCCTGACTAGCCACCATATACTTAGCCTCTACAGAACTCAATGCCACTGAATTTTGCTTCTGACTGAACCAAGACACAACTGTTGAGCCCAATCCAAAACAATACCCTAAAGTACTCTTCATGTCACTGACACATCCTTCCCAATCTGAATCTGTATAGCCAACTAGTTGAACTCCATCTCCTCCAGACCATAATCTATCGTACCACAAAGATACCAGAGAACATGTTTTGCTGCCACCCAATGCACTCTCCTAGGCTCCACCATGAATTGACTAAGAGTGTTGACAATAAAACAAATATATGGCCTGGTATTGACCAAATACATCAAAGACCTGATCAACTGACGATATAAAGTGGAATCCACCAACTGAGACTCAGAAGCATGAAGCTTCTTCTAGTTGGTAATCATAGGAGTGTTCATGGGCCTACTGTCCACCATTTGAAATCTCCTATGAATATCACACACATACTTCCCCTGTCCCAGGAAGACGTGTCCAGGCTCTTGCCAAACCTCAAATCCCAAAACATAGTGCATTAGTCCAATATCAGTCATCTCAAACTCTAAAGCAAGGCTCTCCTTGCAACTAGTGATGAGTTTCTTTGCCCCTGTAATGAAAAGATCATCCACATATAGAAAGAGAATGAGAGGATCCTCTCCAACCATAATGAAGTATAGGTTGGGATTCACCTCACTCTTATCAAATCCCAACTGCTACAAATAGGCATCAATCCTCAAATACCAAGCTTTGGGAGCTTGTTTCAACCCATACAATGCCTTCTTCAGTCTACACACATGAGACTCTCTCCCATGCACCTCAAATCCCAATGGCTGCTCAATATACACCTCCTCCTGTATAAGACCATTCATAAATGTGGGCCTCACATCCATCTGGTGGATCTTCCAACCCATCTCTGTTGCAACGGAAATCACTGACCTAATCGAGGTATATCTAGCAACCGACGCAAAGGTCTCATCATAATCAACTCCCTCAACCTATGAGAACCCCCGAGCCACAAAGAGAGCTTTGTACTTCTCAATGCTGCCATTTGCAACATGCTTGATTTTATAGAGCCACCTGGAAGTCAACACTGACTTCCCCTTAGGTCTAGGAACAACTTTCCAAACATCATTCTTCATGATGGAATTGTACTCTTCCATCATGGAATCTCTCCAAACCTGTCTACCAGTAGCCTCCTCAAAAGTGGAAGGCTCATACTCCCAAATACTACTCACCATCGCGATGTAGCTGCAAAACCTCTCAAGAATTTTACTCTCCCTCACTGCCTGTCTGGGATTCCCCACTGAACCTTGTACCTCCCTCAAAGTGTCCTGAAGTGACTTGGGATTCCCCCTCTCTGAAGTAGTATCTCATGGAGGGGACTCTCCTTGATCAACCCCATCTCCTAAAGATTGTGATCCTAAAGTAGACTCTGGAGTACTAGATCCTGAACCCTATGGACTAGTAACCTGCGAACCTGACATCTGTGGCCCTATCACCTGTGGACCAGTCGCCACCGAAATTGGTGGCCCTGAACTCTCTGTCACTGTAGTCTTTTGTGGACTCACCTGAATCTGAGGTGATGACTACTCACCCCTCTTTGTCCCTTAAGACTTCCTAAAGGATTCATCCTCCTCAAATATCACATCCTTCCTCAAGACAGTCTTCCTCAAGGAAGGAAGGTATATACATAAATCCTTTGAAGTCTCATTGTACCCAACAAAGATCCCTCTCTTTGTCATGGGCTCTAGCTTTGTCCTCTTCTCAGAAGGGACATGTGAATATGTGATGCACCCAAAAATATGAAAGTACCCCACCTCAAGCTTCTTCCCAGAAAAAGCCTCCTTAGGAGTCATGCTCCCCACTGCCCTGTGTGGACTCATGTTCTGCAGATAAAATGTAGTGTAGCATGCCTCAACCCAAAGAAATAGTGACAGCCCCAGACCATCTAGCATGGCTCTCACAGCCCCAACAATGGCCATGTTCTTCCTCTCAATAACCCCATTCTACAGTGGGTTGTAAGGAACAATCAACTCTCTCCTGATGCCCTCTTCTGCACAAAATTCCATGAACTCCTTGGAGGTATACTCACCCCCATTGTCTGTCCTCAAACCTCTAATTTTCTTCCCTGTTTGGTTCTCCACAAGAGCTTTGAACTCTTGGAACCGGCTGAAGACCTGTCCTTTGGTCTTCATGAAGAATATCCAAGACTTTCGTGAGAAGTCATCAATGAATATAACATAGTATAAACAACCATTCAACGATGTCAAAGACAGCGGGCCACATACATCTAAATGAATGAGATCAAGGATACCTGCTGCTCTACTATCACTGCTAGGAAAAACATTCTTGGTGTACTTTCCCAAAGCACACCCCTTCCACAACTCCTGGTGCTCTGTATTGAAGTTTGGAACTCAAGTCACAATCTCTCTCAGTACTCTCAAATCCCCATGGTGCAAATGTGCCATCCTCCTGTGTCATAGCTCACATAGGTCACTGCTACTGGTAGAATGAAACAATGCTCTCGCTAGCTTAAACATGAGCTTGTATAGCTTCTCATGTTGAGTCCCAATCACTTTGGCCAAAGTTATACTGGACCCCTTGGGGAAAAGGAGCACATTCCCATCACAGAACAAGACCTCATAGCCCCTCTCCTCAATAGAAGAAACTGATAATAAGTTCTTCTTCAAGCCCGGAACATATAGGACCTTTCTTAACAACATGAGAGGCAAAGACTCCCTCTGAAATGATACAGTCCCACAACCGACTGCCTTGACCACCCGATCATCTCCAAGCACGACCTCAACATCTCCAATCTATACAAGATCTGTCAAGTGCTCATGAACCCTTGTCATATGGCGAGAGGCACCACTGTCAATATACCACACATATGAATGAGTGGTCCTCATGGAAAGACACACAGCTAAGGAAAACTCCTTATCAAACTTGGTGGAGAACTCCTCCAATGCTACTGAAGTTGTTGTTTGTTTCTTCTTCTTGTTCGGACACTCACCTGCATAGTGACCAAACTTATGTCATGCAAAGCACTTGACTTTGCTCATGTCCTTCTTCCCTTCACCCTTCGGTTTGTTTCCTCCATTAGGACCCTTTCTGAATTTCTTCTTGTTGTTGGCAGAAAGAGACACATTCTCCTAATCATGACATGTAGATGAACTTCCATGTACATAACCTCTCCGGGTCTCCTCCTGAACAAAGTCATCCCAAAGACGTTCCCAATTGGGAAGCTTCTCCCTAACCACAATGCCCTCTAAAAAACAACCCATTGTTTGGAAAATCCATTCAATGTTGTCCTCACAAGCTCACTGTCAACTATGGCCTCCCCCTCAGCTCCAAGCTCATCTCTCACCTGTGTCAACCTGGCAAGATATGTGACCACATTTTCAGCCTTGGTCATTTTAATGCTCTTCAGTTTTTCCCTCAAAACCATCTTCCAGTTTTCATTTGTACTCTGGTACAACTTCGCCAAAGACTTCCACATCTCATAGGCATTTGTATTCCACGTCAAATGAGGAATCAAATGGTCCTTGATGGCATCAATAATAATCCTCTTAGCCTTGATACTCTTCTTAGTGTATGCTGCAAGAAGAGTAGCATCGGTAGGTACAACCACAGGATGTGTTGTGGTATTTTCAACAATGTCCCACAACTCATTTTCTTGCAACAGCAAGATCATCCTCTCCTTCCAAGCACCAAAGTTTGTTGCCCCATCAAGTCTGTCCTCAACCCTCAAACCAGTAGCCATTGACCCCTTTTTTCTGAAAATGAAAAATTCAAAGTTTTGTCTAGTGAAGTGACTGTTGTTCCAATTTTCTGACTTGCTGAAATATTTTTGCTTCTTTTAACTCAGCTCTGATACCATGTAAAATTTCAGACCCCAACCCAATTTCAGTCTCGCTGATTTTTCAGCCAATGTTTAATGCCCAAACCCAATTTTATGATAGCCAATCAAACTCAGCATAAAAACAAATTTTCAGAACTGAAACATGAAGATTTTGAACATCATTTTAATGCAGAAATATAATATATCAACAACACATAAACTCAGAAAATAACACAATGATTTTTGGTCTAACAACGGCCCTAGAAAAACCCACAAGGGGAAAACTAGTGAGAGATGGATTTTATTATTTGTGAGCTTCAGAGAAATTCTTTTACAACATATTCATCTTTAGAAAAATACACAAACTTATCTTAGCCTTTTTCCTTCAACAAAGACTCCTTTTGAATAGTCCGGAATGAGCTCCTCAATTTTTGTTCCAGAAATCTATACATTGTACAGTTGTCCCAACAATAAATGTTGTACAGACTGTCGATATTTTTGTGCCAAAAATTCTGCTAAGACTGTACGAAAAAACCAGCAGGAAAATACCTTGAAACTTGTGCCAACCTCCTCGAAAAATGTGCCCAAAATTTTTGGATTGTACATCCCTCGATTTTTGTGCAGGTTCGTACGGATTTTCTCTCCCAGAAAAATGTGCCTAGTAGGCTCCTCGAAATCTCTTCCAATAAATGATGTGTGGCTACCTTGGGATGGATTCCAACACTCTCATAATTTGCTGCTACTATCCTCCTCGATTTTTGTGCACATTTATGGTTGTACGGTCTCCACAAATCTGTACTGTACGGATTGCATTAACTGTTGTCTGTTGCCTTAAAAATTGTGCTAGCTAGTTGCCTTGGGATGCTTGCTCTATCTATGCAAATGTTGTCTCTTTCTCAAGCTCGATCTCTCTCTTGCTCTCTTCTAAAAAATGAGTGAATCAACCCTAGCTAGAGTGCGCCCTCCTACCCTCTTCGACCTCATGGTGGTAGGTGAGGAGTTTCACAATCCAACAATTGAGATTGGATTACATGGGTGGATGAGATTGAGTGTCTCTTCACTCACCCCTTCACTTAAGTCATAAAGTCACCTTTTAATTTGCATCTCACAAATTAAATGACTAGGGTCCACATTAGGCACTTTCTCTCCCCTTAGGCGCCTAGGTGATGAGAAACACTTGCCTAGGTAATTTTTAATTATTTTTAACAATTTGTTCCATGTTTAGATAACCTAAATATCATCTATGAGTGAAATTGAGGTGATAACACATGGTAAGTTCACCCTCTATAAACCTTTCTCAATAATATTTTGGTGATTTTGAAAAGTATATTAGAAGCATTGGTTCCAAGCTACTAAGACAAATGAGTTACGATGGTAAATGAATATACATAATAAGTCAAGGAGTAGTTGAATTGAGGGTCAAGCATGGAGGTGTAGGTTTTGGTGGTACAAAGGAAGAGGCCATAACCATGAATATCACTTTTGTGAAGGAAAAATAAGTTGCAGATTTGGCCTGTTCATTAGAAGAAAGAGAAACAACAACAAAGGAAGATGGAAACACGCTACCACACTGAGAAAGATTCAAAGACCTAGCTTGCATCAACATTGAGCATAAGTAGAAATCCAATCAGTCAGAACACGAAGAAATATACCAAGAGGTATACATTAGGAAAGACATCCCTTGTTTGTCACTACTACAAGATGAAAGACCATATAGCTACCCACTATTGATATGTCAAGGGAATAAATTAGGCCATCTTGAGGCATCTTGCTAGGAGAAACAAGCTATGTTCCACAAGCTCAAATGTTTTCAGAGGAAGAATGATAAGAAGGCTTCCACAATACAAAAACAAAATCAAAGACACATGGACAAAAATAGTATGTTGAGTAGTTCAACAACATCAATATTTTTTTCTAGCATTGGTAGTTGAGTGGACATTGGGAAACAAATTGTTGGGGGCTTCATTTAGAGTTTCATCCTAGAAACTACACAACTGGGAGAAGAGTGTGGAAAGTGAAGGGTAAAGGGGATGAATATCACCCTACATTTCTAGCACAAGGAGCAGAGTTTTAGTGTGAATAGGGTTCTTTAGCTATCTATTTATTTCTTAGCTGGTTCTTATCTTTAGTTCTCTTCACACTAGGTTACGTTTACTTAGGGACTTTTTCACTTTATCCCATGTTGGTTGTGCTTTTATTCTCTTGGGTGGTAAATCCTATATATACTCACCCATCCCTCTCATATGGGAATCTCATTTACATTGTATGATTTGTATTCTCTTGAGTAGAATACATTGTATTATTTCTCATTTCTAATTTCTAGATATGCTTTCCTTCATTCATTTGCATTGTTGGGGTTTTTCAGACAATTATTACAGGGTATCATAGTGGTTGTGAGTTGTGGGTTAGCAATATTTTTAGAAATCTAAGTGTAGAGCTATTTTTTTTAAGCACATGGGTATGCTCTTCGCTTGCATCCTTGGATGATCTAGAGAATAAAAAAACTATGGAGAAAACACTAGTTTTTGGGTGGTTCTTTTTTTTACTTTCTAGATGGAAGTTTTTCTTGAGCTTCCTAAAGACATTTTGAGCTCACCATTAAGTCCATGGAAGCTAAGATAGCCATATTTTCCTTTCATTTCATCCCAGTTGGACACTGGAGGCCAAATCTGTGAGGGTTTGAAGTTAGAGGTTCATTGCCAAATCTAGTAGGGAACCACCATTTTTTAACATTTTGGGTCAAATTAGACCCTACCATTGTGCTCAGAAGGCCTAAAAAACCAAAGATCAACTGTCCATTCATCGATTTTGAGTAAAGTTTCCCATAAAGAAATTTTTTTCTCCTAGGGAGTCATACGACCCCCCAACTCGCACTTAATTTTAGTGGTTTCGCTTAATTTGGTGAAAGGTGAATTTTGGCGGTTTTGTTAAGTTTGGTAGTAGTTCCACTAAATTTGGTAGAAGGTGAATTTTGGTGTTTTTTCTAAGTTTGGTGGTAGTTCCATTAAATTTGGCAGAAGGTGAATTTTGAATTTCCTACCCCTCTCTTTTGGTAGGTTGGGTTTTGAAAAAAACTTTGCAGGCTCATATCTCAAGTTTCGACCAATTTTTCTTGAGCATTTTTTTTAATTGGGCTAATTTTTCATGCTCTCTGCACTGGTGCAAACAATTTCTGATTTTGGTGCATAGATTTTCCATAATTTGTAGATTCTCACAAGTGACACTTCCTAGTTCTAATATTTGAGAACTTCAAAGGCTCATATATTTTTCATATGACCACGGATCGAGGTGATTCTTTTTTTGAAAGTGCATGATTTTTCATAGCGGTGTTTCTTGTTTCACTTGGTATTATGCCTAAATTGTATTTTCAATACATACTCATTTTTTGAGGCATTGAAGCCAAGTCCACTCAGTGTTTTCTTGCGAATGGAATTTGTAACTACACTAAATATAAATTTCCAAATCATTTTTCTTGAGGGTGGGTGATCTTTGATTGAGTGATTCGGGAGGGGAGGGTTTGTTGGTGTGATTGTGTTTGTGCATATGTTTCAACTCATTCTCTCTTTTCCTTCACAAATGGGTAACTTTAAATTTCCATTGCTAACACCATACAACTACAACACATGGCATCAAAACACATAGAATTCCTTAATGCAACAAGGATATACACCTTATGTTGAACAAAAAGTAATTGAACCCATAGATGATGAGGAAAAGGTAATCTAGAGTATAGAAAAAACAAAATCTCTTGGTTTTCTTAGGAGTCTAGTTTCCCTTGATATAATGTTTCAACTTTATTGATGTACAAATTCACGTGATGCATGAGAAAAATTAAAAACTCTCTATGGGACAACTGATGAAGTTAGCGAATAGCAACTTGACAATGAACTAATGAGTCTTGATCCTATGTATTTTGACAACATCCAAGATTATGTAACAAATTTTAATGACCTATTATCCCAATGTAAATCATGTGGCATAGAGAAAAAGGACATACAACTTGTCTTAAATATGTTGCATTTGTTTCTAGATTTCATTCGCATAGGTTAACTATGGGATCTGCATATACAATGATTTTTTTTTCTTCCTCTTTACAAATGTTAATACATGAGCAGGGGAAGCTTCTTTCCATGTGTCTTCTTAATCCATCTCAGCCTCATGATTTTTTTTCTGGTCAGTTGAAGGGACAAAAAGAGTCAGGGAAACCTGTCAAGGAACAAAGGAAGTCCAAGAAGAAGTCACGGAAAGATCAAGCACAACCATCGTCTGCCTCAAAAGTAGACTCCAACTCCTCTTCTTCAAAGGGGAATTATCAGAAGAAGGATAGGCCAACTTGTATTTACTGCAAGAAGGTTGGTCATGAGGAACATTCTTGTCATAAGAAGCATGTCGATAAGGAAAAGAACAACATTAATCTTCTTTCTTCATAACAATCCTCTACTTCTTTTTCCAAATTAGGAAAAGAGAAAGCAAATGCACTTGTTTCTACTACAAATTCATCTTAGCAATGGATTCTTGACTCGAGTGCATCACATCACATGGGTTCTATTACAAAAAACTTTTCTTTGTTGGATCCTTGTTCGGTGCCCCACATTCTCATTGGGGATGAATCTTCTATAGATGTCATCGAGAAAGGTTTTGTTGATGCTGGCATTGGTACTTTTGAGGATGTCATCTATGTGTCCAATCTGTCAACCAACCTTCTCTCCGTCTATCAAATTTACCAAAATGGAAGAAAATTTGAGTTCACTCCATATTCTGTCATCAGGGATATTGAAGACAATTCACTTCTTGCAGTTGATTCTATGGGCAAGCTATGACATGAGCAGTTTGGCCATCTCAACTTCCACTATCTTCAACAACTCATCATGTAGGATATGGTCGCAAGTCTTCCCCAAATTAGTTTATTAGATGGAGTTTTTTCAGGTTGTGCCTTGGGAAAGCATCCCAAGGACAAGTTCAACAAAGGGAAGGCTTGGAGGACTTCGTAAGTCCTTGAGCCAGTTCACAGTGATGTGGTGAGTCCATTTCCATCATTTTCTTTCAGCAAGGCTCACTACATGCTCACTTTATTGATGACTTTTCTAGATACACGTCGGTCTACTTTCTTCAACATAAAGGAGACAATTTTGATAGATTCTAGGAGTTCAAGGCTCATGCCAAGAAACAAAATGGGAAGTGCATCAAAATTCTCTGCACAAACAATGGAAGAGATTATGTGAACCACCTATTTGAACAATTTTGAACAATATGTAATGCCCACATTTTTGGATTCCCTTATGTTACAGTTTGGGATACCTACCAGAGTAGCCAATTGGGGGTGATAGTGAGATCAGGTAGTTTTGAGGAGTTTTATGGGGCCCGACTTACATTATTCATCATATTTATTCATCAGGATCCATTTTTCATAGCATGTCCTTGGTTCCATTACATTCTGATGATTTCTGTAAAATGAGGTTATTGTTGGGCATGTTTTAATTAATTACATTGAAGGTGCTATTTGGGGCTTGTTTCTTGGAGAAATAGCTTAGTGTAATAGCTCATTGGAACCGGGGAAAAAATATCTGCAGGATAGGATGACGAAAGGTGACTTTTAGTGGCCGAAGAAGTCATAAGGGAAAATTAATCACTTTTTGGAGTAAAAAGGTACATTAAATTAATAAAGTGATTTTATGAGAAAATATTAAAGATGAATTAAAATTCACTTGAAGGGAAAAGGTAAAAAGGGGTATAAAGAGAGATAGGGGCTCATATTCTCTAATTATGTTGATTGTTTTTTGATGTCTGGCCTCTTGGCTAGAGAGCACAAGATACTTGAGGGTTTTGAGGGTTTTGACGAAATCAACCCTAGATATCAATAAGGGAGTGAAAGACTCTCTCATTCCTGATCCAAGCTTGGCCAAGGTGGTGAAAGATTCCACCCTCGCCATTCCATTCAGTTCTATTTAGCTTCAACAAGTGCTATTTGGGACAGGGGCACAAAAGTAAGGGTTTTCTATAGAGTTGGTTGCACTGCTTGAAGGAAAAAGGTTTGTTTTGGATTTGGGAATTCAGATCTAGAGGAGATATAATTATTGGACTGTTTGTTATCCCTGGAGTGCCCTTTCTCATCATTCTTTGGAGTTTTATCTCCTCATATTTATTTTTTTGGCTGGATGAAATACTGCTTGGAGGGGTGCAACTAGCAGTGGAGAACTCCATATATTGGGTTTGTATCAGTTTCTACTTGTTGGGATCGAGTTGTATACATCTTGGGAAATTTTTGGTTTGGATTTGAGATTATTTCTCCCTTGGATTGATTTGTTTTTCAACAGGGCGAATTTGCTACATCCAGTGCACATTTCTCTTCATTGGAGCTACCATTTCATGTAGGAGATTCATCCTTTGGGTAACCATCATTGAGGTTACCTTATGGAAGATTATTATTGCTGATTTTTATTGTAATGAATTCATTTCAGCCATAGAAAACAACTTCCATCTCATTGTATGCAAATCTAGAAATTGCCTTGGCATTGAACAATTATATTATATAAATAAGTCAAGGATTGGAGGTATTTTGTTATTGTCGTTGCAATCTCTTTTGGGTATTTATTTTCATATGTCTATCATGTATTTCCTTGTAATTTCATGATATTTTCACACTTGAACAATTCTGAAACACATTAAAACAAAATCTACAACACTAGCATGCAAAGTGTTTGAAAAAACACTTCAACCAACCAACTGCAAATAATTATAACAACATGCACAAATTCAGAAAAACGACTCATTTGGAAGGGGTTTAGGTGTTGTATATGATGTGTTTGAGATAATTTTCAACCAATAAATTTGAGTTAATTGAGACAACAAGTTTTGAAGTGATTTCAAGGGAATTTGAAGCTTGTATGCCAAGTGTTTGACAAAGTTCTCCAACCAACGAAATCAGATTTTAGTACAAATTTTATTAGGGATATTATAGTGGTATCAGAGCTTATATTCCTTCCAACCTATGATTTTGTGATATATTTATGGAGAGTGAATTTGAGGCCATGGAAAGAGAGTTTAACTCTCTGAGTGCAGGATTCCAGAGACTGGTCACCTTGGGTGAGTATTGCAGCATCAAATACAAGGGAAGACCAAAGGAATATTATAGAGGATTGATCATAGATAAGAAGATGTATGGAAGAGACTTACCCAATGGAAGGGTTATACCCAAGTTTTTAGATAAGCAACGAAGTGAAGAAAAAATAAGAAGATTAGAGCCCCACGAATCAGCGAGAAAAAAGGGCACAACAATTTGCTACGATTGCAAGGAGCCTTGGGAGCCAAATTATAGATGCAGGGGCAAGGGGAAAGTGAATTACATCAAGGTATACTATGTCAATGATGATGAATAGGATGCAAGTGATGAGGATGAAATATTGGAAGCATGGGATGCACCATCAGTAGAGCTATCTTCTGAGGTTAGAACACATGTGGGATAGGTTAAGGAGCTTGATATGGAGAGGAAAACACCTCAGTTTGACCATTTGGTTGGGCATGAGGAGTATGTGCATGAGGAGGCGGCCGTAGATGCTTCATTATAGTATTCCCATGAGGCCAGTGACACCCACACATTTGATGGATAGAGTGATGACCAAGGTGCTTGTGAGGGCTCAGATGTGTTAGCACTTAGGCATGGTGAGATTCAGATGTTGGGTGACCTACCTTTGAGTGTTGACATGATTTCTAGGAAGTCATGCATGGGGGATGATGAGCCTCCTATGGAGCTGAGCATGAAACATTCCTCATCTTCTCAGCCACCTCTGCTAGCCACGACACATGAGGATATCAATGACATTCAGGATGTGGTAGACGAGCCTTGTGTAGTGATTGAACACAAGGGGCATTTAGATCTGTAGGGCCATGAGGAGAGGAATGACTTGGAGACATATGACTATATACATACCTTCCAATATGGGGAGAGAGAGTAACCTCTTTTGGGGAGTCCATTGATAGATTACGTTGTGGAGAACAACATATCGATGGGACACTTACTTTGAGGATCGAACTATAGTGATGGGGATGCATTCCTTGTTTTCTGGGATGCCCATATCACAAATATGGACACATTAGTATGGGATCCGAGTACAGATGACATTAGTATATTGAGTGCATAGGAGGATATAGTTGCACATATAGGATACAAGCTAGTTCAGATTGAGGCAACATTATATGATGATGTACAATGGCATATAAGGGGATTCAGTAGCACAACGGACAGTGGGTAGTGTGGTGCCTTAGCTCTTGAGGTGTGTGTTGATGAGGATTCCATTGTTGACATTAGAAATGGGAGTCATGAGGTAGCACTTCAGCAAGGCAATGTTCAGGAGTCATGACATTTGGCAGGACTTTTGAGGGTCAGAGAGGACATGATCGTGGTATCCATTAGACACATTGATGATACACACGTGTTGGTGGCAGAGTATTATTGGAGGGCCACGATGGCACAAGATAGTTCAGATGGAGAGTTTTCCATTGAGTACTTTCAGACACTCAGGGAGAGAATGACTATGATTAGGAACGACTACCAACAACTACTTATGGATAGAGATTACCTTTTGGAGGTTGGCAAGATGCATCATTGGACGTTGAAGGAGAAGGATACTGAGGTGGATCGACTCACTCATGAGTAAGAAAACATGGATTCTTTAAAGGCACACAAACAAACCTTCAAGAATCAAAGTCTAGATTAGAGGAGCTCATTGAGGAGGCTAGTCAGGGATCCACTACATCTATCTTAGCAGAGAGTCATATATATATACTTCAACTACATCGCTAGAGGATGTTGGCCATTTGATAGAGGAGTGTCAGTTAATGTAGGAGCGTGAGGGATACCCCAGATCACTGATGATTATGGAGATATGTGACCCAAAGAATCTTGAGGATGTTCATGTGTCATCGGGACCGCCATTCATGGGGAGATCTGAGATAGTTGGACAAACACATACACATAGGGATTCCATAGCTAGGGGAAGTTATGATGATATCCATGTAGAGGCCGACCCAAGAATACACCTAGGATACATGGTGATGCAAGAGGATACAAGATCTTGCATGGGTCTACAGGGGCATACAGTGATGGGCGATAGTCCACAGGGGCATGCGAAGGTGTACAATGGGATCCAAGGGGATGCATTAGAGTGCAACGAGGAGCCATACTTGGTGGACCATGGATATTTCCATGGAGAGAGGTCTTCTCCTTTACATAAGTACATGGACCTTGGAGATTAAATTCTCAGTAGCCATAGTCATATGAGTGATGATATAGAGAGTGTGATTGACCATGAGTGTGTGGAGTCACCTACCATTGTACATGATGGCATGAGATTAGTGTGGAGTCCAGGAGACTATTCACCATGGATGTCGGTGGATGGGTTTTTGGTCAATCCTTTGGGATTGACCAATGCATATGAAACTTCCCAGTTCTACATACAGTTACAAGTATTTATGTTAGCATTCCTTGATACTTTCATTGTATACAACATCATAGGGAAAGATAGGAAATTGCATGGGACATAGAGAGTTATTAGGAAAAGTCCTCCTAATAGGGGATACTTCATTACATGCAACAGGATAGGGGAGGTTCACCTAAGACATTCATTTGAGGCCTTGGGCGTGATGGAGAGTATCCTCATCCGTGGGACAGAGGATATTTAAGAGGGTCATATAGTTTCAAAGTCTCATCGGGATGAGGACGGGGAGCATAGTAGGACGGATGATTTTGATGAGGACTATGAGGTCAGTTGACATGATGTATGGTCACAATAGGTAGTGACATAGATATTGAGGACCATACATGATGTACGTATGGTCGAACAACTTGGACATTTTAGGACTCGTCAGCAGATCAAAGAGAGATTCTCTTGGGAGGATCTAGAGGATGATGTCATGAGGCATATGGGGGCATGCTTGTTATGTCAGCTTCACGAGTCAAGGCATGATTCCTTATCCACCCTCATTTCAAGGAAGAGTTGGGAGAGTATGCTAGCATCTCTCGAACTTGGTGTACTAGAGCTATATAGTGGGGCTGACATCATAGGGATATTGTCGAAGTATGGGACACCACAGGAAGCAGTGTGGGTTGACGGGGAGATCAAGTTTAGTGATCATGGACAAGACAACATAACTATCAGTACACTTCGGCTGAAGGTTTATAGTTCAACATGCACCGATATATTTGGTATGGCACAATTAGAGTTATTTGATGCAGGGTTTGGTGCACTTCTAGAATGCATGGGAGTTTTAGGTACTCTCATGATTGATTCCTTTCATTGTTGGGGAAATTTGAGAGAAGATGGAGGTGAGGACGCTATGTGGCAGGTTGGGTTTCCTTGGTTGAGGATCAAGTATATGGGTAGATCATCTTCTTGGTTAGCATGGGATTTGGATACTACCATAGGTGGTAATTTGGATACTGGTTTAGGTGAGAGATTCCTTGAGGGATGGATATTGTATTTACTTGCATCATTGGTTGGGGGCCTTTGAGAGACTCTTTGCGTTGAATGTATTATAGGAATATACTTTACAGGGAACTGCAATTCACATCTTGATTTGGGATCTAGGGATTAGAGTGATTGGTAGTCTAGTGGTTGATGGAGTTGAGATCAGAGTAGAGTGGTTTCCTAAGGATCTACTACACATGATCATTCTACTCATTAGGAGCATTCTGGGGGCATGCATGGTGAGCACTTTGAGGGACCATGATTTGAGGGGAGAGTACTTCATGTTTCCCCGGTGGATATGGGACCTTGGGATCATACACAGTGTGATTAAGCTATTGCTTGAGGATAAGCAATAGTCAGGCAGGGAAGACTGTAATGTCCCCATTTTTGGATTCCCTTATGTTATAGTTTGGGATTCCTGCTAGAGTATCCAATTGGGGGTGATAGTGATCTCTAGTGGTATTGAAGAGTTTTATGGGCCCCAACTTATATTATTCATCATATTTCATCATCAAGATCTATTCTACATAGCTTGTCCTTGGTTCCGTTGCATTCCGATGATTTTCATAAAACGAGGTTATTATTGGGCATATTTTAATTAATTACATTGAAGGTGCTATTTGGGGCTTGTTTCTTAGAGAAACACCTTAGTGTAATAACTCGATTGAACCAGGTAAAAACTATCTACAGGACAGGATGAGGAAAAGTGAATTTCAATGGTCGTAGAAGTAATAGGGGTGAATTGATCTCTTTTTGGAGTAAAAAGGCACATTAAATTAATAAAGTGATTTTATGAGAAAATATTATGTTGATTAATTGGGTTGGTTTTCATTGATGTCAACCCTTGAAGAAATTCTGGTAGCAAATTCCGGTAGCCCCAACAATATGGTTAAGGGACTTAAGTTTGTTTGATGAATAATGTATTTAAGAACAATGAATTTTCAGGTGAGACTATTCTAGATGGATAATACATGTCGTTTCATTTCCGGTGATATATGGAACGCCACATAATTCCTCACAGTTAGAGAGTTATGGCAATGTGAAGTTGGAGAACCCTCATGAGTTATCTAGAATCCCCTAGAAGGTCAAATAAGTCAATTATTCTAGAAGCTCCTAGAAGAAATGTACTAGTAAAATTGATGGTAAGTAGAAGTTAATAATGAGTTAAGTTGTTGCATTAAGAAAATAATTAAAGATGCGAGTTTTTTAATTATGGTAAAGTGGTTTTATCAAGAAGTCGTGAGTTTACTATTTATGGATAAGTCAAAGTGGTTGCAAAAGAAATTAATTAAATAATAAATTTAGTTGCAACTAAAAGTGGAGAACTTATTAATTGTGGATAAAGTGGTTGTAAGTGGACAAGTGGTTAGAAATGGGTTAACCCTAAAAGAAGGAAGTTAGGTCAAGTGATTTAGAAGATAACCCCTTGAGGAAGCTACTTGGAGAGTATAAATAAGAGAGCAAGGGTTTCTTGTTAGCACCTATTTTTGAACATAATTGAATAACCATTTATGAAAGGTTATTTGGTAGGTATTATTGATAGATCAAATTTGCGGCAGAAAAATCGCGGCAGCAAAATCACGTCAACAAAATTGCGGCAGCAAAACCGCAGAAGCAGAATCGCTATAGCAGAACTATGGCAGTAGAATCGCGGAAACAGAACCGTGACAACAGAATTGCGGCAACAAAATCGTGGCAACATAATCACGGCTACATAAATAGATCTGTAATAGATCCACAACTACAAGAAGAAAAAAATAGTTGATGAGTGGCACATATGTAAGGTGTATGGTATGGTAATGTTGGTACATCTTGATGAGTCAAAACAAAACTGCAACAACATAATTGCGGTAACAAAATCACAGCAACAGAATCACGGCTACAGAAATAGATCCACAACTACAAGAAGAAAAAAATAGTTGATGAGTGGCACATACGTAAGGTGTATGGTATGGTGATGTTGGTACAACTTGATGAGTCATAGTTTGATCTATAGTTGGTGTGTGATTGTTACATATTTGATACATTGTTAGAGGCATTTGCTAGTAGTATTGTTGGCACATGGTTTATGGATTATGTGGTATATATGACTTGTTATACTTTTAGAAGCACATCTTGATTGTGATACATCTTGTTGATGTGTGTAAATAGTATTGGTTAATGCACATCTTGGTGATATTGAGCATATGGTTGAGAGTTGTCTCGGTGATTGATCTTGGTGAATAGATTTGATTGGTTGATGAGATTTATGAGACAGGTTGATGTGACAAGTTGTTGTGATAGGTTATGTTGTTCATAGTTGATGCACTTGTGTTGGTATAGGTTGTTATAGGTTGTTGGTACAAGTTGTTAAAGATTTTTTGGTGCAGGTTTATTGGTACAAGTTGTTATAGGTTGTTGGCATAGGTTGACAATGACAATGTTTGATTCAGTGATAGGTTGTCTATATTTGGCATTTATATTTTAGGGTGGTTGGACGGGGCACAAAAAGGGGGTTGTAGCCTCCTTCCAGTTGGTGTTGGAGAATCAAGGAGGTTGGAGCCTAGGAACTAGGTGGTTGTAGCCACCTTCCGGTTATAACTAGAGAACATAGGGGGTTGTAGCCTCCTTCTAGTTGTAGCTAGAGAATTGGAGAGTTGGATCTTCCCTCAGGTTGTATCATGAGACCCTAGGGGGTTGGAGCCTCCTTCTAGTTGGATCTGGAGAATTGGAAGTTGGTACTTCTTTGAATGTAATTCTTAAAGACATATGAGAAAATAATTATGTGGTTTTCTCCCACATTGGGTTTCCATGTAAAATACTAGTGTATTGTGCATTGTATGGATGTGTCTATTATTGTTTATTATGCATTGATGGATGTTAATGTTATATGATGCAATAACATATTAATGATGAGTTGATGAACATTGTTGAATAAGTTAAAGGAATATACATTGTGGTTAAAAATGATTAATAAGTGGTATAAATTGTTTATTACTGATTCACCCCCCCTCTCAGTAATCCAACATATTAAATATGAATTAAAAGTCACTTGAAGGGAAAAGGTGAAAATGGGTATAAAAGAGAGATAGGGGTTCATATTCTCTAATTATGTTGATTGATTTTTTATGTCTGGCCTCTTGGCTAGAGAGCTCAAGATACTTGAGGGTTTTGACTAAATAAACCCTAGATATTAGTAAGGGAGTGAAAGTTTCTCCCGTTCCTAATCCAAGTTTGGCCAAGGTGTTGAAAGATTCCACCCTCGCCCTTCCATTTAGTTTGATTCATCTTTAGAAAGTGCTATTTGGGACAGGGGCACAACATTAAGGGTTTTCTGTAGATTTGGCAGCACTTCTTGAAGGAAAAAGGTTCGTTTTGGCTTAGGGACTTCAGATCTAGAGGAGATCTCAAAAATTAGATAAATATTTTGAGAAAAAAGGCCCTTATGCTATTGCATATTCACCAATCATGGTCTGTAAGGTCCCCATCCCACTACCCCACTCTCCTATCCCTCTTTGTCTCCCTATTCCCCTCTCCATCTCCCCTCTCCCTCTCCATCTCCCCTCATACCCCTACTTTTCTATTCCCCTACTTTTCCTATTCCCCTACTTTCTTATTCCCCTACTTTTCCTCTCCCCCTCTTACCCCTCCATATCCTCATCATATCTTAATATATTGGAGTGTTTTCTATCCCTGGAGTGCTCTTTCTCATCATTCTTTAGGGTTTTATCTCCTCATATTTATTTATTTTTCTGGCCGGGCTAAATATTGTTTGAAGGGGCACATCTAGCAGTGGAAAAATCCATATTTTGGGGTTGTATCATTTTCTACTTGTTGGGACCAATTTTTATACATCTTGGGAAATTTTTGGCATGGATTTGAGATTATTTCTCCCTTGGATTGATTTGTTTTTCAGTAGGACGAATTTGCTATAGCCAGGGCACATTTATCTTCATTGGAGCTACCATTTCATGTGGGAGATTCATCATTTGGGAAGCCATCATTGATTTTACCTTATGGAATATTATTGATCCAGGGGGATATCGGTGGCCACCCACCTTTTCCGACTGGTTCAAAACAGTTTTCTAGCAAATTTGGTAATTTACTATTTTTAGCAGTTTTTAACTTCCGGGGCCATTTTGAGGGCCCAAATGAAGGTTTTTAGAGATCGAGGTTCTCAATTATAGCCAAAGGAATAATTGATCCCCCAAAATGAATCTCCTTGACGATACCTTTCCAACAAGCTAATATATGCCTAAAACAGAGATCGTATGCAAAAGTTACGACCCCGAGAAGTTGATGTACTAACTTACCCAAACAAGGCCCACATGACTTTTGGCACTTCATCTCCTAGGGTTAGGTTTTTGGATGTCTAGGAATTTTGGCATTCCTGTTTATTGTAAAAATGCCTTCAGAGCCTCATTGTAATCATCTTCTTTCGAATGCGAGTAGCTGTCACATCTCTTCTCAAAGATAAGCTGCCACCATTCTATCAAGTCTTTCACTCTGTATTTTACAGTCTCTGTACATTTATTTCATTAATAGAAATCATGTATTACTGTATATCTGTGTTAATGGTTGCATCTCTGATATATTTCTGTTATATTATTGAATATCTGCAATATCTCTGTGCATTTATTTATTATATCTCCAATCTCATTTCGTGCTGAAAATAATCCAGATCAATTATTATTGCTGATTTTTATTGTAATGAAGCCATTTCTGCCATAGAAAACAACCGCCATATGATTGTGTGCAAATCTGCAAATTGCCTTGGCATTGAACACTTATATTATATAAATAAGTCAAGGATTGGAGGTATTTGGTTATTTTCGTTGCAATCTCTTTTGGGTATTTATTTTCATATTTTTATCATGTCTTTCCTTGTCATTTAATGATATTTGTACACTTGAACAATTATGAAATACATTAAAACAAAAGCTACAACACTAGCATGCAAAGTGTTTGACAAAACACTTCAACCAACTAGTTGCAAATAATTATAACAACAAGCACAAATTTAGAACAACCACTCATTTAGAAGGGGTTTAGGTGTTGTACATGATGTGTTTGAGATAATTTTCAACCCTTAAATTTGAGTTAATTGAGACAACAAGTTTTGAAGTGATTTCAAGGGAATTTCAATCTTCTATGCCAAGTGTTTGACAAAGTTCCCCAACCAACTAAATCAGATTTTAGTACATATTTTATTGGGGATATTACAACTCACTACATGCTCACTTTATTGATGACTTTTCTAGATACACCCGAGTCTACTTTCTTCAAGATAAAGGAGAAGATTTTGATAGATTCTAGGAGTTCAAGGCTCACACTAAGAAACAATATGGGAAGTGCATCCAAATTCTCCGCACAAACAATGGAAGAGAATAAGTGAACCAACTATTTGAAAACATTTTCACTCTTGAAGGGATAGATCTTCAACATACTGTTGCTTATACACCTTAGAAGAACAGTGTGGCAAAGAGGACAAATAAATCCTTGAAAGAGACAACTAGTTGCATGATCCACACATGCTCCCTTACACCTGAGTAATGGGAAGAAGCTATCAACTATGCTACTCACATTCATAACCAATTTTTTGATAATGCATTGAAGGGTATCACTCCCTTTGAATCTTGGTGTGGAATGAAACATGTTGTGTGACACTTAAGAGTTTTTGGCTCCCCAACTTGGGAACACATTCCTTTGGAGAAGTACAAGGCTTTAGAACCAGAACCTCAAAGTCGACCCTGCATCTTTTTTGGTTACCTCGATGGTGTCAAAGGATATTGGCTCCTGGATACTGAGACACATGAGCTCTTCATTGAGCGTAGTGTGCAATTTGAGGAAAACTCTCCTAACTCATCCTCTCATCTTCCTTCCTCCACAACAAATTTGGATAGTGACTCAAAGGATTTTCCTCTAGTTGGATCTACTCATAGAGTTGATCACCAGGTTTCATCCTCCTCTTCATAGAGTTCAGATTCTAAGGATGAGGATTCTCCTCCTCCATCCCCTACCATGCCTCATTGGGCTCGTAAAAAACTTTAGTCTGTAGGCACTCTCGTTGGGGATCCTTCTGATACTCAGAGGACTTTGTCACAACATCATGATATTTCACATTCCTACATTTCCATAGATTCAGATCCATAATCCTTTCATGAAGCATCAGGTATTGCTGAGTGGGATTCAACAATGGAGTAAGAGAACAACTCATTGATTTGAAACAAAACTTGGGATCTTGTTCCACCTCATAAGGGGGGAAAACATGTTTGATGTAAGTGGATCTATCAGACCAAATTTGCAGTGGATGGATCAATTGACAATTTCAAAGCACAAATTGTGGCTAAAGGTTTTTCTCAAGTTCTTGGTCTTGACTACTCTAAGACCTTTTCCCCTATTTCCAAAATGAACTCCATTCGCCTGATACTTTCTATTGTTGTAGCTCAACGTTGGTTTGTACATCAGATGGATGTAAAGAGTGCATTTCTTCACGGGGATCTGCATGAGGAGATTTATATGGAGCAACCACAGGTATTTGTTTAGGATTCTTCATTGGATTTTAGATTGAATAATTATATATATGGTATCAAACAAGCCCCACGGGATTGGTATGTCAAGATGGAATCCTTTCTTATCTTAGTTGGGTTCTCTAGATGCCACCCAGAACCGATGTCTACATATTGAGATAGGAGGATGCTCCTCTATTCTTGGATATATATGTTGATGACTTGATTGTCACTGGGATAACCTTATCCATCGTTTCAAGTGTCAAAACTACCTTGCATGACATGTTTGCCATCACTGAATTGGGTCTTTTTCACTATTTTCTCAATATTGAGATCATTAAGTCCTCTTCTGGGATATCTCTTGCACAACCCACATATGCTCTTGATATTCTGGCTTGTTTTCACATGGCTAATTGTAAGCCTGCACCAAATCCCTTTCTATCTGGAGTCAAGCTTGATCCGAAGTTTTCCACACCACTAGTTCATGTCAATGTGTATCATCAACTTGTTGGAAGCTCATCTACTTGAATCATACTTGCCTCAACATTTCATTTGTAGTTGGAATTGTTTCTCACTTCATGGCGAATACATATGAGCTTCACTAGAAGGTTGTCACATGCATTATGCACTACATACAAAGTACTCACAGGTATGGGATTCACTATGCAGTGGGCATAAGTTCATATTTGATTGGATACACATATTTTGATTGGGTTGGTGATATTGATGATCAAAAGTCTACATATGGCTACATTTTTCACCTTGGTTCTAGTCCCATTTTTTCGCAGAGCAAGAAGCAACATGCCATTATTCTTTCTTCGAATGAGGTTGAGTATCAAGGGGATTTTAATGCCGCCACTGAGGATATTTGGATTTAGAATATCCTCACTAAACTTGGAATCACTTTTTAAAATCCATTAGTCATCCATTATGACAACTAGAGTGTCATCCATATCTCAAAGAACCCGGTTCATCATTAACAAACCAAACACATCGAGATCCACGTGCATTTTTTCAAGGAGTTGATTCAAGACCAAGTCATCGATTTTTTCTATTGTCCTAAAACATAGAAGGTTGCAAACATCTTCACCAAACCCTTCACTAAGAGCAAGTATGTCCCTCTTTGGTCTCTCTTTGGGGTGCGTGACTTTTCTTCTAAGGGGGTCACTTAGCCCTTCTTGCTTCATCTTCTTATGGGGAGGATTTTTTTCCCTCTAGGTTTTCTCCTTCCTTTTATGTTCGAGGAGATATTTTGTACATAGATACCTCATTAGGCCTTGTAGTTGGGACCCATCTTTGCATATTTGTTTACATTTACCCCTAAGTTTAACTTAAGGGGGAGCATTAGTGCGTATAAGGTTCTTTATCTATCTATTTCTTTCTTATCTAGTTATCCACTTTAGCTCTCTTCGCACTAGATTAAGTTTACTTCGAGACTTTTTCACTTTATCCCATATTGGTTGTGTTTTTAGTCTCTTGGGTGGTAAATCCTATATTTACTCACCCATAGATATCATATGGGAATCTCATTTTCATTGTATGATTTGTATTCTCTTGAGTAGAATATAGTTTATTCTTTCTGATTTTATTCTTTCTAGGTTTGCTTTCCTTCATTCATTTTCATTCTTGGGGATTTTCATCCAAATATTACATAGAGATTGTCCAAGGAGTTACAACAACATAAGAGGTATGACCCATTGACAAAGTGGATAGTAGGTTGATGCCAACATCAAAGGTTTTGTTGATCCAATCCTTTCTTTCAATATTACAACAAAAGATTCCATTCTTGGAGACATGTTGGAGATTGGTGCATGGAGCTCAATGACATCAAGGTTCCTTGAATTTCATGAAGTAACATATTCTATGCATGCATGGTTTCTTTAATGAGAATTTTGTATGCATTCTAGAGAGTAGTATGTATCAATAGTTGCATCTACAACATTGTGGTAGTGGGTAAAACATAGGCTACAACGATTTCTTCAAGTTCGTTGGCCATTCCTTGTACTGTCCAAACCTTGATGTATTCCCTTATCCTCAAGACTATACATATTGATGTCACATACAACCATACATGTGCATTATTTGTCAAATGTTTTCAGTAGAAGAAGGTATGGTGTTTACACAAAAATGATTTCATTCAATTGACATGCTACAAATATAGAGTGTTGTGTAAGACTGTGCAAACATTAGTGTTGTTTCATGTTGGAAGAAATTGATATTAGCAGACATAAGGTAGACAAGACTTTAATTTGATGATTTGTTGATCACCATGTGATGACATATGATTTTTGTGATCTCATTGTTGAATGAGTGATGCATACATTAAGTAGTGAACAAGGAAAGACTAGAATTTGAATTGGCTACTAAGACGAACCATCACCAAGTTTGAAAATCAAACAGACTTGCATATTGAAGATGGGAATGGATTTTAATTGAAGAAAATATCTCTTTATTGATTTTTCTAAGTATGATGCACAAGAGAGAATTTATGAGAAGACTTATACACTATTGGAACAAGTGAAGCCAAAACCAGAGTCGAGGCCATAGCTAGAACTAGAGCCAAAAGCTACAATTGCAAAGAAAAGGCAGAGTCAGATCTGTAACCAAGAGATAGAGTTGAGAGCTAGGTTCTAGAGAATAGATAGGAAGCACATTGATTCAAAGAATAGTTTCTTAGAATATTTCATATATCCAAATCCTCTCAATGGGGTGGTGTGATCCAAAATGAATCTAAGAAAAGATGAATGGTTGTAATACTCAATATACACAAGAATTTGAAAAAAATTGAGGGTTAAAGAAAAACAAATAAAATGCCAACATTATGAATTAAATGAAAGAATATAAGAAAAAAAAATGAATGAGAAAAAATGAAATAGGAGAGAAAAAAACAGGGAATGGGAAATGAAGGGGCAATGATACTTGGCCATCCCTTTACCCTATCTTTACCTATAACTTGTTTTAATTTGACTTTAAATGAGTCTTTTCGCTGAAAAGAGAGGAGATGACGCATAGAGGATCTATCCATGTAAAATATTGAATGGTAGAGAGAGACATGAGCTACATTGTAACCCTAAAATTGTCAAAATAAAAACTGAGCAACCAATGTTCAAATTTGATTTCCCTACTTGGGTTTCTAGGGTAAATATTGCATTCACTATGTAATTATGTGTTATGTCTATTGTGTGCATTATTGCTTGTACACTTTGGCAATTCCCCTATATGTGTTTGATTCATTATTGTATTTAATTAGTGGGAATTTTAATTCATGGTTACTTTGAATGGATGTTGTTAGATGCTACTTCATTTTCCAGCATTCCCATGGAAGTTAATTCAATGGAATGTTGAACCCAACAATCACCATGATTCCCATCAATTGATCCCTTATTAATCTCAATTCAATGGCTATGTACATTGGTGTGAAATTCATAATTGATAAACCATGTAATTCACCACAGTGTTGAATCCCAACCACCAAGATATCCAAACTGCTGATTTATGTTGTCCAATAGATCAATGGCTATGATAATTTGTCTATTGTAATTTTCTAACTGAGTTTCCATTCTTAGCCTCCTAGAATTAGCAATTTTTTTATTGTTCCTTACCGTTGGAGATTTAGTATGGCCATACACATTACTTTTACTACTTGGGAATTGATCAAATGTTAATTGAGTTGCTCATAGTCAACATTCTGAGTTGAATTTCCATCCAAAGGCACCCAAATCATTTAATACTTCTTTGAGATTATAATTATGCTATTCAATTGACTATAGAATCCAACACATGGCTCTTCACCATTGTTAATTAATTAGTTGGTATCCCAGTCCTTATTTAAGTAATTAATAAATGAATGTTGGCTTACATGTTGGGGGAATTTTCTTTTTTTGATTATGAGATGCTCCAATGAAGTTAAGAAGCATTGTATGAGAATTTATATGATGTTCATTCCATATTTGATGAAATTTTAAATAATTGTTTTGTAATTGAGCATTCCCATATAGCATTGATGGGTAACCTTGACATCTGTAAAGCATTTGTGCTCTTATACATTGGTAGAGTGATATATTGTAAGTGTTGGTGGATTTATGTCTTCATATGGAGTGATATATTTGTTGATGTGGATTGGCATTGAGTGGCCATGGTATTTTCTCCCTTGTGATGGTATTGGAATGGATCTATCCTTGTAAATCTAAAGAATAAAGATTGCAGAAATCTAGTTGTTGAATGGTTAGAGATAAAGTTAACTCATTGTTTGGAGTAAAGTTGACCATGAGGAAGCAAGCATAT